>VWYH01004259.1:443380-461015 GCA_013399365.1 Pampusana beccarii | reverse complement strand
TTGGTTTGTTTTGCTTGGGGTTTTTTTGTTTTGTTTGTTTGTTTGTTTTGTACAATCCATACAGATTGACTTTTTTTGTGTTTTTCTTAGCTGTCTTGTGATAAACAAGATGGAGGAACTCTTTTTTTGCTCTTCTTCGAAAGTGTCATGATGAGGAAATACATTTTCTTACCCTCGTGTCCTTCAGTAGGCCTCACGCAGGGATGTCAGTGCCTCCTCGTATTGGCAACTCTGTGAAGTTGGGCACCTTGCTGCGAGTTTCATAGCTTGTTGTGGTAGCTCTGCTAAGGAAAGGGCAAGTGGATCCAGTGGCTCTGGCGTGGTATAGAGATGCCAAGTGCTAGGAATTCCTGGAATGTGGAGTTGTGCGGCACTGATAAAGTTCGCTTTGTTTCCTTAGTGACTTGACCCATTGAGAAAATGTGGTTCCCTAGGAAGCTTTAATAGCTCGGAGTTGGTACTGAATAAAGGGAAAGGCCCCAACATAATTCTGCTTGTTTTCACCTGCTGCCTGAAAGATTAATTTTCTTAACCTTAGTATAGAAAAATATAACCCTGAGTTTTGAAAGTGATTTATAGAGATCCTTTACACTTATCAGTTTGAGTGAATGCACTGCAGGCTTCTGCGTTCCAGCTATGGTCTTTTCATAGCCTGCTCGGTTTACAGTGCGGTAATTTCATTTGGGGACAAGGAAGTTTTTAAAGGAAAAAACACCTTCTAATTAGAGTGATATAATCACTCTGCTTGCCTGCTGTGGTTTCATATGACTTCAGAAAAATGGTTTAGTGATTAATCTTTAATTTTCCTCATCATTAACTTAATAAGGAAACAGGAGACAGAATGAAAAACAAACAGCAGAACTGTACAACTAGGATATTATTATGCCAAATCTTTTTGGCTTTTTCATTTGGTGAGAAATGCCGTTCTGACAACTACGTGAAGGGTAGCAGCAACTGGTTAGCTCAGATAATTTGTAGAAATCTTCCAACAGGTTTGAACTGTATTGAAGCCTTCGCAGAGCTTGCTATGCCACTTCCTCCCTCTTTGCCACAGTCCCCTGTGGGCTGGGTGGTTTTTTTTCCACGGTTTTATTTGGAAGCAAATGTTGCATAAATTAACTTATAGTATCAGATAATTCTCCCACATCCACTTTTCTGTGGGGAAGGAAGCCATCCCAGACATTGTAGTGAAATCCCCTTGGAGAGGGTTTGGTTCTATTTTCGTGCCGTTTGCTATCTTTAGTCACTGTGCTGCTGATAAGTGAACTTAGTTGTGGAGTAGAGCAGTTTTTGTCATGAATGTGACAGGATTGCTCTAATCTCCTGGAGAACAAAACTAATGCAACGCTGGAAGCAAGTTGCTCTTTTCATACATCTTTATTTTAATTTTTAGCGGATGTAAAATATGCAACATAATTCTGGAAGTGTAATGCTCGAACAGAAAATATGCTTAGCTGTTTGCAAATGTTCCTCTGGAAGTTGTACTTTCTTTCGTGTGTAAATACTTATGAAGACAGTCCCATGTACATCTGTGGGCGGCAACACAGCGACAGAAGTTGTAGCGATCTTGACTAACCTGCTCGGAGGCCTCTGCATGTTAATAACATAAAGTAAACAGCTGAGGAATGTGTATTGCTGTTGACAGTGAGCGACTGTAAACATCCTCGACTGGAAGCTGTGAAGCAGCAGATGGGGCTTTCAGTCGGATGTTTGCAGCTGCCAACTGCCACAGACGTCAAGAAATGTTTGACACCTAAAGCATAGTTGTCTGTTTAAAACTTCTATTTGGTGTATCACAGACATATGAATTTAGGCCAGGCTTTTCCATGTGCTGCTTAATCTTTCTTGCGATGTCTGTCTGAATATCTAGAAGTCATGCAGTCTCTGGGAGGAAAAAGAGCAAAAATGAAATTAATTAAGTTGTATTTTTAACTGCAAACTCAATTCTAAGTTTTCAGAGGTGAGGTTTCATGCAGCTTGCTTGGCTTCCTTTCTAGACTCTGCTACAAAGTTTTTATAAGATTATCACACGTATTTAGCATCTCTGCAATGGTTCATTTGGAATTTGAAATACTAAGCCTTGTAGGAAGCAATCACTTACAGGAGTTGTGGAAACTAGAAACGTACCGATTATAGCAACCATGGAAAAAAAAATTAAAAAAAAATTCCTGGAAGAGGCCCAACCATGCAAAATGATGGGGAGGTCAGGGAGATTTCATGCAACTGAGTTCGCCTCTGACATATCACAGCATCTCAGCTGTTTGAGGTTCAGTGATCCTCCTCCTTCTCCCTTTCCTTTCGTTCTCCTTCCTTCCTCCCTTTCAAACAAACAAACAAACCAAAGAGGCAGAAGTGCTAAAAGCTGATTCATACTTTTCTAGAAGTCGGTTGAGACCATTTCAAGACTCCAGCCCTGCCAGCTAGTTTTATGTGTGGGTGGACCCCTGTGCTTAAATATGACCCCAGGACATACAGACAAGAGCTCCTGTGATTTAACAGTGATTGTTATCATACCAGAAAAAGAGCAGTGAGGTTGGAGCACATAACTGGTTTAAGTTGATATGGAAAGCACTCTTGAGAGAAGATATGCATCTTCTTGGTATGTATGTTAAATATCTAGCCTTTGGTAAAGAGAATTTTGTTGTTAACTTGTTTTTTCTTGTCATTAGTACCCTTCTCTCTCAAATACGTATGTATGTTCATATAAAAATGTGATAGGATATAATCTAAACATTAATCTGTCCCGTTACATTTCACCTAAGATGCAGATAACATAAGACTCTGTGGAGTTTCTGACTTTTTTTTAAAGGAGCTTATGTCCTGGTCAGCATTCTTATAAAACATCATTGACATATAGGTAGCTAACACGGTATCCGCAATGTCAAGAAAGCATGCTCTGTGTTTGAGGAAATGTCACTAATCCATGCTTTGCAGATAGCTTTCAGTGTGGACTTGCACATTTGCCATAGATTCGTAGTATATTGTATTTCAGTAGTGCTTGAAGGCTCCTGTTAGGATTAGGACTGTACATCATGTTGCACGCTTCGCTGTCAGTAGTAAGGTATGAGCTCTCCCAGCAAGGGATTACAATCTCATCGAAGACAGTGGCATCAAAGTGGAATCCAGATAATGTGGTCAGGGGACAAATGGGATGAGTGAGAGGAAAACCAGGAGGACAGAGGGTTTGGCTTAGGAGTAACTGCCTGTGTGTGCAGGTGGCTTTGAGTTGTTTGCTTAATTAAAATGGAGAAAGACAAAAGACATATCCTCTCGGCCAATTGTTTGGCTATAAATATCTTGAAAGATGATGGTTTGGTTGGATGGTATGTGGATTTGAAGTTAGGACAGACACTGATGAAGCCACGTTTTTAGGTTGGTTTTTTTTTTTCCCCTTAAGTACAACAGAGGGAGCAGATAAAATGGGCAGAGGTTTCCAAAAGCCTTTTCTTGCAAATCTAAGAAACTCTGAAAAGCTTGTCATGAACTCAGAAGAGTCAATATGAATACAACATTTGGCTTAAAAGCATTGCAAACTTAGTGACATACTGACCAAGTTCAAGGCCAAGGTAGATGTCAGAGTTAGGGCTTAAGTTCGTTGTAGAAGCAGCTGAATTTTTTGTGATTATCTATGGCAAAAGACTTACAGGAATTACCGACAACAGGTTATATTTTTGAGTTATAGAGATGGGTGTTACTGTTGACAAAGTAGGACAATAATAGAGATGTGTGGTTCAACACATAACAAGTTTTTAGGTGAGTGCAACTTTTCTGGGTTTAAAACTGCCTTTGTTGCCAACCCAGAGAACTTCCTAAGTGACCTCGTAATTAAATTCATGAAACTTGGACACACTTGAGAAACACTATCTAGGCAGAGGATTCTTGACATAGTCTCCTCATCTGGAAACCTTTTTATATATTGGAAGAAGAGGATTGAGCAATAGGAGAGAACTTGCATAGGCAGAGTATTTAATATCAAAAGCATTAAGTACCTCCTGTGAAGATTTACATATTGATAATATTTGTGCTTTGGCAGGAAATTCTTTCAATACCCATTCTATTACTCTTCTTCCTGAATTACGTACCGTCTCAAAGTTCCGCGTGTTTCCTCTTGGAAAATGCAGTAGTATGTTGGGACTGTTTTATTCAGCCTCTAATCTCACTACATGCACATGAGGAGTTTTCTTCCAGAAAAATAGCTTCAGACACGTAACTTGCCCTTCTGCCAGCTACCTCTTAAAACCCACTAGGGCTGAATTTCAGAATAACGTTAGAGCGGTGATCCTGAATTTCTGCCTGTGGTGGAAGCTGCTTGCTGGCCTTGTGTTACCCTCAATGCTGGTCTACATTGTCTTACCTGGTACGTGTTGAGGTCACTCTCGCTTGCAAAGCAGCATCTTGCTTTCAGGCCCTGGCTTCCATATTTGGGTAGGTCAAGTCAAGCCCTCTTCACCCCTCCACTGAATTAATGGATGTATTCTTAGAAGAGACGCTTCCCTCCCTTGCCCTGTTTGAAAGGAAAGAGCAGTTTATGTCTTGGCAGTCCCAGTTTTGACTCTGCTGCCTCCAGGCAGGAGGCAAGAAAAAGGGCAAAGTCAAGCAGCGCCACTTACCTATGCATGCTGTTAATAGAAATCATCTTTAAAATGACGGGGCAGCTGTTAGAAAAAGCACAATCCATCTGCCTACATATGCACTTGTTATGAGGAGAATACAGTTGATGGTGTGAATAGAAGGCTTTCAGTACTGAGCTGGCGTTCCTACCCAGCCACACTCAGAACAGATACGTGCTTTAACTCTTTGCTTGAAAAGTGACAGCGTTTAACAGCCATGCTTCTTGGAGACTTTTCTTTGTTAATTATATGTGAAATAGGTGTTACACAATGTGCTTGTTCTGTTTAAAAACATAGTCAAAGAAGATAAAACGAATCTGAATTGGAAAGGATGATTTTTTCGAGTTGAATTTAGCATATATCTTTTTTCACGTTAAGCAGTAATTTCTAAACTTAGATGCATGAAATCATTCTCTTTTTTTTTTTGTACTGATATATGCAGACTGTTCTGTGTTTTTTCTAAAGCTTCAAACAGTTATTATGAAACAAACAAATGAACAAAGGATATGAGAAGGAAGCCACGTGCCGTGCAGTGACATAGTGTTTTTCCAGATGATGGCTTGAGGCATCTTTTTAGCCGTGGATGTAAACGTAGCTTCTTTTATTTAACAATGCTTCTCTTGATTTAATATGGATAGGCAGCATTTTGCCTCAATTCAGGCTTCCTGTCATTGGTACTTGATTTTTCTTGTGAGTAAACTGGAGACATTTTCAGTAGCTTTTCTTTGTTGCTGAAGATTTTTTTTCTTCCCCCCCCCGCCCTTGTATGCCCTTTGATTAAATACATACCTCCTTTGATAAGGCAGAGCATAGAAAATTAACTCCAGAGCTTCTGCCTATAGCAAGACAAGGACATCCGTGGAAGAGAAGGATGTTGCTCAGAGGTGGGGTTTCTGCAGTCTCTTCTGGGCATCCAGGTGTATTTCGGTCAACAGTTGGTCTTTCAGCGCCTGCGTGCAGGAGTTCTGAGCCTCTTCGTTGCACTCCTTCCTTTCTTCTTGCCTTGTGTAAGTGCAGAGGATTTGCATTTAGCTGTCCAGGATGCTGTGCAGATCTCCTGTCCCTTTGCTTTCACCAGATCACTCATCTCCTTGCTTTCCCCTGACTCACCTTTATTCATTAGATGCAATTTAAACTGCGTGCTTTTGTCTTCAAGGCCATCACAGCCTATACATGTATTAACTCTCACATCAAGTTGTCCTGTAATGCTATTCTCCATTACCAGCTTGAACTTTTTCTGTCTTTTTTCAAACTTTTCAAACTTTTCAAACTTTTTTGCTCGATTTCGGGAATAAAAGGCTGATCAGTCAGCAACCTTTCTAACTACTTTGCTGTAGTAAAAGCTTTGGGAAGAGTTTGTGCACTCTTGGGAAGGCCACAGGCTATTCAGAGATCTTCTTACAATAATGTTTATAGTACTTTTTTTTTTTCCTTGCCCTCATCACCTTCTGTATACTTTGAGAGTAGGATTAATATTTTCTTATTGCAGTGTTGACTTTGCAGAGTTGATAGCTGCATTTCTGATGTGTGCTGCCATTTCTGGGGAAACTGTCTGCTTTATCCTCTGCAGAATGGTGGAAATATTTTACTTCTTCCAGAAAGGTTTTTACCAGTCTGCATAGCAACATGTATATCCTTTTTGTTGCTTTATGTATATGTATATTTATATATGTATATGTGCTTGAAACAAATTGTATCAAGAAATTCTATTATGCAAGGCTGATATACTCTGCCCTGTATTATTGCATGTGTACATGTGTATGCACACACACGCGTGTACATGTATTGAGGAAGGAGAAGAAAGAGGCAAGGGAGACTGTGCAAATGTCTCAGTTTTTTTTCCACCTGTTGGCTTGATGTGCGTGCTGAGCACAGTAAACCGGCCTTGTGTTCTAGAATTTCTTAATACAATTAGTTTCAAGCATTCTAGCTGTGTTTTGTTTATGACATTATTCCATGGAATATGTACTCATTGGTAGGTCTTGCTTGAAAAGTATTGATTTAAAAAAAATACAGCAACTAAATATCTAGTCTGATTACGTTAAGAACAAATGTTGCTGTTCCTTTAGAGCAAAGATCTTATTAGCGTGTCAGCAATTTAATGTACGTAGGCTAGATCGGGCTGTGAAGCTCCTGTTTTGATTGTTGAAAGCTATGTAACCTTAAATCCTTTCTGCATGTCTGATGCAATGCTGGGATTCGTAGCAGTGATTAATTCTATAGCTATAAATGCTCATCATCAGCATCCTGAAGTGTTTTCAAAACATATGGGTTTTTTAACAACTTGAACTAAGTGGTGAAATAATGGAAAGCCTATGTGAGACACATTTAGAACAGTACTTAGTATCTCCTTGAAACCGTACCTGCAGTGAGGGGTTTTGGTCTTTAGTATGGATAGTGACATCCTTTGAGACATCGTAGCCAGTAATTGGAGCTTCTGTGTGATGCATGGAAAGCAGTGAAGGGAAGGACACTAGCTTAGGTCCTAGACTTACAGGGGAAGAACCCAGCTACAAGCAGTGGGGAAAAGAGCATGAAGTAACACTCAAATGGCTCTGCAGGGTTGGCACAGTGTCCTGTGTGCTAAACCTTCTCCAAGAGTTTTGCATTTACAGCAGCATCTTCACAAATATATCGAAGACACAGGCCAGGCGCATTGGAAATGGCTGTACGTATTCTGCAGAGCTTGTTAGATGAGGGCCAGGGCTGTGACCCTGCAGGGGTACAGCTCTGACCAAAGGTGACCCTGGAAATGGTATAGCAGCCATTTGGGAGGTCACGTACATACAGGTATCTGTGAATCAGCTAAGTACCTCAAATATAGTTACTTGCTTACTTTCTGAGCAATTAATTTTCTTCACAAAGAAACAAATAGGAATTAACATTCTGAAAGTAAATGCGGTGATGGTTTAATGTGGAAGAAAACACTAGAAATGCGATTTCTTTGTCCCACAGTGGGTTTGTGTGGTTGTCATTACCTTTGAATACTCTGTGAGGATCTAATTCCTGAAAGTTGGTAGGAAATACCTATGAAAAGGTTTCATATTGCTGAACTTAACCACAGCTGTGCTGTTGTTAAATATGTCTGAGATAGACTGTTTTAGGCTTATGTTAATAAAGAAGGAGAGGCCCTTTTACAGGATAACTTATATAATTTATTTTAGATATGTATTTAGGAAGAGGATGACTTGTTCCCAGCTGACATGCTTATTTCTCTGCTTTATCTTCAAAGTCAGTCCAGGATAACTAGCTCAGGTGTGGGTACCATGCCTTATAGAAGGCCCTATGTGGTCAGATGAATACAGTCTTTTTCTCTCAAAGGAGGAAATTCAAAAGGTAGAAAGCTTTTGAATAACACAAGGTGGAAGATGAAATATGAACAGAAAAAGTGGAGCACTTTGGAACGGCTTAAAACAATCTTAATAGTTGTGGAAGAATCCACAACCAAGGGAGATAAAACGTCTGAGAATAGAGGTGGAAACTGCTCTTAGAAATATTCTTTCCCTTCCTTCTGCCACCAGAAATCTATAAATAGATGGCTGTCAGCTTTTATTCCATGAATATAAATTAGCAGATAATGAAGCAATATATAAAATTAGTAAGAAAATTACATGAATGGAGGAGGGATAGCTGGTCAGTCAGAGAAAGAAAGATTTTTATTAGAAACAAAAGTCACTTTAATGTCGGTGCTCCAGGTAGAAGTCATAGAGCAGTGCCTAAAGATAACAGTACTCAATAGATTTGCTAGGTATGTGGTTACAAAGCTAGATTTTAGTCAGATACAAAAGTTGATGGTATTCTTCCCACTTTAGCAAGCCAGAAGGGTGTTTAACAGCAGCTTTTAAAATGACATAATTTAGAAGATGCAAATAACTTGTATCAAGGAGTTAGAGAGGAGTAATATGAGAAACTCTGTGGACTGCTAATCTAAAATTAGGGTACTCCAGATTACAGATAGGAACTACATTGTGCCAGGACTTAACTGAGTAGAGTGCACAACTGCTTATAGGCTGTCAGCTTGAGATGATTTTGGACAGAAATACTGAAAGAGGACTTGGACCAAAGTAGGTGAGTGGAATAAAGAATACTGGGAAATGAAACTCGTCTGCTGTGTCATCTTTTTATTTTATTTCGTATTAAGTCAGGAAGATTAGTAGCCTCATGCAAACACTAACCTTTATGATGTATTTCAGGGTATTGGATTTGTCAACTCAAACATCCTGATGGAAAAAATTGAAATAGTCAAAAGTCTAGATAAGATGTATCAGAGGGATTAAAAATTGGTGAATGGATTTAAAACTACAGTTATCAATGAAGAATTGTTATTAAGTGGTATGTTTCCCTGGGGTGGAGAGAGGTAGGCATTGATTCTTTATCTTCTCTTGGTTTATTTTTTTGTTGTTTTATCTAGAGAAAAACAGAAGTATTCCTGTTAGCTTAGAAGTAATTATATATTGGAAGGGTACAGTGAAGAGGGGCACAGGTCATACAGTGGCCTACTTGTATCTCTTAGGAAGCAAGTTGGTACTGTTCATCTTGAACGCAACCAAAATGTATATATACACATTTAGAAATCAGAAATTTAGGGTATGTTTATTCTTGATTTTTCTGTTTGTGAAAAATACATTGTCTTCTGAAAATCAGGCCTTTAGGATATATCTCCACACAGTCAGCAAAGAGTGCCAGTTTTGTCACAAAATGTAATTGTGCTCTTTTGACTCCTAAAAAGGATCTTCAGGGTCATCTTGCAGCTTGTGTTGGATGGTATTTTTGAAAGGAGTAGAACTTGGCTATATAAAAATAGTATCTTAAAAGTGTTGTTTGAGGGTTCAGGGAGTTGTCTGGTCTCAGACCTGAAGTAGCTGAGCTACAGATCAGCTCTAACACTTTGGGGTACACCACCACTATGAGCTGAGGGTCAAATTCCTTAGTCAGTCAGTCTCTGATTTGTTTTTTTAAGTGTTGTTCCGGGTCTTCAAAGTAAGCCAGATTCTCTACAGCAACAAATGTTTCTACTTCTCCGAGCATACCGAACAAGTAAATAAGTCCAGTAAAATCCAAACGCAATCTGACAAGCCAAGATACTGATGGAAATACTTGCCAAAATGGCCTTGGCAAAAGGTCTTCTCTGTTTTCAGTAGATTTGGAATGAAATCAGACAAGACCTCAGCTCTCTCTCCATGGGAGTCTTGTGACTGTCTTAAATATTCTTACTACTGGGTGAATTTTGTGTAATGAGTATAGCTATAGAAGCACTGGGAGCAGGGTAGTTTCCTTGCACAGAGCGTCTCTCGTCTTTGAGCTGCGAGAACTGAGTTTATAGGTACATTAGCAGAGTCATTCCAATGCTTGTTAAATAAATGGGAAAGGAGAACCATGTGTGATTGTAAATGTTACAGTGAAGGGACGATGCTTTCTCCAGTGTTTAGAAGTTAGTAGCGGTTCTGTCCAAGTCTGGCCTTGGTGGAGGTCTGTAGACAGCATGCAGTCAGGAGGGTTTCTGGGTTAACAGCCAGGAGATTAATGTTCTTCTCTTGGAAAAATATCCCAGAAGGTGGAAGAACCAAATAATAATGGAAAGAAGTCTATGCTAATACCCTCTGGTGTATTTTTTTTTCCTCCAAATTTCCTGTGGTGCTGGTAGTAGCACAAATACATTAGATTAGATGCTATTGTTTCAGTTTCAGCTGTTTGCTAGCAGTAGGGAGCAAATGGTTTGGGGCGTTCATTAAATTTTCCAGGTGTGCATGACAAAAAGAACCTTTAGGGGAATGCGAAACAACATTTTTACACTTCGTTTTAGCAGTAAGCAGGTAAAGAAAGATAAATCGATGACAACAAACAGTAGCATTGTGGGCAGGGGATGAATAAATTGCAGTCTAAAGAGAGCAAGAAAACTGCCATGGAATTTGAAATCTGTCATAGGTCTTGTTTCCTCTCCTGTTTAATTTTTAATTTTGTATTCCTGACCTGACAGAGAGTAGAATATTCAGGCTGTGGCAAGATGCTGGTATGCCCAGTAACGATGCCTAAGATGGATGTTCTGAGCAATTTAAATGCAAAAAATTAGACAGCATCTCCCTCTGGAGGTCTTTAAAGGCATCTCTTGTCTGTGCAGGGAACTTTGTACTTATTTTAGTAAGACTACATCATTAAGTTCCTAAACCTTGGAATTATCTTGGATAGTGTAGTCACTTCTACCCCACCGTGCGTGTTCAGTAAAAACACAATATATGGCAGAACCAGACTAGTCACAGGCTGGATGGCAGAAATAACGTGTTCTGTATGAGTGGGTTTTATGCACTGTATTAAAGAAAAGGTGGTTAAGACAGTTCATGCAGGCAGGTTATGTAGAAGACTTTGGCAGAAAGGTTCTAGTCTAATCTTCTGGCAAGTGAATCATGGATCTAGGCAAGAAATTACATGTGGCTCCTTCTTTAGAAGACAGGACTCCAAAGACGTGACTGCAAAGGCCAAATCACTTACATAGCAACAAAAGCCCAATAATGAATAGCCTAAGACTATTCTACAAGTGATAGCTATATTCTTGTCCCTTGGCAAAAGAACAAAGGATGCGTTCTGTTCATGACTGCTGAAGAACATTTAAGTTTTATACTTCTGCACCAAGTGTCTATGCTCTTTCTCTCATCATAGTCGGTGAAAATTTAGTTGGCAAAGTCAGTGGGTCCTGAATACCAGTCCTCTGGTCACCTGCCTAAACCTAATGCCAGCTAGGATCTCTAAACCATTAGTAAAAATTGCATAATACTGATGGATACAACCTGGGACCTGCAGGGTTTACAACAGAGGCAATTGGGAGTGAGGTGGAACTCTCAGGATGTTTAAACTGACAGCAGATACATGTCTAGGTACCTGAACTACACCCAAAGTGTCTGTTGTAGTATAAGCTGAATCTTTCTGTAGGCTTTTTGACCATAGGGGAAGTTTGTGTCTTTATATGGTTTAGATGTCTTACAGAGAGTTGAATCCGACCCTGAATGTCTTTGTCTTATTCTTCTTGGCTCTGTACATAGCCAGGCATACCTGTTTGGATAAAACCTGTGTAAGAAGTTCTTGGAAAAATCAGGATTTAGCCAGAGAATGTCTAAACAGCATATTTTTTTTTAAGTCTATGCAGTGTTATTATACATTGTGGTGAAGTGTTGACAGTGTTCAAAGATAATCTGGCATTTCATTCCCAGAGTAAGTCTCATTTCCCTTGAGTAAGTCTCTCAGGATTTAGTATGGCTTTTATTCTTTTTGAAACTATATTGTCCCTCCTGTCTGTTGTCTAATCCACGTGGAAGTTTTTCCTCTACATGTGTGTAGAACACGTGGGAGCTTTGTAAAGTTGCTAACACTGTGTTTGTCCTCTGCCATCTGACAGCCTAAGAGAGGAAGCTAAAGGGTTTCAATTTCAAGATGGATCAAGTGGAGCATATTGGAAACCTGTAAACAAGAAGTCTGATCTGCTCTCTTTTTCCTTTTAAGTCTGCACCATAGCAACTATCTACACAGAAGGATTTCATGTCTTATATGAGGAAATCTGTAGAGAATCCTTGTTGTTCTTTTTTTCATTTCTATCACAAAGATGTGTTATATGAATTTATCTGATGCTGTCTTGCAAAGTTAGGTGTTTCATTCCTGGGAGGAACTGACTGCAGATATCAGCGTGGTTAAAAGATCTTATTTTTATGTTATGCTTCCCTCCATGTCAGTATACTGAGTTGAGAACCCAATGGTAAAGGACCTGTGAACTCATACTGAAAAATAATGTGCAGGTTTTCTAATATGAGCATTTTCCCTTCTCAATGGGAAGATCTGCCGGTTTTCCCTGTGAGTTGAATGGAATTAAATTCGTAGCTTTAGGAAAAGGAGAACTTGAGTGTTTCAGTACAGAGTTTGAATAATTAAAATTTGAAACCGAACACATTTTCGCCTTGGGCTTTTACAGTTGCTGCTTATGAGGACTGTTATTTTGGAATGATTTGGATCTTTTGTCAGTATCGCCGACTTAAGACTGGTTTAGCCCTTATATTGCCAAGTAGATGTATGTTGAAGTGAAGAGGGGCAACTGTTTCTCATTAGGACACAGACAAAAAGCTTCAAGCATGAAATAAAGGTATGGAAAGCATCTTCCTTGCAGTAGTGTCAGCTGGACCCAGTTCTAAGCCTGTCTGTCTGCTGCCTTTCTGTGGTTATACGTGTGGGTTTGTTGGGGGTTTTTTTGTGTTTTTTGTTTTTTTTTTTTCCACTGCCAACCGCCTGTTTGATGTTCGTGAGAGTGTTTGCACAGCGGGGTTGAAGCTTTACATATTCCTGCCTGGGTGCTCACCTTCAGGTGCACGTGGGCTGCCTGGTGTTCTGAAGTGCTTATTGTCTGCGACTTCTCTTGACTGTCTAAGTGTACTCGTTTGTTGTAGCTTAAATAGGTTTAAGATGTTTCTAGGTAGGGTATCTGGTGCTTTAAGCCCCTCGAACTTCGGGCACTTGCTGTCTGATGTCTTGGGACATGGGTGACTAGACTTGGTTGTGTCACTGTCAATGCTTCTCTTGCAGAGAAGCTTTCCAAACCAGTGGCAGACTGCACTTTCTGGGTGTATTGGGTTACGAGGCAGTGTTATATACAGAGATGCATTCCCCTCCATGAAAGCTGTAGAACAGCCGAATGTTCCTGATGGCACCTGTAGAGTGTCTGCTCTCTGTTTTAGATACTGGTGAAGTATCTTTGTTCCTAGAGATGCAGTAGCTCCTAATAAAACTCGCGCAGTTCGACTTCTAATGTATGGATACAGCATTTTTGCTTTAAAAGTAAGTAATTTTAAACTTTTTAAAGATGTTTCCACGGCTGCATCAAATCTGTTCTGTCATATGAGGTGAGTGGAAACTGCATGTGCTAAAAATTGCATCATGAACTAAATCAGGGTTGTAACATACATCATATAGTGAGAAATAGTTTGCATTGAATTTTGGTTGCTTGCTGAAAAGTATATCTGAAGGTATAAATCCTCTGATTTTCATTGTAAGGAATAAATAATCTCTCTGATTTCGTTGTGTTTTGCCAACATTTTGTCTTATGTTTTCTCTTCTTAGGAGAGACCTGTCAGCTGGTGAGATAGAAGTTTCTTTGAGCCAACCAAGAGGTGTCTAATGTACCCTGAATGCAGTAATTCTTATAGGCTAGCATATTTTATGTTTTTCTACTATTTGTTTCAGAGCTCATTTTAAATTTCCAGTTACTTTAATCGGAACAAGTTTAAAGTTTAAAGTTTAAAATATATGCATTTTAGAAAACAAGGTGTATGCTTTCAAATCCAGTCAGAGAAATGACTGTTGTTGCAGTAAATTCTGCTGCAGAAAATTTTTGTCAACTCTCTATTTTTCTAAAGAATCTGAAGACACATGGTGTAAAACTGAACATCATTTGGTCTTCACTTCCACATTTATAATTTTAGGATGGTGTATTTTGTTGTTTTGAAAATAAAAATGTGAACCTAACTTAACTTTCAGCTTCCTCTTTGGTTCCCATTTTAGCATCTCTTGGCATTCCTGTTGTGTTGGCGAGAGGTGTCACGTTGCTGGGCTCTCGAGAACAAAGTTTCCTGCACTAGAATGAACAGCACCAGGACCGATTTTCTGTTATGAATAGGGGTGTATATGTTGCCATGCTTCTTAAATTCGGTTTTTGACCTCTGCTGAAGTGGCTAACAGTGACGACACAATCATTTCTGATACTGTCCTGCAGTTGCTTCAGTCAGTGCTGCCTGTGGAGCCTGATGGGGCTGTGAGCAGACGAATGTCAGTCGCTGCAACTTTGAAGAGGGTGTCTTTGTACCTAGAAACGTCAGGATAGAAGGAAGACATCGTGGCTTTTTTAATCTCATTACAATTATGTTTAATGCGGAAGGTCAAAATCGGGATGTTGCTGAATCCTCCTGAAATGTTAGTTGTTCAGAAAAGGCCTGTAGAATTGCAGCACTGGTCAAAAATATCTCCGGAAAGGAAGTACCCGAGCTGCTTACGTCCTTTTCTTCTCCCTTTAATATTTGGCAGGCTTTCGCTTAGCTTGGTCAGGAAATTAATATGGGGTGGTAGTTGGAGAGGTCACTTACATCGAGCAATCTGAAATACTAGCTGCGCTCTCATCTTTAGCCAGGAAGGGCACAGCCAGAACTGTAGGCGGTCCCTTGATTTTTTTTTTTTTTTTAATTTTTTTTTTTCCTATGCTGCTTCTAAGATTTCTGAGTATTGTAAGACTTGAGAAAGAAACTGCTTAATTTCTTGCAAATTACTTTTAGTGAGAAGTAGCCTGCTGATTTTTGTAGCAGGGGAGAAGCTCTGGAGGTGAGTGGCACCATTCCAGGTTAGCACGATGATTCACAGCCCAGAGCAGGGCAACAGGATGCGATTTAGCAGCCTCCATGGGAGGGGGGAGGTATGGAAACTTCTAAAAAGATTATTTCCATTGCCAGGCCATTTACTTAGAAAAATTATATGCCAGAACCTGTCTCTGCTCTTATCTTCTGCTGCCGACTCTTGCGTTTCTTCCTGCTTCTCGGATGCAGCCGGGATGTCCATGTTGGCTCTGACTGATGCTTCTTTGCCTCCTGCTTCCTACCAGCCATGTCTGTCACAGTCAGCAGTTGGGTTATAGGGCTGAATGAGGTAGAAACAAGAAAAAAAACCATGATGCATTGTTCTGATTTCAGCTGGGATAGACTTGATTTTCTTCCTAGTAGTTGTTACAGTGCTGCGTTTTGGATTTAGTTTGAGAATGATGCGAGTGAACAGCAGTGTGTTTAGCTGCTTGCCAGGTTAAACCACGACAGATTTTTTTTCTCTTATGCCTGCTTGCCTTGTCTTACACACTGAATATAAGATTTACAAGTTCGATTCGTAGGCAAAGTGCATGCTGAGAGCAGCTTTCTGCTTTGCTCCTGTGTTGGTAACTGAAAGATCAATTGCCAGATGGACTAGGTTTCCCAAAAGTTGTAATTCTCATGAACTTTGTGAAGCTTACAGTTTATATTTATATATCCTACTCTTGGATTATAGTTGCCTGTATTTATTTGTTTAAGTATGGGTACAGCGTGTACTATTTTCATGTACTATTTTTGATCACTATATTGTTCCACTTCCTTAAAATAAATAAAATAAAAATAGACTAATACTTAGCAGCATGTTCAGTGGTGAAAGCTTGATGCTAATTAAACAGGGTTGTAAAAGTGCATGTATGGAGAAGTGCACATGGTGCAGAACCTTTCTGAATGCTACAGCTACTCCTGCCTTTAGGCTGCCCTAACTTTTAGAAAGTATAAATTATTTCAGTGCATTTAAAAAAAAAATCCAAAAAATACAACAAAAAAGTGTTCCTCTATTTTATATTGGCACTTCTTGGGCTACTCATTTGTACATGCGTAAGTTAGGCAGCAAGAGGAGAGGTGGGGATGGAAATATAGAACTGTTGCTAAATCGGTACCTTTCAGTTCTTTTGTTCAGTATAAGATTTACTTCAACCACAGTAAAATAGATGTGGTTTTTAAAGAAGCCTCCATATAAAATAACTGAAAAAAGTATCAACATTTGACTAATGCTTAATTTGCTCCTTTTTTATGGAAAAAAAAATACTGTGGTTTTTTTGTTGTTGTTGGTTTTTTTTTTTTAATCTTTCAAACTATTTTTGTTCCAAATTATCTGAAACTCTCCTATCGGTGACATTGCTATTTCTGTAAACACTGTCCATGGGCTGGCTCCGGGACTGTGTTTGTTCAGAGCATGAGTTGGGAGACTCCCTTCCAAGGGAGGAAATGGGCCGATGCACTCAGCTCTCACTGGAGATTGTTCACATCCACAGGAGCTGGATCCTCTGCAGGAAAACAGAGCTTGGAGCCGTGCCACAGCGTGTCCGCGATGTTAATGAGTGGGAGAAGCCATGTGCTCATTGCCTGCTTCAGCAGTAATCTGCTAATTCAGGGGAGGAGGGAGAAAACAAAGTGGAGTTTGACAAAATTTAAATGTGATACTTAATCCTGTTAGCACACGGAAGGAAAAGCTTTGTGTTGCGACGGTGCGGTGAGGGGAGCTATTGAATTTACCTGAAATCTATGCATTGGGAAGAGCCAGATCAAGTGGGATCTGGATCCATGCCTTGTTTCAAATATGTCGTCTCTGCCAAACAGAAACCTCAGCTGGGTTTCTGTAAAACTGAAGCCCTGCTTGTTTTCATCCCGGAGCAACTGTTGTTTAATACAGATGAGCAACTTGATCTTCTTGGGCTGCTCACATACCATAGTGATGAGCCTCACCAAAAGACTAATAAAGAAGTTTTAAGTTTACTGCCTATTTAGGAGAAAAGAAAGTATGTTCAGGTGAGGTCTGTTACTATCTTTATGTTCAAGTGGTGAGTTCAAATCCTTTTTTCAGTTTCAGGCTTGCTACTTCAAGTGATACCTATTACTGCTCTCTTCTTTTTTTTTTTTAATGCTGGTAATTTGGCATCCTGATCTTAAAATGGGTTGACTGACTGTGTGAGCTGTCAGTCAGGTGTTGGACGTGGCTGCAGCATGTGGTGGTGCTGGGCAGAGTGGTTTCTGTGAGCTGCCTGGTGGAGTTTGGGATCACAACAGGTGGGCGCGCTGCGGGGAGCACGGGGCAGGACAGCACTGGTGGGAGCACGGGGCAGGACAGCACTGGTGGGGCGGGTAACCCAGCAACACCAGTTCGTTGCTTAAATCGTGTTTTTGTAGACAGTGTGAAGAGGAAAGGAGGAAGGAGACTGTGACGGACGCTATGGGATTGGAAATTGCATTTAAGACAACATGTAGAGAAAGCACAAATGAGACTTAATAGAAAGTGTAGCGTGGGGGGCAGAGATTGACGTTGTGATGGCTAGAGGTAGAGGAGATGGCTTAATCCCAGAATCACAGAAAGTTAGGGATTGGAAGGGACCTTAGAAGACCATCTAGTCCAATCCCCCCACTGGAGCAGGAACACCCAGATGAGGTTACACAGGAAGGTGTCCAGGC
>VWYH01004259.1:397961-443234 GCA_013399365.1 Pampusana beccarii | reverse complement strand
AAGGGAGATGCTCCACTCCCTGAATCACCTTTGTTGCTCTGCACTGGACTCTCTCCAGCAGTTCCCTGTCCTCCTTGAACTGGGGGGCCCAGAACTAGACACAATATTCCAGATGGGGGGACGGATTGTCGTAGTCCTCGATAGACCTAGACCATGACAGTAGCTGCTGTTGGATTCAAGTGAGAGGGGTTAGCTATAAGAGGTTGTAAAGGGGTGACTTCTGGCAGTAGTCTTCTGAATGTGTTACAGTCACAGCAATATTTTTGCTTTTCTTTCACTTGAGAACATTGTGTGAAAGTGAAACCTGGAAGAGGAAGAGTCACTGGATGGGGTAGAAATGCAAGGATCACTTGAAAGGCCTGCAGTTCAGATTTTATGCATAAAGAGTCTGCAGGACTGGGTGTCTGGCTGGTTCTGTGGAATTGCAAGTATTGATGATGTGTTTGAGTTTGCAGGCTTATTTTTCTTAAAGTGGAGGATGAGATGAAGGACGATTTCATATGTAACGATGGACAGATTTGGAGTAGAGGCAGTTTTCTGGACCATGTTCACAAAGGTGGCAATTTTTCTGAAACTGAGAAGTAGATCACCTGGAGACTGGATGTCCAGAAGAGCTTTTCTGGATCTCCACCTTAAAAACAAATGGAGGATCTTCTGATAGAGAAGAAAACAAACAAACAAACAAAAAGTAGCTGGATAAGAAAGGTAGGTCTGGACTGTTACAGAAAAGATGACCGACAACTCAAAGTGCAAGGGGATGAAATAGTACAAGTATCTTTGGACTTGGGCAGGAACACTGTTAGCTAAGTTAACCTGAAGAAGGCCTAGGGTGGAAATAGGAAAGTGAAACTTGAGGCAACTACTGTGCTTAGAGATAAATGAAAATCTGGGTAGTGAATGAAGAGGTGAGGAGATTGAAGGATCTAAGATGGGGAAAGTAGCTGAAGGATGGAAATTCTCTAATAATGCATACTCTTCCATAAAACTTACTTGTAAATCCTTAAAAAAGGGATGTCATTAAGAACACATGAACCAACATGGTTGGTCTTTTAACATGGTTATAGTAACCGTAAGCATTAGCAATAGGAAATGCTTCCTGCATGGCTTAATTCTTGCTCTGTGAATTTGATAGCACTCTTAAACCAATAGCAGCAAGAAAAATTGACTGTATGAATCTTTTAAGCATCGTGCCAAACCTCATTCCTAGTTGTCCATGTAAAAATGACAACAGTTCAGGTTGGCGATTTCCCTTTCTTAAAAGCATCTTTATCTAGAACATTTTTTTCAGTAGAGGAAAAGAGATGCAACCATCATACTCCGTTTGCTCGGTCATGCAAATACCGCCTTGTAACTATTGAACTGCCAGGCTCTATCAGACTCTCACAGCTTGGATGCTGTTTGCTGCCGTTCCTTCAGCAGCAGAGCTGACTGCCTGGTGGGTGCGGAGGAAAGGGTAGAGGCCAGCAGAACGTACCGTAGGTAATTTAGAGAAAGATGCGAAGCCCCCTTGTTGCTGAAGGGTGAACTTTTAAATTAAAGATTTTAGGAAATGAAGTTG
This sequence comes from Pampusana beccarii, assembly GCA_013399365.1. Taxonomy (NCBI): domain Eukaryota; kingdom Metazoa; phylum Chordata; class Aves; order Columbiformes; family Columbidae; genus Pampusana; species Pampusana beccarii. Next base: position 441,676 of record VWYH01004259.1, on the reverse strand, counting down.
TGCTAGATAGTAACTGACTGTAAGCTGCTTTCTGCTCAAATTTTGCTGCTGATGTGAAATCATAAGTAACTTTTAAGTACAGTTTTGTAGCTTTATTCCTGCAGAAGCTGGAATTCTTCGTGAAACTTTGATTTTGAAGAGATTACATTTCCTAGGGAAAAGGGGCCAGCTATTCTGTTATTCTGGCGTACTGTGGAAGTTGGCTGTTGAGTCATGTACTCCTGATGCTAGTAATGTTCTTGAGATTTCCTGAAGAGGGAATGACTGGAATAGTACTTGTCACCTGGATAGATCAAACTGAGCCTGGGTGAGCAGCGTGTGTAAAACAGAGGCACTTGGCTTTGGTTTTGCATGTTTTGAATGTGCAAAAAGTGGGAGGGAAAGGACTTGGTGTCATAGAAACGAGTGTTTACGTGTAGAAAATTTGAGGGAGAGAAGTTAACAGAGGGAAGCTATGAGCCTCGAGGGTCTTTGTTATAATTAGAGCCAAGATTCATGAATTAAAAATTCCAGTTTAGAGAGTGTTCATAAATTACCTCTTGTTTTAACCTGACAAAGATTTGCAAGTTGTATGGAACAAAATAGGAATTGTGCAAAGGTTTCCTGATGAAACTCAAAAGCAAGGTGAAACATGCTTGTAGGTTTTATATTTAATTAAGCACTTAGTCAGGTTTGCAACAGAACTTTCCGTCCCTCTGGAGTCTGTGATCAGGCTCCTCGGAGAGATACTCCTGAGATTGCATTGCTCATCTGAATCGGAGGGAGGTTCCAGGGCTTAATTTAGGTACAAAATTAGAGGCACCCTTCCTTCGGACATAATTTTGATACTATGGGGGTTTCCTGTGAAGCAGTTTACTTCAGATTCGTTTTTTACGGTTGCTGCTGCTCAACGACTAAGTAGTTTGTACTCCATCTCCCCTTCAGGATTATAGAAGGTAAATCTTCTAGGATGCTGTCTGCCTCTCTGCTTTTTATTTCTCCTTTACATAGTTATGTAAGAAAATATAAATGCTCCACAAAGGTCTCTGTGTATCTGTATTTTTGCTGCTCTTCCAATTTTACTCACCTTGAAATATGAAACCATACGAAGGAAATCTAAGAGTATGGTAGGCTTAAAATTTAGGCTGAAACCTCAGAGCTATGCTAAAACCACTCTATAAGGCGTGACAGAGGTGTTTCAGTAAATTTGCTTCCTAGCCATCAGCCTAAAAAGTTCATTTTCTGTTCACAGTTTTTAACATAAAGTTTCCTTTAATTATTTCATTTTCAAAGTTCTTGACATTGGACTGTAAGAATGTATGTGCACTGAGTTGACTGCATTTGGTAAGAAAATTGAAGAGGTTTTTTTAAGGTCATGCAATAAGCCAGTATTATGACCATAAACCTCGTTTCTTATATTACTCTTGTTCTTAAGAAATTAATTTAAACCAAAGTTCTCCTAATGTATAATTGCATAGGTCATTGTATGTCTATTGCTTTGCTTTACCTGCACATTTTTCACAAAGTAACAGTCAGGATGTCACCAATGTCCAGGGGTTCTGTGCTAAGCAAAATTGACATTAGATAGATTTCTTAATCACTTCGTAATTATTTTCTTCATTTCTACAAATTCAGGTGTTCTCTTAATGCCTGTTTTTGTTTCAGAGTGAGACTTGTAGATTGTGCTAACACAAAAAGTTCAATCTATAAACTAGCAAAGCTGAAAATTCATGCTAGAATTAAATAACATAGGTTATGTTTGGGATGGGGAGTGGTTTCATGTCTTTTTAAAATGTTTTTAATCTCTTCACTAATGGTATAAAATAAGTCCTATCCTTTATTTAAGTAGCCTTAGTAGCAAAGTATGTAACTGAATTTGAATGTCGAGCCCCAAGCACGTTTTGTGTGATGTCTGTCTTGCTTGAAACTAATTTGTACCATTAAGAAGTTGTAAATTTTGATATTTATTTGCATGAACAAATGAGATAAACACTGCTGTTAGAATTTTCTGAGTAAAATCACGTCAGCCGGAGATGATCTGCAGACACTTACCTTACAACTATTGTCAAAACTCAGAGATGGGGAAGGTGGTGGGAGCCTCTGGTGTAGCACAAGGACAATCATGCTAATGCTTGTTTTGCAGAAAAGCTTTATTTAGCGTAGCAACCTCATTGCTAAATATTCCCCCGTGCTTTGCAGCATAATCTAAGGAGACTAAAGCTATTTACAAACAGAGGGAATGCAAACATGGGGCAAAGATGCATGCCATAGCTAAAGAGTCAGATGAGCATGAGGGAGAAAGGCATTGAACCTTAATTAGAGATTATTTAATATCAAGCTGGTTCTTGATGTCGTGCAGCAGTAGAAATTGATGCCTATTCTTACAGCTTTGTATTTCATTTTTTTGCACGTTGATAACATGCAAATGAGGCCATGTGGCAGGTTTCAAGAGCTGCTTCTCCCTATGGAAGTGAGACTTTCTGTTTTGTGTGAGTCCTTCCGTTCAGGGCTGATGGCAGGGCTGGATTTGTGTACCCGGACAGCTGCGGAGGCGTTAAATAAATAACCTCAGCAGTCTGGAGTGCAGGGTTGAACTAGCAGTTCTCTAGGCTGTACTGACATCTGGTGGCGGTTTATATATTTATAGAGAATTTGAAATGCTTTTCATTCAAACATGGGGCAATTACTTATCTACAGTCTACTTGCTTTTGTATCGTGGGCTGTTCCGCTGTATTTTGTGGCTTCTGTTTGGTGGCTGCTCTCCCACTACCTTGCTTCTGACTCCTAGGAAAAAAAAAAAGTTTAAAATTGCTGAAACTAATGTCTTTTTCAGCTAGTTTAACAATGTATTCAGAACATTAATTCAGATTTTTTTAATTCTCTGTGTCTCGTAGCAGTTACCTGGAAAAGGAAACATTTTTATTATGTTTTTTCCCTCCTTTCAAAGAGCTGCAAGGTGACTATTTCATGAAGGAAATTATGGGATAGTTTCCTCAGAAGGCGAAGCCACATATAGTTGCTAAAAGAGAGCCCTTAGATCCACCTCCATTTTTTTAGGTCTTTGCCCTCAGACAGAGACCCCGGGGTTCCTCCTTGCATACCCAGATATATAGAATCATAGAATCATTTTGGTTGGAAGAGACCCTCAAGATAAATGCATGTATCCAAAACATAACACAGAATGATCAGGACAGGAAAAAACATAAAATTCATTTGCACTCGCTTGAAGTAATCTTACAAATGTGTCAGGGTTTTTTGGAGAAAGTCGATAATGAATTGTTGTTACCGTGACCAGAACTTGTTCACTGAAGCTGTGCGGCCTTGCAGGAGCTGGCAAGTGACAAGAAAACCTTGGCAATTTTGAATGGAAATGCTGCTTCATGTAGTAGGAAAACAGCAGGAGTGAGTGATTTGTGGTCTTCACAGCTACCACCTAAGGATGGAGACATATGGCGGGAGCTCCACCAGGCTCTAGCTGAGTTCTAAGGATGCCTGCTGCTTTGCCTGCTCCTTCCCAAGTCCAGATCTCAATTCCTGCTTCAAAATGACGCAGCTGTTGTACTTTAGATGTTGCTGGTTGCTTTTTGAGGGGCGGCAGGTCAGCAAAATAAGTGATTTGGGATATATCTCCAAATGTAAAGACCACACAGCCTTTACTCCAGTACTCCACCAGGCAAGGAATGAAGAGTTTGAAATACCTTGAAGTCTTCCCTGGGCCTGCTGGTTTTTAAGCTGTGTTCAGGAGGAGGATACAGCACACTTGACCCCTCAGGTGGGTCACTGCAAGTGGATCAGGTCGCAGATTCGTAGAATGTTCTCTTTGTAGGCAGATTAGAATCCCCATGTGCATTATAGGTGAATTTTGAGGGAGGTTTTAGAAATGGTTTTGAACTTTCTTCATTTGTATAGGAAGGTTTGCTATGTAAATAGTGCTTCGTTAGTTTTGCTAATGCCATAATATCCGTAATGTTCAGTGATAACTTTCCCTAATTCTATTGGTGTGTCTGATGCAGAGGTACCAGAAAAATAAGCTTTTTCAGAGAGCCATGAGTACATGGAAAGTCGCAGGATGTCAGCTTGTATAACAGCACTGTAAAGCTGTTACACCTGACACTATATATCATTTTCTCCCTATTTACAAGCTGAGGGCCATTTTTCTTTGTTTTCTGGTCATCTACTCTTGGGTGATATAATTGAGTGGTTCTTCACTGCAACAAATATTCTGCGAAGTGAGCAGTGAGTAATTTGTATATGTTGGCACCCAACTTCTTGTCATCACAAGAAATTAAATACCTAACTTGCCAAAGAAGGAAGAGAATAAGTTTTCAGTCCTTCCCTTTTGTGCTTCATGGTGGGATGAAAGCAAATGAAGAGCACGATCTCTTTATCGTGTGGCCTGTATTGTGCAATTCAGATTCTCTTCCTTCCAGGTGACGGCAGGGCAGTGCTTCAGCTGAGGTTTGGGGTTGCTGGGTTTTGTTATTGCACTACCTTCTTTTAGCAGCTGCTTCTTCCCTAAGTCTGTATTGTTGTTTTTTTTTTTCTTACAGTCATATCGCTCGAGTGAAGAACAGTGAAGCTGAGGGAGAGAGAGCAGATTGTAGGGTCAGCTAAATAACTGTTTCACCAGCACCTCGCCTCTTGGAGATCTGGGGGAGAAGACTCTTTTTGCAGCAGTTTATCCTCGCTGTTGCGATAGCCACATGGGTCATCATGGTCTCAGCAAAGCTATCGGGGCAGGTGGTGCCTTCCCTTAATTCCCTCAGCTGCAGAGTTTTAGTCCAGCTTTGTGCAGGACTTGCTGGCAAATCACCAGCTTTGGTTTTTGTCAGGCACCTGTAGAAGGACATGCTCTGCAATGAAAGCTGGTGGTTTGTTTTTCTGCTGCTATCTGGGTACCTAGACAAGGAACTGTGCCTAGCAAGTGATAGGCATCTGTTTTGGCAAAAGGATGTGGTGTAATTTCCTACCCCTTCCCAAGTATCTCACCTTAGCATCATTCAGACTTAATAAATATTGGCTAAAATAAAACAGTCAGCTGAAATGATTCGGAAGTCAACAGAGAAGCAGTAGAAACATACTGGACGTGTACTTAATGTTGTCATTTCGTCGGTGTCATGTTCTCCTGTTTCTTGTTTTGGATGTAGGCCCTTCAGAATAGGAATTACTGTGTTGAATATAAGTGCAGTTCTTAGCAGAAGAGTTCCTTAAATTGTTTGAAGTTGTTATAACTATCTGGTGGGAACCATATCTGAAATATATATATACAAAACTGGCTTTTAAAGTCCTAAGTCACTTGTATCATTCAAATGCTGAAGCCAAAGACTGTATAGTAAGTCTGAAAAGTGCTTGGGATTCCACAATAGTCTGAGACAATAATACATTGCTTAGTTTTTATTCTGTTCTGGATTTCTGGATTGTTTTTCCTTCATCTGTTTGAGTTTTTCCTTGTCACTGCATCATTTGCCTTAACAAGTTTTCTTCCTTTGTGTGCTGACAGTACATTGCCTGGCTCTCATAAATCTTCTTAGATATGAGGCCAACAGCTCCCATAGTTCATAGGCTTATTTTGAAAGCGGAATTCTTTGTTGCTGTAGAAAAAAGCAAAAGCAGACATTTTGGGGTTTTTCCTGCTACTTATTTTTTAGCCAAAACAACATCTGTATTCTCTGAATTTTGATAGCTTGGGGTTTTTTATTTGCCTTAGGGATATACTGGATTACTGGGGGTGAGGCAATTTTTTTATTTGCATTTATTTTCCATTCATTAAACATGGGAAAACTGTTTTAATGTTAGAGAGTCTAACATAGGTTAATATTTTCAAAGTCAACTGTCTGATTTTAGCTCTGAATTTTTAATTATATGGGGAAAAGAAAATAATAGTAAATAGAAGTTCTAACCAACAGAAATAAAAGATGTGAATCAAGATGACATCATGATTGATCACCCCTTAGAGGGTCAAAATAGGATCTGTTAACAATAGAAATATCGAATACCTGCCTGCCAAAGGTTGAGAGCACTGTGGTAAATTTAATCAGAGACTCCCACAGTATTACTTTCCTGCCTTCTCTTGTAAAAGGTTGAAGTGGCTTCTGCAAATTGTACTTAATCTGGAGAACCTTGAATGAGCAATATAAGGTGTGTAGCAGCGGTTCATGTGGCACTTTGAAGCTGGCCCTGCCTCTGGCAGGGGCTGGGACTGGATGGCTTCCTGAGATGTGTTCACGCCTGGATTATTCTGAGGTTTACTCCTTTTACGTGTTCTGAGGATGCAGCTCTGTGATTTTCTTTCTGCACTTTATGCGCTTGTTGCTCCTGCTGGGTTTGTTGTGGAGCCGATGCCAGGCTGTCCTGTGCCTTGGGGGTTACCTGGCATTCACCAGCTGGGTTGCTGGATTAAACGACAGGGATTTCCCTCTTCCACTGTGTGTGTTAGAGAGATCCAACCCACGGCCCCAGCCGACATGCAAAATTGGTGGGTGTTTTAGGAGAAATAGATCCTCTGGGCACAGAACTAGGGTAGGTTGGTCAGCTGCCGACCAGAGAGATGATTTCTGCATGACAGACAGCTTGAGAAGGAAACCTTTTAATTCTTGCAATTTTTGCCTTCTTTGCCCTTGTGGTTTATGTTATTTTGTAGCAGACTGGAATGTGATCTGGACCTTCAGATTTATTTCAGCTTTTCGGGCTCCTGCAAATCTCTAGGCCTTCTAATGAATGGTGAAGTGGGGCATGCCCATTACACAGTCCCCATCTTTCCCTCTCCTGCTGCTGTAGTTCTTTGTCTTGACCAAAGGGATCCGCATTGGGGATTTTTTGTGACTGGGCTTTTAGATACGTGGCCTGATTTTTCAGAAGTACTGGAATGAGATGCAGGTAATGGTAGAGGAGAAAATTACACAGTAACTTGGGTCCAGCTGAAACAGACATTATGCCCAAAGGAAAGCTGTTTCTTCAGAAAGCCCGCCAAGATACCAGGCTATAAATGGTGTTCAGATAATGGTGAGAACACTACCAGTATTGGGGCAACCCTTCTATGAATTAAGCTCTCAGATGAAGCTCCTCTGCCTTTTCAATAGCAAATCAACTTTTCTTCAAGTAGGTTGCTGTGATTCTCTAAGACTATTCAGGTCTTCAGTCACTTGCACATTTTTTTGCACATGCATTGTTTTTTAAAGTAGAAACTATTGATAATCTCGTCCCAAAGTGTTTCTTAGGTTGTACTAAAACCTGTTTAACTGGAATTTTTTCTCTTCTGAGGATTTTGGCTTTTGTTCTACATGACAAAAAACTTTTTTTTATTGATTAGAATTTGGTTTTTTGGGGGTTTCGTTTGTTTGGTTTTGGGGGTTTTTTGTTTGTTTGTTTGTTTACTTTTCCCTTAGTGGTGGTTTATTTAAGGAAACTGAATGCTTAGTCTATTTGTGAGAGGAAAACAACCTCAAACATACCTAGACTGCTGTTAACAGTTATCTGTTGTTGTATAACTGAACTCTTAAATTTACCAAGCTGTGTCTTTAAACATATGCTTTACCTCACAGTATTCAAAGGTGGCCCAGAACAATGACTCCTCTGATAATTAAAAATAAGCCAGATATTGTAGGCATTCCTCTAAGCCAGCACTCTAGGGTGTTGCTTTAAAATTGTGTTAAAAGCTTCCCAGTCCTTTGGTAAAAGTTACATGACACCTTTTACTTGTGGAATGCAAATGCAGTTTTTCTGCTTCATTGTTTGTTTGTTTGTTCATGTATTTATGTGCACTCATTAACATGGTGAATTCTCTCTTTTCTGCAGGCACAGCTTCAAGACAGTCAGGAGTGCTTTGGAGCGAACTGTCAGGAAGCCTTGCAGTGCCCCGGTGGCCATAGTGGTGGCTGATCTCTGGAGATGCCGAAGCTTCTTTCTTACACCTCCCGGCTTGTGCACAAAGGACTTAACATTGATTTGGATTCGTGTGGTATAAAATAGTGATGGGTATGGGTTTTTTCCTCCCTTTACTTGACATCTGCATGTTTCTGGCAGTCAGTGATGAAGCCTGTACTCAGTCTGCTGACATTTGGCCTGTTTTGAGAGCTCTGAGTGACAGGTACTGTAAACATCCTACACTCTCAGCTGTGGAAACTAAGAAAGCTGGGAGAAGGCTGTTTACTCTCCCTGCCTTGGAAATCATCTGGAGGACAAGGATGGAGTATTGTGAGCTCTGTGTTGATTGTATTTCTGACAACCTGTATTTTATAGTTTATGTTATGGTGTCAGTAAGTAAATAATAGCATTATATCATGTCATCAGTGTCTCGTGTTCTGAGGTCAGAAGGACCTTGCAATATGCTTTAGCTGCACTGCTGCCTTGAAGGAAACTTAAATAGTAGCAATAATACATTACAATACTTTCATCCTTAAGCAGTGGTTAAAACAGACCTGTCCTACTGTTTATTTACAGGTGGTGTTATGTACAAGTTAGAGTGTAGACAACCTCACGTTGATACATCAGTAGTGTATTTAGTCAAAATAATCTTTGAATCCTTGAATCCTTGATTCTTGCTTTCTAGGATTCACTCAATTCTCGTTTCCCACCTGAAAAGGCTAGGAACAGAGGTCGGAAGACAAAAAGGTTCTGGGAGACTTCAAATTTAAGTTTCTTTTTCAAATAAATTCAGACGTGCCAACACTAATTAACTCCACCTCCATATTAACTGAATTAAAGGTACAAAGGTATTTAGCTTATGTTTTCCACTTAAAGTTCCCTGCCACTTACCCCACTCCCCCCGAGATTATAGTAATCATTGTACTTTGTCCTGGCAATCTTTTTCTTCCTCCTCTTCCATGTGTTTCTTTCATTCTATTTGCTCTTAGCCAAGCAGAGTTTCTCTTTTAAATGTAGAATAAGCTGATAAAATAATTTTCCCTTTAAATCTTATGCCTTACTGTTATGATCTAAATCCTCATAAAGTGTAGTTTTGCAGCTTTACTTAAGCAGTGATCTTGGCAGAAAGGATATGGTTCCACTCTCTCTGTTTACGAGAGAGGACACCTTTTGTGCTCTCTAAGAAATTTTTCCTAATACAGTTGAATGCAAAGATCACCATCTAGCTCCTTTTGCAATAGCATTCTTCCTACTTCAGATCCTGCTGCTTCGGCTTTTTAGCAAAGACATTTAAATATAAAATCTTTGAAATAAGGGCTGTTCTAAGAGATTAAGTACCAGGGTTTGGAAAGTTACGGGAGCGGGAAGATAACAGGAGGATGCTAAAAGATCACATAAGGATTTGAAGTAGTACTGCTGCAAGACAAGAAAGAATTCAAACTGGACAAGAAAGAATTCAAACTCTTAGGCAGAGCTGAAAAAAAAAAGTAAATTATTTGAAGCAATAATTATTTTTCAGGCTCTGGCTTGCCTTCCTTTTGGAGAAAGGAATTGGAGGGGAAGCCAGAGTCACAGGGCCGGTTAGAGTGCTGTGGCCAAGGAGTAAGTTGATGAGTGAAAAGCATGTTGAGGTCTGGCTGTGCACGAACAACCACCAGCGCTTCAGGTTTGTGGGGCTTTAACTCACGATTTGTGCAGTAATTTCTGAGAAGAGCAGAGTTGGCCTCCTAGAATCGTCATTTTAAGGAGACATTCGCTGTTCAGAGTAGTCAAACGATAGAGGGTAGCATTTCCTAATGCACATGGTTCCCTTGGCAGAGAGAGATCTCTGAGGGTGCGGGAGCACGCAGTTACATCCTCCACTACATGATAATACTGATTGTAGGCTCTGCTGTCAAGGAAATACAACCTCCTGAAATGAGGTAACATCCTGAATTTGTTTGGTTTGATTTTTATTATTCCTCTTTAGATTAGCTTTAGGTTTGGAATCATTATTTTCTGTCAATTGGAAAGACAACTCGATATTTCGTATTGCATATTTGTGCATTTAATAGAGAAATTCCGTCTTCTGTTTCATCAGTGGAAGTTGGGACTGCTGGAGTCTTTCCTGTACATCTTTCCTCGGCCATGCTGTCCTGCCCTTTTGCTTCTGCTGACATAAATGTTTGTTTAAACTGCAAGCTAATTCAGTGGCTTGACCCCACTGAAAACTAAATAAGCAAAACAGCTTTTATGTGGATCAGCTGAGTAATAGATTACTCCACTACTGTGCTGTGGCCTAAAGTGCTACTGAAAATGCTCGTTCCTTCAAATATGGCCACTCTCCTGAAGAGCTAGAACAGAGTTTATTCTAAATTGAATCTTAAAATAACTGTGAAGTTACAGGATTTTGGATATTTTTGTATTTTATTTGATATTAAACTATTCTGTTAGTGCTGTTTGAATGCAATTGCAAGCATACTGCTAAAATAAATTCAGATAAATTGTTTTAATTAAAATTTTCCATTTTCTGAACACCACTCATGTTTCTCTTTGAAAGATTTGTTTGTAAAGTCTAATAAGTAAATTGTGTGGTAATACAGAGCAACCAGTAATTTTGCTACCTCCAGCCCTTTAATTGTAAAGGTATCCTCTGATGTACTTGCACCATACTGGGCACTGTATAAATTGCATTATTTCTACATCACAGAGTTTTTTTTCTCCCAGGTATCACTTGCCAAGCCAAAGGCAAACATCATGTCATTTTCTCTTGTTAATCTCAGACTTCAAAGAGTTTAAGATCCTTTACAGTCTATCAGTTGCATATAGAGCTTTCCCATTGTGGAAAAAAAAATACAGGGCTGTTTCAAAAGCCTGTTGCCAGTAATGAGCTTTGGATTGGGTCCATGGAGAGGTAATCTGGATGGCTCCCACCGCAAGTCTTCTGTGGGAAATTGCTGATTGTAGGCATGGGCTGCTTTTTGGGTTTTGATATTTTTTCCTCTCCTTGAAGGTCGGTTCTGCCAAGATGCAAAACTGACTTGCTCCATGTGATTCTTGGCAGCACCCAGAACAATATCATTCTTGCATATTAAGCTCAACATGCTGCATTGCTTATGTTTTGTTGTTTTTCTAGTGAGGAGGAGCAAGATAGTTCTTGTTATCATATTGCCTTCCTTCTAAAATTAAGTTTCGGTATTGTAATTTTCTCCCTGTAAACTCTAAACACAGAGGAAATGCAGAATTTCTCTTCTTTTTTTTTTTTTTTTCCCCCAGTTACATTTTTGATGACATAGTGCCTCTAGGTAATTGCCTAACATCCAGGTTTGGTAATGTAGGGAGTGACTGTGAGAAGAAAGAATGTGTGAAGTTCTTGGCCAGAGCTGCTGCTTGTTTGGAGGTTACAGTCTGACCTTGAGGTTTTCAAGTGGAATATTAGAAAAACATTATATTAAAAGTTTCAAAGAGCTGCTGGTGAGGGAAACAAGAGGCGAAGGGGGAAGAGAAGTGACTGAATTGTCATCTAAAGGGGAAAGAATAATATGCTGCTGATTTTAAGTGTGAACACTTCCTTGATGATGCAGTAAGAGAGCAGCAGTTGTCCTTGATGCTTATACAAAAATAGAGGTTTTTATGCAGTGAATCTCACTGTCACTGTTCAAATTTGGTGCAGGAGAACTTAAAGGTCTATGACAAGCTTTTCTACTTTGAAGACCTGTATCTAAGCTGAAAAAAAGAGGGGAAAAAAGAGTTTGCTTTGAATAGAAGAGGAAGAAAAACACAATATTTGTACTTAGATTATAACTGTCCCTGAAATGACAGCATGGGTTCCAGATTGAAATTTTCTCTGTGCTATGATTAAGGAAAAAAACCATGTAAAAGCAGCTGTTGGTCTGCAAAATGCAAACAGGTGGGGAACATCTGTAATATAAATATTATGCAATCATATGTAAACGAAGATTTTAAAGCTTAAAAATACATTAATTTAGTTAACTTAAAATCTGAGCAAACACTTTTTCTTCAAGCTTTCTTCAAAATTAGGTTCTGTTTTTTAAAAAAACTACTTTGTAAACTGATTCTCTTAACATTTTTAATTAAACAGAATGCAAAAGCTGAAGCTGCTTTTATTCTTGTATGACACTTCAGTGCTTGTCAGCCCTGGGTTCCATCCAAGACCTACTTAGCTACAGTTAGGCTTTTGTTTCCTTAGTTTTGGCCTTTGGTTTTAAGGATGTTAGCATGAATTAAATGGAAATACGCTTTTGTAGCATCCACTTTATATAATATAATAAACAAACTTCAACTAAGCATTGCAGTCTATAACTACAGAGTACCTCAGAAGAGAAGCTGAGGGCTTGCTTATTTTAAATAGTGTAACATGATAACTAAATTACACCTTATTTAACTCTCCAAAAGGGAGAGTAGAGTAAGGCTGTGTTGAGTAAGGCTTACGTTTGCAACACTGACTCCACCCCATAAGGGCATCCAGTTTTGTTCCCACTGCAGTTAATAAGGGTTTTTTGTTGCTGCCTTGCTCCTGTTATTAAGCTGTTAAACTAATACTGCAGAAAGATAGACTCTAATCCTGGCTTTGGACAGAATCTCTGCGCTTCACTTTCTCCTTTGTGAAAGAAGATGACACTCCCTCCGTAAACACAGAACCCCACGTTGTTTAGGAGTCTCTCTTTTGCAATGAAACACGTTACACAAAATCATGCCGTCGCGAGTCACTTTGTCTCATTGTGCTCCAGCCTTTCCATATGATTTAGATGGACTGCACTGCTGGGGATGTGGAAGGGATGTGCTGATTACGTGGCCTAATGCCGGGTTACCATAAGGGCTGCTATAAAAGCTCTGTCTTGTGCTCCGCTTGTGCTGCCGTCCTCCCACGGGTGCCAAGCGGGTCCGCGGCACCTCTTCATGTGGAGGTTTTACGTGTGCGCTCACAGGGCAGCCCAGGTTGTACCATCACACCCAGGCAGCTGCGGCAGCACAGAACTCGGCTCCAAGCCGGCCTCACCTCACTTTTTGAGACCCTGGGTGTATTCTTAGACTACAGGAGGGTCCAGCTGACCCCATTTCATTATACAGGTCAGCAGAAATACAATGAGCATCTCCACCAACTCAGGACTTCTGGGCTTTTCATCATTTGCAGGTTGCCTTTCTCTGGTGGCTTCTGTACAGTCTGAAGCAACTGCTGGCTCAGCTGTTTTGAAAAAGTGCTGCTAAAATAACTCAGCTCTGATGGCCAAGGGATAGGTTGATGTTGACAAATGAAATAATTCCAGGAGCTATGAAACTCATGTTCTATTCCTTGGCTAGAAATAGATGGCTCTGTACAGCTGTGAACTTTGTAAATAGTTGAACTTTGTTCAACTTAACTGGCTTGCAAACAGTTTTAGTAAGGATGTTGAGATGGCACTAGATTATGTTAATTTCACAAAGTACAGTTAAAATATGCACAGTGGTAGATTTTTGATTTTTTTTTTAGCAGCGACCATACTTACTGCATTGATATTAATGGAGCTGCTTATTAAGATCCTGCAGCTTGACTATGTGCGTTTGATGAAATGCTACAATAATCTTTGTGCTGCCTGCATGGAAGAGCAGATCAAATCCAGATTGAAATAGATCAGTTACCTTGGGGTAACTGTGTGTAGCATACACCCTTGGAAATTAAAAGTGACAAAAGCAGTTGTATCTCTTGCCACTCAGAGTAGGTGTGTGTCATAGTGTATAGATATGCAAAAACAGAAGTTATCAAACTTGTCTGCCTTTCACTGAAAAGTCTGCGCACTCATGAAAAGTCCCACAGCCCCTCATGTTCATGGCTAGATCCTGTCGTGTTGACTTCTATGGATGCTGGCTCTTCTGATGACCATTCTAGTAATTCCCCTCAAACTGCAGGAAAGGGCTCTCCTGAGGGTATTTTTCGCTTGCTTTCCCCATCGAAAGCATAAGCCACCTTTTGTGATCAGCCTTGCTGGAGTTTGCATGCTGTGAAAGTTCAGCAAATACCCAAACCCGAGGGGTGCTTGGTGATACTAAACCTTAATAGACAAACTCTGTTGCTAATGAAGGTCTATTTTCTGATACTTCCAATGGCAAACTTTATTCTGACAGTGTTTTCTGCTAGATTTAATGGGTTTTTTTGTCCTGCAGAGATGTGTGTATGTGTGTGTAAGCCCAAATGCTCTTCAGTGGGGCTTTGCTGCTCTTTGCTCAGAGGTTTGGTTGGAGCTGTGCAAACTCACAGCATCGTATGGCTTGGTTTGGATAGGAGAGGAGCAGGGCTGAAAGTCGGAGGACAAAAGATGATGAATGGAAAATATCTGGTAAGATGTTTTTATGAACTTCTTCGAAGTGAGGGGTTGGGGGAAAGGATCAAAAATGAAGAATATTAAAGACAAATTTAAGTTGGTGTCTGAACTGTCAGTTCAGAAAACTCCAGAGACAAACTGAATGGAAAGTTTTCCCTGAGGTCCCCATGGAATTTTTAAAGACAAATCTAAATGGAGAACAGCAAGGATTTACATCTTTGTCTCCAGGAATGGAATAATTATTGGCAGCCAGAAAAGAAACTCTTGTTTCTTGGCAGAAAAAGAAAGAGGTCTGTCTCAAAGACTTGAACTGAATTGATTTAAGGTCTTTCAGGAGCAAATGTAAGGTTTTTATATATACAATAGAACAAATTTGTAGAAATACAGAGGTGGGAAATGAAAAATGTTGGTTAGGGCTTGAAAATATGTATACCTATATCTGGTTTCTTTGAGTATTTTTTCAAGCTGGAATGATGTCTGAACATATGCCAAACGCATTGTTTATAACAAGTAAGGTTATTACCTATAAAGGAATATAGAAGTTCCTGCTTCAGATTGTGGTCTGTTGCTGTATTTTAAAAGCAAGACTTATTTTGAGTATTTTAACAAAAATGCAATTTCTATTTCACATTTTAACCTAAAAATGAGAGGAAAGGCGGTTGATGCTGTCATCGTCTCACAGTTTGAGCAGTCTGAAAAATATATTTGGATTGTAAGTGTGTGAAAGTTCACAGTGATTTCTTGATTGCTGTGAGCGGTTTGGTTTGGGTTTTTGTTGTGGTTTTATTTATTTCATAGATCATGCTGCTCTGTTGGTCTGTGTGATGTTGCTGGAATAGTCTAAGGCGGTGTTAGGCTGGGGTTACTCCTCTCCCTTCCCCTCTCTCCAGTCTGTATTCGTGTCTAGTGAAGTTGGGGAAGTAAGAATTTAGCTTCAGTACATTTGAGTCAAGACTTCCGTCCTGTGCAAAGGTTTTTGGTGAGGCCTTCATGGGCTTTTTAGTTTTGCTGGTGTAGTGCCATCCTCTAGTTCTGCGGTGAGCTTAGAGTGAGTCACTGGCTGGGTGCTCTGGGGCTTGTACAGCGACATCCAGGCAGGACAGGATGGGAGGCTGGATCTCTGTGTCCTTGGAGCCTTCCCCTCCAGCTCTCCCGCTCAGGTTTCGCTATTGCTATTGCTTGGCCTGAGAGGATGGAGTCGTCTGTAAAGGGCCTGGTCTGTGGTGTCGTGTTCCTGCGGAAGGAAAAGGCCTTTGCTCTGCTCACTCGTAGCCAGAGGCCCTGCACCATCAAAGGAAGGTGCTGGGCACAGCAGGGAATACGGCCTGATTCTGAGAGGAAGAGTTAATTCCTCACAAAATTATCTTCTTGGGAATCCTGAAAAAAAAAAACAATGTATAAGGCAGCTGGCAAATATATGTTACCCAAACCACCTGCATCAAATCAAGCTACTATCAAGAACCTGTGTTCTATCAACACGTGATTTTTGGAAGGCCTCCATTAGGCATTTTCCTCCTCCAGAGCAGCATTTTGGAGGTAGCTCTGCAGCATCCATAAGGTTCATCGAGCACTGTGGTACAAAATGGGAGCTGCCTGTCCCTGTCATGGCTGATGCGAGGGGACCAGAGCCAGGGCTGCAAGAGCAGAGTACAAAGTAAATTTGATAACGTGGATTTATATTTGAGGATTTATTTTTTTTTCTTGCTGGAGTCTGCGGGGATGACAGAGGCAGGGGACTGCCTCCAAAATGTTAAACAATAATAATAAAACAGTCTTTCGGTGCTGCTGCTGGCCTGGTATGACACAAATTTGCTTTTCTCCCTCAGCACTCTGTTCTCTGTCCAGCTGAAAAACAATCTAAAATCCTTGCCCTGAGAATTGGAAGAAATGAAATGTTTTCCTCAGTCTTCTGTGGGGCCCATTGGCTGGACTGACGCTGGTAGGAGGCCATCGCTGAGGGACACAGCCCCGGCCCAAACACGTGAGAGTTAGCTGTCTTACGCTGCCTTAAGGAGAAGCTGGGAATAGTTAGAGGTAATGGTCTAGCAATAAAGGGCAAGTCTTAATGAGTGAGGGCATAGCCTAGCTTAATAATTCCTTTTTCCTGACTGCCATTTTGTGTTTCAGGACAGGAAAAGTGATTTTTGTGCTTTAATTCAAGGTGAATGCTCTATTTTGTCTCCCTGCTCATTCAGGATTTAGACAATAAATCTGAAATATTTTTGCAGCTAGCTAGTCCGTGAATAACAGCAGATCGGGCTTATTTTTGGAGGGGTTTGAGGCAGAGTTGTTCACAACAGCTTGCAGAAAGGATAAGATTTTCTTTGTAAAATTCTCCTTAATGTGCTAGCATCTGGGCGCCTCGGTCCCACTAATAATCAGACTGTAGCTTTCAGAAGCGTGAGGTTTTCTTGCCGGTCGTGTCCCTTGTTTCTGGAGATGGGGAGAGGTGAGACCTTCAAACCTAGCAGAAGCACAAAACTCTTGTTTGCGTTTTCATATGGAGCTCGGGCTCCAAGCTGCGCAGTTGACAGAAGCCAGCTATGATTGCATCTTACATCTTGCTAGCTCTTTTCAGTTTATTTGTGTCACCCCACAAGAACCACCTTCTCTGTCCCACTGTATTCCAGAAGAAATCTTTGAGGAAAGACAGCAGAGGACAAGATGACAATATTATACCATCTGAGATGGCTTTTTAAGGATGGTATGAGACTCTAAATCATTCTGTTGGTGCAGGAAAGGGAAATCTTTTGTTCGAAGACAACCCTGGAGGTTTAGGAGATAGTTTATTTCACATTTTTATTTTGCTGATTCAAGACAATTTTTTCTATCAAACTTTCCGTACATAATTGGGCGATGAAGTCAGTGAGCTGTGATGAGCTTCACTTTCTACAGTTCTTACAAGAAAACGTAAGGAACTGGCAAGGCTTGTTAATTTGCTTTACGAGAAAGCCCAGTGTACCGGCTTGTGTGTCCCTGCAGTATTTCACCCATCTGCCAGGCTTTCTCTCTTCATCTGATGGAGCAATGTGGCTGCGTTGATTTCTGTCTGCACCACGGGGGGTTTAACTGGACAGGTATTACCTTATTCAAGGTGTAATCATCTTTATGACATGAACAGGGGAAAAAAAAAAAAATCTGAGTGTATGCCTGATGTCTGCTGACACGAAACTTCTCTTGCAACCAGTGGGAAAGCACGATTGAGTAAGGCTTAGCACCCCGGTCTTACTGCATCTTACAGCACAAGTACTGGGTTTTATTGTTTCTAAATTGTAACTTGTGTTAGGTGTTAGCTTGACTTTTTTTTTTTTTTTAATTATTTTTTTTTTTTAATTTAAATTGCTCTTTCAGGAGCTCCAAGCTTTTGCTTAGGATAAACAATCAAACTGTTCTGGTGAGTGCTGCATTTTAAACCTTCGCACCTGAGTATGGTCATACTTATGAAATCACCAGCTCTGCTGACAAAATCCATAATCTTGAGACACTTGTAACTAACAGGGTAGTTAGACAGTCATATCAACCTTGTGTCTATGTTAAGGCAACTATAGGACCAATGAAATGAGCATTCACAACTCGAGAAAATCTGGAATTTCAAAATGCCTGCTGTATCAACCCAGGCATGACTTGGAGGTAATTGCTGTAGAATATCTAAATTAAGCAATGAGGTTTCTATTGTGGCAACTGTTAGGAAAGACTTTGCAATGCACATCAATTCCTCCAGGACCCAAATGCACTTTTCCTTTCAAGGGGGAGTTCTGGGCCTTCAGATCCTTGCAGGCAAGCTACTGAGGCCCTAAATCAGCACAACGCTTTTAAGTATATCCTCAAGCACTTTGTTGATGGAGGGGAGACATAAGCTCTCAGCAAAACACTTTTAAGCATATCCTTGAGCACTTTGTTGATGAAGGGGAGACGTAAGCTCTTAATTATCTGTGCTGAACAGGGAGCTGGGAGGCTCCTTGAGTATCTTTTGAAACACTTATACCCTGGCTGTGCCCTGAAATGCAGAGCCTGAGAAGCTGCTGCCTCACCCTCCAGCTGCACTTGTGTGCTGTGAATGTGCTCACTAACCTTCAAGTAAATGGTGCTTTACATCTCACGCTTTGTGGGAATTTTGCCTGTCCTGAGTGCTTATCGGTTTAGAAGAACTGGCATAATGCTGTATTCAGCTTTAACTGCAGCACTTTTGATAACAGTCCGTTTTATCCAAGTGACTGCTGAGTGTGGGATTGTTAAATAATCTGAAGGACAAATGGAGGATGAAGCCAGGAGAGGAGCTGACTTCGTCTTTTGTATGTTCGCATCTGTAGCATAACCAGACGATAGCAGATACTCCAGCCCTATCGGTGCAGCCAGCACTTTGGAGTCCTCTACAGGAGGCAGAAAAAGAAATAAAATAACCCACCCTATTTCCCCCCCGCAACACAGCAGGCAATTGCAGCTGTTCTCAAGGAGAAGGTTTGTGTCAGCAGATCTTACATGGCTATGCTCAGAAATTTTGTGTCAGCAGCCATAAAAGCTGGCCTGTCAGCATTTCTGTTTTGTTCCATGCACAAAATGCATATTACTGAACAATTATGTGAAAGACTGGGAATATTTCTTGATAACGCAACTTGGAAGTAGCGTCTTCCTGTGGGAGCGATTCCCGTCACGTGCCGCTGAAATCTCTTTGGGTTTAGGTGCAAATCCTTGTTGCTGGTCCTTACTGTAAGACTGTGTTGGAAGTCAAGTCATTTGGTGTTACATCCTGGCCAAGGGAGTCTTGGCCTGACCCAAAGCCCATGGAAATTAGTGAATTCCTGGTAATTACAATGAGCTTCCAATCATGCCCCACAAAAACCGTATTCATTATGAAGCCGGGTGATGCTCAGATTTTTGCCCTCCAAAGTCTTCAGAGAATACGTAAACTGCATGCTGATTTCAGAGTGCTGTTGGGATCTAGCTGCTATAAAAGGCAGGACAGAGAGCTGGGATGAATTTTAAATACGGACTGATTTACTGCATTAATATATGCTTATTGTTCTACCTCAGCCACCATTTAACTGTGTTTCGGCTGTCTCCATTAAGAAAGATACTTTTATTCCTCCGTTGTCAGAGGTCACGGTTCAGAACAAATGTTTCATAAAATAGTAAGTGGAGAAACAGAATTAGGTTTTAATTTCACTTTTTGTTGAATGAACTCTGCTTTTCTGTCCTGTGATTAGGCAACAATCTGCCACACAGTCCTCATCTCTGCTTACTGGGGAGCACAATTTCCTTAAGAAACAAACAAAAAAACTCAAGCAAAAAGTCATGCTTTGACTAGTTAAGGAAGCAGGAGAAGAGGAGCATAGAGTCCCCAGACACTGACTGTGGACTTGATCTCTGTCTGTGTACAGGAGCTTGACTAATCAATGGCATGAGGCTTCCAGTCTAAGTTTCTGAAACTAATACATCTCTCTGTTGGGACACAGTGGCTCTGGTGATCCAAGTCAGTGCAGAAATGTCTGTGAAACTGAGATCTATCTTGCCCACTGCCAGCCACTCTGCCGGCACAGCAGATTTTGTAGAACCTCCTCTTCTACACAGCCTTCAGTAGGATTTATGATGGGTCTAGATCCCTGTGCAGGGCAGTGGAGTGTGAGATCGGTGTACCCAGAGGTGTGGTGCCAGATGTTAACCTCTGGCTGGGGAAGGGAGGGTCACCTAACAGCTTAAAAACCAAAACCACACAAACAACAGCAACAACAAACTGGCACCCAAACAACAAAAGAAACGGAAAACCACAAACCACAAGCACTGCCAACAACAAAGCATCTGACCACAGCTGGGACCAGGCTTAAAGGAAAGACCATGTCTGTCTAAGCGCTAACATTATTTTAACAAAATGGTGCCAAAGGATGTGAGTTAGAAGAAATGTTTTCATGGAGTTGCAGTTTCCTTTTCCTTTCTCTTTTCCTTTCTCTTTTCCTTTCTCTTTTCCTTTCTCTTTTCCTTTCTCTTTTCCTTTCTCTTTTCCTTTCTCTTTTCCTTTCTCTTTTCCTTTCTCTTTTCCTTTCTCTTTTCCTTTCTCTTTTCCTTTCTCTTTTCCTTTCTCGCTCCCTTTCTCGCTCCCTTTCTCGCTCCCTTTCTCGCTCCCTTTCTCAACCCGAAATCGGGATACTCTCAGAAAAGAGAGGAAAAATCAAATGGTTATGTAAACAGTATTTTCTGGTTGTGTTGTTGGGTTTTGGTCTTGTTTGGGGTTTTTTTTCCATGGGCCTTCTAGCAGTATCATATTCAGTCAAAAAAACCCACATTAATTTTATCCATGTCAGAAACAGTTCAGCATGCTTCAGTGCCCTGTGACCATTCTCTAGCTTAATATCTTTCTACTTATTTTATGTATATAGGTTAATTATTTCTACCAAACATGAACTGTTTGTTGTTTTCCCTCATGAGTCTGAGAATTTTTCCATTAATGTCATTGAGAAGTACCTAGGGCCTCTCACCATGTCCTTTACAGGGCAGCACTGATCTCTTCTTGTGTTTTGGAGGGAGGTGAATGGCTGCTATAGCTCTGTTTAACCTGAGAAGCCAAGATTTTGTGCTTGCAGTTCATTCCAGGGCATCTTTTTCAAGCATTACTTATCCATAAATGCTAACCTGTTGGTGGAAGGAGGAGGGAAGGAGCTGTATACTCTTGTGGCAGATGTATTGGGGAAGGGAATGACATTGCTTTCCCTAAGGTTAATAACAGAACAACAGATTTTGCTGTGATGTTTGTATGAGAGAATGACCCAGTTATTAATTTTCAGCCGTATATGCAGACACAGTCCTGTTCATCTTGCAAAATGCGAAGAAATACCCTGAGGACTAACTGCAGATGTTTCTGTATAAGCTAAAGCAGAATTCTTTAGAATATCATCTCGTCTTGAGCACCTCCCCACCACCTAGGGACTTAGTTGATAGTCATGTCCAGTTTCTATCTGTTTTCTCAAAACCTCCTCTACAGTGGTACCTTAACAGGTCTTGTGTGTAGGGTACTGAATGCCTTTTCTTATTCAGGTTCAGAGAGTCCTGCACTGCCCGAGTACATTGGTGGGTACCACAGTGTTCTTTATCTTCACCTGTCTGCATAGCTTCCTGCGAATTATCTATTATAGAAGCTAAAATGCACTCTGCATTGGTTAATGGTATCCATGAAGTGGGTGAAGCTGGAGGAGAGAAGCTGCTGAGAGTTTCTAATCCTGTGATTTTTCAACAGTTCAAATAGTTCTAGTGACTCACGAAAAGATACAAGTGCCAACTGTTCCGCTTCTCCTTTCACTTTGAGAATCCGATAGCAAAACCCAACAAATTTGGCCTGAAATGGCTGAAAAACACCTCTGGTTGCCTAGGAGGGAGGAAAGGAAGAGCATCAGTTGGTGCACTTGAAAAGCAGTCACAAGTTTTCCTCGCTATCCAGCACACTGTAGTGTCTTTAAAACCCTTTTTTCTGATACAGAGCTTAGACTGAACATTTTCATCTTTAGCCCTTTACATTATTACAAGCAATCCCCAGTGGAAATATTTCTCTTTCTTTCATTATTCTTCTTTCTGTGAATATTTATGTTTCCTTTAATTTTTCTCACTTTAGGCCAAGTAAATTTAGTTCTTGTCATCTTACTTTCAAAGTTGTATTTTTAAATAATAAAGCAGTGTTAAATATAGTTGAAAGCAGGCAACATAATGTGCCTGAGATTTCACAATAATTTAGGCTTTTGGAGACAGTAGTGTCCATTTTAGTAAGACCAGTAATCCAATATTATGAATTAGTTCCTTGTCAGAAGTTTTTGAATACTTGAAATAGTAACTGTCTTTTAAAAATAATTTACTGTGTGTTACTGGCATGTAACAGCCTATTGTCAGACTTTACATAAATTCTCCATTCTGTTTTAATACTAATTACAGTGAGAACTTGAATGTTTCATTTTTAAACACCAAATTGATGTTTTTCCTTTCCTTGTTAAAACACTGGAAATTCCTGTGATGTCTGATGTGGGACTTCACGGTGCCTGATGAAAGTGTTCCATGTTTCCTCACATACTGCTCTGGCAATATTAACACTACTCCTTCTTTAACAAGTGGGACTGGGAAGGAGTTGAGGTTTATCTGTCTTTTCCTGGGAGAACTGGAAGATCCAGATTATGGGATGTAGAGATTCTTAACCTCATAAGCGTTTGTTTGAATTGCTAGTAACTGAAAAGTTTAATATAGTGAATATATTTGCCGAGCCCCTTACTTTTAATTTGGATACCAAATGGCATCCTGCAGTAAGCTTTTTAGTGGGCACTCTCCTGGAAAAGTGACATAGAAGTTAACAAAGATGCAATGACCGGAATTTGACAGAAATAAGCTGTTATCTTGATACATCACCGCCTATTTGATTTGTTCACTGTAATTTTTACACACACTATTGCTAAGTCATTACCTTGTAGTATATATACATCTTCTGATTAGCTCAGATTTGTAGATACTCTGTTGAAAAGTGGAAGTGATGAGGATTGGAGGTTTATTGCTGCATCCTCTCTGAGATCTTGACTACCACTGGTTAAAATTTCTTAGTGCACTTCAAGGCAGAGTTACCGAGGTGACTGCACCAAGACTAAAAAATGCTCTGAAGATGGATCTTTTTAATGGTTTGACCAATAATTCGAGCTTTGCAAACTCATGCCTTTGGCTCCAAGCACTGGGTATTTTAAATCAGGCTCATAATGAGTGATAGGAAGTTACCTTTTCCAGGTGACACCCTAGATGCATTGCCAATATACCGAGTTTAAATTTACTAAGCAAGTAAGCAGTAAAATAAGGTCTACAGGGGTATATAAAACTAGGGTTGCTTGGATTTACTGCCAACAGATACATGATGAGTATGTTTAAGAGGCACTCCATGTTGACTTTCTAATAACACTGCTAAAATATGTATTTCAGGCAGTTCTGTCACCTTTATTGTTACTTTGTAATTTTGGTCCAAAGATTTTTATCAGATGTGATTGCTCCCTTTGGGGATTATAGGATGCATAAATTTCTCAAGATGAGAAAGTTTCTGTGATTCATTTTTCTTGGGCTCTGTTGGTTAAGACAAAACTCCTTACCAGTGTCTGTAGTGTTGGGTTTTTTCACTCTGAATTATTTTCTTAAATCTTCTGTTTTATTTAATGTTACCTATAGCATAGAAAAAGGTTTCCTTTCTGTATGACTGCAGAAGGTTGGTATACTGGTTTGAATAAAGGAAGCCTTATTCTTTTCATTGCTGAAAAGGAATTGGGTTTGAATTCCCGTAATTTTGTTTGTATTACAACTACGATCATGCTGAAAGAAGCCAGAAACTGAAGCCTTCTGTGAAAACCTACTGCCCTAAAACTAAATGTTTTTTGTTTTATCTTTCCAGATGAAAGTGATTTAAGCCTTACATCTTAAAATATATTAAAACTATGTGCATCTTGGCCATGAAGTAAATGTGGTTTGATTGTCCTGCATAGGTGCCTGCTGCCCTAGGCCTGTCTGGCTTCTTGCTTCTGGTCCAGAAGGGCACTGGTGTTTTATGACTCTGGTGTCATACCCACCAGCCCTGGGCAGATGTAACTACACCGAATGTACAGAATGCCTCTAATGTATAGAAAAGACTTTGTAGAAGAAAAAAAAAAAGACTAAACTTTGCCATTTCTTGGAAGCAGGTGGATGAAAGCTGATGCTGGTTTTCATTTAATTTCCTTTAAAATGCTTTGACTTTCCAGTAACAGCCCATGGAAGCAACAAGAATCTGTGGGCTCAGTTCAGGTCCCCAAGCACCGATACCCAGTTCTTTACTAGACATCCCGCCTGGCCTCCAGATGCTGCTCCAGAAGTCATTGAGTTTCTGTTAAATGCTGTGTCCTATCTACCAACCTTGTGTGGCTGTTCTGGTGGCAACGGTGTCTGTTGTGGGTCAAACTGAATCGATGTCCAGGGTCTTTTGACTGTGTCTGCCTTGGCTTTACAGGTAGGCCACACGCCCAGCTCTTGGGTAGACACGGTTAGGTGTCCAGTGCTAGGCAAGATGCCCTCATGGCATCCTCCTGGTTCCTAGCTACCGCTCCAAAAGGACACTGGTCTCGCAAAGTCTCGTGTCATATCTGCCATCTCTGCCTGGACATCTCAGATACTCCGGAGTGTCTCAGTGGCGTTAGACACTGTTTCATGTAGAAGTTGGTGCCAAAGCTGGTGGCCCTGCTCTATCTGTTACCAAACAGCCACTGCTATCCTGTTGTCCTTTTGGAGAAGAGACTCGTAGAAACAAACTGGTTTCCCATTCCATTTCCTTTAGGAAACTCTATCTAGTAAGGAATGGGATTCATTTCACCCAACTTTAGAGACAAAACTTTTAGTCTACAGAGGGAGTCTAGATAACTCGCTTAGTGATATAAACACCTTGAAAGGGTTTTGTGCTGAGGAGGAGCCTGAGATGAGCAAGATGATGGTGCGTGCTTCTTTCTGGTGACTGAAGGGGAAAACTAGATGACTAATTTGAACTGCAGCTTCAGAATGTGTATCTACATAGTATGCTAAAGAAACTATGATTAGACTGCAGATGTGCACTCAGGCACAGCCGGAAATATTGTCCAGATTGCACCCTGTACACTTGGGTTCCTGGGCTTTGTTGGCATGTCAGTCACTGTGCTATGACAAGCATCTTGGGACTGTCTGAGAGACAGCGGGGGAAGGAGGTGTGTCCTGCTTTCAGCTGAGATAATTTTCTTCCTAGTAGCTGGTATAATGCTGTGGTTTGGATTTAGTATGAATGTTGATAACACACTCTTTTATTTGTTGCTGAGCAGTCAAGGACTTTTCAGCTTCTTATACTGGTCTGTCAACAAGAAGGTGGGGAGTGCACAAAAGGTTGGGAGAGGGCACAACTGGGACAGCTGAACCCAGCTGACCAAGGGGATATTCCATACTGTATGTCATCATGCTCAATATATAATTTGGGGGAAGAAGAAAGGGAGGGAGGACATTTGGCGTGATGGTGTTTGTCTTCCCAAGTAAGTGTTACACATGATGGAGCCCAGCTTTCCTGGAGGTGGCTGAACACCTGCCTATCAATGAGAACTGACAAATTAATTCCTTGTTTTGCTTTGCTTGTACACATGGCTTTTGCTTTACC
The DNA here is from genome assembly GCA_013399365.1 of Pampusana beccarii. NCBI lineage: Eukaryota > Metazoa > Chordata > Aves > Columbiformes > Columbidae > Pampusana > Pampusana beccarii. The sequence continues at coordinate 416,392 of VWYH01004259.1, read as the reverse complement.
TATTAAACTGTCTTTATCTCAACCCATGAGTTTTCTCACTTTTACCCTTCTGATTCTCTCTCCCATCCCACTGGGGGAATGGGGGCAGTGAACAGCTGGCTGCGTGGTGCTTTGCTACCGTCTGGGGTTAAACCACAACAAGGTAGAATGGATCATGTTCAGGGCCACCCAGGAGAGGACTCTTTCTGGACAGCATAGCTATGGCTCTAAGACATTGCCATCAAAGACGTGAAGGCAGCTCTGCAGGTATACCCAGGTCCAAATCAATGCCCGCGGTGGATGTGGCCAGGCTGTTGCTGACTGGAGGCGTGAAGGGCTTGCAAAACTGCAGGTAGGTGCACTCTCCCTTACAACACACACCACTACAGCCCACTAAACTATCCCCACCCTGTTTCAAAACCACCAGTTGATGAGCTTGATGACTATGTGAATCCATTTTATGTGAAATTCAATGTGGATTAATTGCTTAAATATTTAGCCAGTTTCTCAGGGGAGGTTATGGCACGTGCCAAGTTCCACATTGCTGCTGCTATACTACAGTAGCACTTAGGGTTATTAGCCTTGAGGTTAGTTGGAGCTTTTCTAGAAGGGTTGCGCTAAGCCTGCAGTATAGACATAGATCCTTTACAGGGAACTGCTTGTACCTCTTAAGAACCCCCCAGGGGCAGCTGAAGACACCCGTTTCCTCTTTGTGGTGGCCAAAGTTCCCTGGGGAAAGTCCCGTGGTGCTGGCCCGGGGCTGCCTAACCAAGCGTGCAGGATTCTCTCCTATGAGCACATGATGAGCTTCATTGTTGTACAATGGTATAAAATCTGACTACTTTTTTTGTTCTCTTTGACATCCTCTCACCCTACTATGGATCTACGTGTGTGTATATATACATAAACCTATACATGTATACACACACAGACATATACACACACAGAGATAGTCTGATGGGGAATGTGGGTGGCTGTTGTCATAGTTGTACTTTGGAAAGCTAAAACTAAGCTTTTGTTGTTAAAAATGGTGTAAAATGCCCAGAGCAGTGGTTCAGCTTTGCCTCCTCTCCCTGTTTGCGCGGTAACCATAGCAACAGCACTTTCCTTAGTGGGAGCAGATTTCTCAGATATTCCTTCTTGTAGAATTACTGATGTAATCACTTTTCAAACACCAACAGAAAGCTTCTGCAGTGAAAGTCCAGTGTCTTCTGTGGGCTTCAGCCTGTTTGCTGGCCTAACTGCTCAGCCCATGACCAAAACCTGCTCCTGGTTTGCTCCATGCTCAGCTCTCCCCTGTGTGTACCTGTCACCCCTCTACCGGTTTTGGTTGACAAGAGCACCTGACAACCACCTGTTTAGAGAAGATAACCAGCAGTCCTGGCTCCTGCTGAGCATGTTGATGCTCAGCAGTAAAGCTCAAAAGATTCATTATCCCGAATTGGTTTTAGTAGTTATTGGAGGTGCAAGTGTTAAAAAAGTACATGCCTCTTGACAAAAAGCATGCAAGGATTTCAGGTCTCCTGCAAGAAGAGGCAAGCTGGCAGGGGAGAATAAATCATCACAGGCACTGTGGTACTGGTGATTTGTGTTCTTGTAGCACCTATTCCTTAGTCCTGAACAGCCACAAAATAAAAGTCATTCCCTTGCCCTGAGTGATGGATAATCTTGGCGTAACAGCAGGAAAATAGCAGATGGATTTAGATGCATGGGGGAATACAGCCAGCCTGGGTCAGGATGATGCCAGTCTTAGCTTAGCAACTGTCTAACTTCACTTGAATTTTTGAGGCGTTATGACTTCGGATCATTTCAATGGAGAGATATGACATAAAAATGACTGTCGTTGTGCTGTCATAAAAGAACAAGAGGAACATTTTGTAACATTTCTAATAAATAAGGAAAGGCACTTTTTTGTTGTTTTGGCCAACAGCTGCTGCTTTTAGGGTGTAAATCCAGCAGAAACCTTGTGTCATATCTTGCTATACTGGATGTCTCAGGTTCTCCTGGACATCTCAGACGTTACCAGACACGAGCTTGGGCAACTGAATCACACCCTACCTGCTGCCTGACACTGAAGGAGTCTGCCCAGAACCTGTGAGCATGGTGTAGATCTTCGTTTGGGTAACCTCAGCCATCTGCCAGTACAACTCCATGCCCGACAAGGACGTGGTGCTGATGAGGCACTACCTCCGGAAGCACAACATTCACGTCAAGTTTGTCCTGAATGAGGTTGTCAGACCCGTGCTGTCCCAGTCCAAGTATGAGCAGCAGCTGAAATAATGGCTTAATAACTAGCTCTTGCCCAGTGTTGGAGGAATGCTCAGCCTGGTTATATGCGGAGTTAACATCACACCTGGACAAAGAATTCAATATGGGTGCGGAAGAAAGCTGATTTTCCCTAAACTGGGCCAAGTAGGCAGAGATTCTACACAGTTAAATTCTTGAGGTTACCATGGCATTTACCACAATACCTGCTCAATGCTGTATTCTTGTTTTGAATGCCTTGTCATCTATGTCACATGGATTGAACGCTCTCTTTGCACTTTGCACCCAGAGACTCAGCTTTGCAGGGAATAGATAGAGCGTGAGCTACCCACAAGGGGACAGTGGTGTGGGCATCTCTAGCCTGTGCTGGTGTCAGCCTGGGTGCAAACCTTCTGCCTTGGCATCATGCAAACCCTGCAGCTGGAGGAGGAGTCAGCTCTGCTGCCAGACTCCCCTCTGTGCCCTCAGAAGTGCTCTGGTGCTGACGTGCACCTTCATGCGTTGTAGGGGAATAGCATTGTGCAAGCTGGGTGGTGGCATCTCATGGACCTTTGCTGATGCCTGACAGGAACCCGAGGTAAACCCTGGGGCCGAGAAACCGAGTGATCCACCCCCGAGTCCTGCGCCTTCTGCTCGCAGCCCGCCAAAGTGAAGACATGCCACTTTCTCAGTGTTACCCATCTCATCCACCCTCCTACGCCCTCTGTGTTCGGTTTTCACATCACTTGGTTGCATTTTGTCTTAATTTAGAGCTAGATTTGCTGGTGAACTGTGCCGCCGTACTGCCACATGCTATACGGCTTTCACAGCAACGCTTACATGAGCCGAGATCCCAAGCGAGTTACTCACGGTCAGGAAACAGCTTGCTGTGGCTTTGTGCAGGGGTACGGCACAATAAATCCTCGATTTGGACCAGTGGATGTTAGTTTAATACAGGCAATAAGAGGTTCATTTACAAGGAAAATGTGAGTGACGCTGCTGTTATGAAAGGCAGGCATGAGGAAGGATGTAACTTTCTGTTCACAGATGAAGCTGTATGATTTTCTCTAAATTGTTATATTGCTTAGCTTTGCTAGCTGTCTCCATTCCTGAAGAAGTAAATGCTTTCAATAGAAGAATTCTCGGTTATTGTAACGTACACGTCCTTTGCAAGCGAATGGGAAGGGTTAGAGAATGAAGAAGCAGCGTTACATCAGTGTGTGAAACCATGTCATACGCAGAGACACCCACAGAGGACCAGAATCGTCTGTCTTGTTTCGTTGCCATGCAGAAAAGCTACAATTGTATTAATGTCTGATTTTATTTGAGTGAAAGGAGGAATACTTTTGAATTAAGTTCTCAAGGATTGATTTTTAAATTTCCATTTTTAAAGAATATTAGCTATCAAGAGATGTATTAAATTGTGCCCCTTCAGTTTTGTATATAGTATGCAAAACTGAAAATATTATGGTTCCTTGTAGAACACTACTCCCTTCTATGCTATTTCAGAAAAGCAGTGCAAAAAAATTTGAATTTTATAGGTGTAAAGTAATTCTACAGACATTTTTCCCTAACACACCTCTTTAGAGAGCAAGCAACTGATGAGATATCCTTGTTCCAGTACACCTCGAAAAGGTTGGTTTGTTGTGTCTTTGTTGTTGTTTTGTTTTTTGTTTTTTTAATTAAAAGATATTTTGATCCTTTGGTAGCAGGTTTGCTAAAATTTTACTGGAGTAGCCTTCTCAGGAAAACTCAATTTTAACTAGATACTCAGATTGAACTATGAAGGGTTGAAATAGTCTTAAAAAAAAAAAAAATTAACAATGTAAACATGCCAAATCTATTGTTTTTTTAATTAGAACTATTAAAGAACAAAGTATGCAAAGTATGTCTTTCTTCTTTTTTTTTTTTCCTGAGAATCAAAGTGTCCATTTGTTTACAGGAAGGATAAAGCGTTTTGCAACTTCCCTGAATGTACGCAAATACATTGCGTGAGGAAGAGCTTAAAGCTTGTGAAGCAATGAAGGTGCTTGTAGATCATGTCCCATGAAGCAATTCTTGCAATGATCACTTGGAGCAGGAGCTCCAGGGTGTCATGGTCTGGCTGGGACAGAGTTCATTTAATTCATAGGAGCCCCTATGGTGCAGTGTTTTGGGTTCATGGCTAAAGGAGTGTTGGTAGCACACCAGTGGGTTCTTGATGGGCAACGCTTGCATGGTGTCCCGGATTGCTCTTTTTCTCACTGTGCCCTTCAGCGAGCAGGCTGGGGGTGCACAAGGTGTTGGGAGGGGACACAGCCAGGACAGCTGACACAGATTGGTTAAAGGGTTCTTCCACACCACATAGCATCATTCTCAACAGTAAAAACTGAGGTAGAGGAAGAAAACGGGACAGGGGGTGGCTTCTTAGGTGGCCAGTGTTCAGAGCCTGGTCAACACTCTGCCTATGGCAGATTTCCTTTGGTTCGCTTGTTTTTTCCTTTACCTATTCAACTTTCTTTATCTCAACCCATGATTTGTCTCACTTTCGTTCTTCCTGTTTTCTCCCTCTGTTCCACTGGAATGGGGGAGTGAGCAGGTAGGTATGTGGGTGCTTGGCTGCTGGCCAGGGTCAACCCACCACCGTCCTTTCTGGCACCCGACCTGGGGCTTGAGGGGTTCAAGATAACGACAGATTTGATCGGAGTGTGCCAGACTGAGCTTACAGCTGTTACAGCTATTCAGCTGTCACTTGGCCGGCTGGAACTTGCTGTTGCTGGTCCCAATGATGGCATACTTGCACCATTACTTGCTCTCTTTCCTGCTATACATTGAGTTCTGGGGCTTGTTGATGGTTCCTTTCAGCTTTGCTGTTTACTGTGTTGTTTATCACTTTGTTTTGCCTTGCCTGGGAGATCTATGATGAAAGCACTGACCTTGAGCCTCGTCTGCTATTTGGCCCCTGCATCGCTGCTCTGCCACTCTCTGGAGAATCATTTCATGGAGACAGCAGCAGTTACACCTTCCTCCTCTCCTCTGGGAGCCACTTTGTGGGAGAGCAAAGAACGGCACCTCCCGTGTCTCCAGGGTGGATGTTTCCAGCCTTATGGCAACAGCCACTCAGTTTCTTGAGCATCCCTATGCAATCAGAGCTCTCATACAGATGTGGGCTGTGCGCCTGATCTGTTTTCTCATAAGGGTAGCCAGCTGGCAGGGGATGTGACACCAGAGTCTGCCCTGGGGCAGCCGATTCCTAGGTGCCAAGGTGTGGGGCAGAATTTGGGCAGTGTACTGGTCTGGGTAGGGTGGAGTTACCTTCATAGTGGTGCCGTGTTTTGGATCTGTGGCTAAAACAGCGTTGGTAACCCAAGAAAAACCTCCACCACCAGGTGTTCCCATGCAGTCTCCCATCTGAATACTGCTCCAGGCCTGCCTTTTCCAAGGAGTTGATCCAAAATCAATCAAAATTCAGGACTGTCTTTAAGATGTCTCCAGTATCCTTCTGGCCATCTTGGTAGAGTCCTGGTTAGGGGTGCTTCTAGTACCAGCTTGCAATGGAAATATTTAAACCACAGTATATTCTTTTGTACTGAAGCTCTGGTAGAGATCATAATCCTCGATTATCAGGTGTACTTCTCACTGGAGTAACTGGTACACTAGCTGGGCCGGTACTGCTGGAAATGGTCTTTGTGCTCTGTTTTACAGTTTGTGTTGTTCTTTTGCAGCCACATTAACTGGTAGGTAACAATGTCATAGTTAGTTTAGTACAAATTATGCTTGGATGAAGTCCTGAACGTACTGCTATAAACAAAATCCCACTAGTAACTGTGTTTTGAATTTACTACACATCTCAGACAGATATACTAACTCTGTAAGCCTGGAAGAGTAATTGGTAATCAGCAGGTATTTTGCATCCTCAGTTAATTCACTGCCTCATGCCCTCTGCAGGACTTGTTTCAGCCTGTGTTTAATGGATGTTTCCCTTTATTTAAACACTAGATTTGGGAAAACTAGCTTACAGTCCATTTCGTGGTTATTCATTTCATTCACCTTTGAGTATGCTAACTCAGCTATCTTGTCTTCCTAAACTCTTCCAATGGTTAATGGAGCGAGGGACTCTTCCAGGGCCCTATATTCACTTCACGTTGCGTTAGCAAGTAGTGCAAACCAATGTAGAGCAAACCAGCCAGTTCTGAGGATGTGACACGCACATTAACGTTATATATACATGTTAGGGATTTTTTCTTTTTCACAATAGTCCTAGGTTGGTCCCATGGACTGAATGTCCATTATATCTGGGCATTAGGTACACTCCTGGACTCCATCTTGCAGTTTACTCAATCTAAAAAAACAAACCAAACAACAACATCTTTAAAAGCTCCCTTCTAATCCAGACTAAAACACTAGCATAGATGCAACCTCAAAGCACTGAATCAGATTACAGTTCTAAACTTCTTGCTGTGGGAGTCTCCGTTTTCCTTCATTCCCCACAGAGCAAGCCTGCGGAGACCCGCCAGCTGCTTTACTGCAGCAAAGCTGGGTCCTGAGAGCTGCGCTGTGGGTTCTGTGTGGCAGAGCTGCCCTCCTGGCAGGACCAAGCTTTGCAGGAGTCCTTTGCACCAGAGGAGTTTGCCAGCCATTAGCCAGGTGGCCAGGCAGAACAAGCTCAGCCTGGTAAATTAAAATCTGTCTGGGTACTGAAGATGGGCCTCTTCTTGGGTAACTTTAGGTATCTTCAGTGTAGATGTCTACGTGTAAGTCAGTCAGTTGCTCTCCCTCCATAAAGAAGACAAAGAAAGAGGCACTTCATCAGGCCTCGTTTAAGTGCCTATGTTAAGATTAAATGATTCGTGACCAGAAGTTCCAGTTTTTCTCCACTGACTGTAAGGAGACTCTGACCAACCATTTAGAGGCACCCACACTGTAGATGTCCAAAGCATGAGAAGCCCACTTCTCTTTTCCATATCTGAGCCAGACTTCAGAGATGTACGTGAGGATTCCTCTTCAGTGTTGAAAGGTTGTTTTTGTCAGACTGAATTACTTTTCTCATTTTCTGTCATTTTCATACCCAGCGTGCTAATGATTACTTCTTTCACATGTTTTACTCAGCTCCTGGTGCTTTCTCCCTGGCCCGAAGTGTCTCACAAACATATCAGCCATTACTAGCTTTCACTCCATGATCTGAGCTCAAATCCTATTAAATCTAAGGACTGCATACCGAAATACTGCTGCTGGAACAAGGCTTAATTTACATCTTGGTGGATTGTTGACAGCCTGCAGTGCATTAACATACTGAATTATCAAGCCCCTTAAAGGAATAATGAATACTGCTCACACCGACTTTCTGCCAAAACCATTCCTTTGTAATGTAAATGAAATAACACACTAAAGTGGTTAGATACACGTCCCACTGCTGCGTCTGTTCAAACTGGCAGTGCTGGAAAGGGCTGTTCCTATTCAATTTTTTTAGCCCTAACGTGATGCTTACACTACGATGGATGCCTTTTTTTTGTCTTCGCTCTGGCATGTCCTTGCACCTGTTGAGTATTCCCCTGCTTAAGGACAGCTAGGAGTGGTATTAGCGAGGGACAGATTTTGTAGAAATCAAAAAATCGATATTTTCATCTGGAGCAGAACAGGGAAATGATAATTAAATTGCAGAAACACCTGCATGAGGGTGAACTGCTTGTGTCAGAGTTTCAGCCAACTCCCTTAAAAATGATCCAGAACACTCAATATAGTTACTTGTGCATAGCTGGCAATCTTTATTTTGTTTTCATCCTGGTTCCTTCGAAGAGTTCGTTATAATGAGCACAAACATGCATCATGTTTTTTTGGTTTTTGTTTTTTTCTCCTGCATTCCTTACAATGTTAACATTATCTCCTGACCTTTCTTGTAGCTTCCTGCTACAAACACCACCACAAAGCATTACAAGCCAGGAAATGCCATCGCTTTAATGTTCTTAAGACAAAACAATTGGGGTTTATCGTTTTTAACTTCAATTTCGAGAAAAAAAATTGCCTCTGGTTTGTTAGCCATATGTTTCTGTTACAGGATGTGTATGGGGGATTTTTTAGGCAATGACGATGATGAAGTTTGATGATGAATATTGATTAGTTGCTCTTATCCTCTTGGTAAGGATCCTCCTGCCCTTTGAACGAGCCATGTTTACCCAGCAACCTTTCCCATCTCTGGCCTGGATCAGTCCTTTCCTCCTTTGGCTGTGCTCAGCTCTGCCTGCTGGTCTGGATTTGGCCGTGCTCTTTTGCCTCTGTCCTGGTTTGTGTTTTGCTTTGTAACGACAGTGTGTTTTAACAGTTTTATCCACCGTTAATTCTGATTTTATCTGTAATTATGCTGACAACGTGGGGGTTTTGTAGTTTTGCTTTCGGTGTTTTATAACAATGCCATTGATTAACACGTGTAATTTGCACTCCCTTGTTCATCCCCAAATCCTGAAATTTCCGGGCTCACCTAGGCTGTTTTTTTTTTTCTGACAAACTGGCTGCTCCCAAATGAGACTGCAAGCAAACTCCTGGATATGACATACTGAAGGAAGACAAAGCACTAATTGTATTTTAGCACATTATCACCGATACTTTGCTGGCCCCCTTTGCCACATGCAGGACAATGACGTGCTTGTTCACTCGTGCATTCAGCCTGGTCGAACACCCATGTGAAAGAACAGCGATGCCTTTCCCGAGCACATCAAAGGCTGCCTGTACTCCAGGTGGCTTCCCGCTGTAACACAGCGTGTTACCAACTGAAACAGGCTAATTCTGGAATACTGCACATGCTCACTGCATTCAGATAATTTTGGTCACTGCATCAGATTCCTGAATTGAACATTCGTTACCATTATTTGTTACCACATCACTCAGATTCTCCATATCAGGAAAAGATCCTCCCTCTGCATTGTTAGCTCTCCAGTGTCACTAGAAGCAGAATCTGATCTCTTTAAACTTTATGTATTGGTGGCACTGCAGATATACAGGAGGAGAGGGTCTGCTAACATGTTTTCTTCAAAACAGCAGAACGCAACAGCATCATGATGAGGCTGTCCTGCAGTGATCTAAGGAAGCCTGTGACAGGGAATATTACAGAGGCAACAAGTAAGATTTAAAAAAAAATCACTCCTCTCATTCCAGAATCCATGTGCACCAACTACTTACAGAGGTTTTTTTTGAAGCTCACATTGTGTAAAGTACAACCTGCTTCAGTCCCATCTCAAATCAGGTTCACGTCACAAACTGTGGGCCGTTTCTTGCTCCTCATCACTCCAAAGTAGCTGAATTCTTCAGCTGTGCAGTCTTCTCCCTTCAGCCTGCCCACCCTGAAGTCACCCGGAGCTTGGCAGGGATGGGGAAGGGTCGCTCTGAGGTGCCATCAAAGAGCAGCAGGCAGGGCTGATGCAGGAGACAGCTCTGCCCCAGTGCAGCTGGGGACCTGGACCTGTGTTTTAATGCTGTGCTGCGTGTTTTAACTAAGTAAACTAGCTTAATGACTGTAAAAATCAGCGGACCTCTGATAAGAAAGTGAAAGCCACTATTGTTAGTGGTTTCTATTTCTGGTTGTGTGTGCTTGCTTGCTTTTACATCTCAGCCTATGCGTGTGTGCCTTAATCACAAGCCAAAAGCCCTGTGGAGCACCAGTGGCCTAATTAAAAATGGCTTCCCTGACGAACTTCTTCCCTAGTCTTTGCATTTATATAGGTTTTCCACAGATGACATACAAAGCATGATATGGAACAGAATGAAAAGCAGGTAGTGGCAGAGTCACCGCCTGCAGTTGTCCCACTTCTGGTATCTGGCCTTGTGCCAGCCTCTGACTGGAACGAACTGCTGAGGAGTTAGAGATCAATGATTTTAGGCATTTTCAAATCATCCACAATCATTTGCCCACAAGCAAACTACAGAACTGCACAAATGCATACTTATAACATGGACTTTTTTTACTCATAGGGATCTACGAGTCGCATGAATCACATCAACTCCAACGTCAATTAGATCTTCGAAATAGCAACGCTGCACCATCCTGACTACATAAATTCACACAGTGACATACAAAAACTCAGTTGAGAACGAACAAGCAGAGTCTGTGGTTTACTGGCAATATCTTGTACAGGGACAGCAAAAGCTCCTGTCTAGTCAAACTGAGGTATTCCTTCTTGTGCATGCTTCTCTTTCAGCTGTCGGAGGTGGGTCAAGTCTGTGATGGCTGCACACTGGTACTGCTGGGCTTCAGAGGATGCCCTGGCTTTATGTCACCTTAAAGTCAGGCCCTTTAACCCGAGCACAGCAGAACAGGATTCATTACTGCCTTCTTGTTGTGGATGTGGAAGGAGCTCTAGACAACTTCTGCTGTGTTTAGGTGAGGAAATAAAGCACAGCATCATGACGTTATCGAGGTTGTATGATGCTATGATCTCTTTCTATGCTTTCATACTTCTTTGTTGGTCATGGAGCCAAAGACTGACCATTCAAAGACCAAGGAGGAGGCACCTTTCTTGTTAGTCTCCTAATCTTTGTGATCTTACGCATAAGAAATTCAATATGGTGTGGCAGGAAGGTTAAAGCCCTGTCTCTTCCTAAGGAGATTTGAGTTTTACATCTCTGAAAACAGATACTCTGAAACAAGGGTCCTCTCAGTCTCTCACTGGAACTGTGTTACGTGATATGACCTGATTACAGATATTCCTCATGTCAGGGAAAGGGATGCTCGCCATAAGTGTGGTTGGCTTCCCTCTCCTGTTCCTATGGGAAGCTGGGTATTCTTTTCAAAATTCAATAGCTTTAGAAAACCTTAAGAGTGTGGGACTGGCTCATGTCATGTAATTTTTGCAATTTGAAAGTCTGTGTCTAAACCTGAGTTTGGCTAGACTATGTCTTCCTTTGTAATCAGTAGATACAAAGAACTCTTCTGTGATTTAGCTTACATATTTAATATACCTGTCTTAGGATGATACGGATCATCCTCTGGAAGTGCCTGTTTTTCTCCATTGACTACACAAGGAGTGTGGTGTAAAATAGCTCAGGCCTAGGGATCTACACGTTAGGTGCCTCAGGGTATATAAATCCCCCAAATGAGAAGCCTGCTCAGGCTCAAGAAGGATGTCAAGTCTGTGTCTCTGGTTCATGTCCCAGAGAAGACAGTCACACAGGCTGGGGGGAGTGGGGAGCCTACCCTGAGAATGCTGCCTACATGCGGCACAGGTAGAAAGTGCTGTTCTGGAAGTTCAAGACAGGAGGCGCTGTGTGCTGTCAGATCAGAAATGTCCATTTACACATCCAATGGCAAAGGCAGTCTGTAGGAACGTTCCCAACAGAAATATGGATGCTCAGGGACATTGGGGGCAGGAGCAAGGTTGTGATAAAACACCTAGATTTAGTTGTTTACACATAGTTGTATGTGTACAAGCCAACTAGAGGGTTAAGTGCCCATTAGATAATGCAGCTCTGGTCAATACAGTTCATGCAGCTTTCAAAGTGATTCAGCCAACCCACCGGCCACATATACGCCTAGTTGGCCTGTGCCTGTATGTGATAAGCACACACCTAGTTGGTGTATTGTTCCCTCTGAGATGTCCTAGAGTACCCAAGACATTTGGCAGTGCGGGACCTACCAAACCTATGGAGCACCAGTGCCCTTCTGCAGCAGAAGGTGGATACAGCAGGGGATCTCCAAGGGCGCTTGGATGCCTACATTTGGGCTTCTGAATCACATTCTCTGTCTTTCAGGGAGAAGAATCTCTTTTTAGGTCCCACTGCCAACATTACTAGCCTGTTTAGTGCAGTCCAGAAGCCCTTCAGCAATACTTAACGGCATCACCTAATCCTGTATGAATTTCTGGCAAGTAAATGTCATCTCTTATGGGTGGTGTCAGGCAGCTGAGCTGCTGATCACTGTAGTCAAGCCCCGCTGCAGGGAAGCTGAGCTTGCTAACCCAGGCAGCTGGTTTCAGTCCATCACAAGGGTGATGTAGGACTCTAGCTAAAATCAGGGGTTGCTCCGCAGCAGCTCATTTAGACCATGTTGCACCCTACAACTGGATTATTTTTTTCCAGGAAGCTGCCTGCAGCCTTGTGCCGTGTTTGAAACACCAGTCTGGGAAGCAACTGAGCAGAATCTTAGAAGCTTAAGTACTAGACTGAGACTACTTCTCTGACCACCTAGACAGACCATCTTAAGGTAATGCACTCTTTTATCAATTTGTTCTGGGCTTACCTTGGCTGTGACCTTTTACAGAGCCCTAATGCGAGACACTCCAATTAACAGGGCTTTGGATAAGGTCTTTAGGATTGTAATCATAGCCCAGCAAAAAAAGGGAAGAACTTCCACTGGCTTTAGTGAGCTTAATACACTGATCTGTATTGTCTGGCATGATCTATGTGGAGTCTTTTCTTCTCTGCAAATTAATTTCAGATCTCAATAGAAACAAATTTATGCAAATATACAATCTGACTTCCGAGTTTCCAGTTAGTTAATAATTTCCAATTATGTTCACTAGAGGAAAATTCTGGAGAATTTTATAAATTAGATTCATTTTCTATAGATACAACGTCAGGCTTGGCATTTAGCAATCTGGGGCACTACTGAACTAAAGAAGAGAATTAAAATCCACCATAGTCAGATATTCACTGAGAATGCTTATTTCCTTTCAAAAATAAGCTAACAAGATAACAAATTTCATTAAAATACCAGTCAGCTACAGCTATTGCACACAAACTATTTGTCGTACCTGTCTGGCTTTGTATGCTTGTCCAAATATATGTTGGTGTTGAAATATATTCGGACCCTTGTCCAAACGTATGTTAATAATACTGTAACTCCCAGATATTTCTGTTGTACTACTGCCTTTCTGCATTTTTAAAAGCTACCTTTGTATATTAAAGTATCTTTGTATCATTTTGATTCACTTTGTATCATTTTACATTATCTCGATTAAATTTCATTTTACCAATGTTACTTATTTTGCCTGCTTCTGCCATTTATCAAAGCAGTTTTGTAGTCTATTCATATCCTCTAAGGTTGCATAATCCCTCACAGCTTTATATCACCTTAATATTAGGTTGGTAAGACTATCCACAGTTGTTAATTGACCCCTCTGGTACCTATTCAGAACATCCTCCCAAGATAATGATGAAGTATTAGAATTACCTCATATTTAATTTTTAATACCATTTTACAGTTATCACGCTGATATACATGCAGCATTAGCTTCTAGAAAGCGATGTGGTATCCATTTTTAAAGTCCTTATAAAACCATAACCTTGTGGAAAAAAAATTAGTAATCTGTGTTGTTTAAAATGTATATAAAAGTATATAAACAGAAATCAAATGCTTATGTTTTTCACCAGCTTTATGAAAGTCAGTATTTGATGTGATAGTGGTCTGCATTTCCCTAGGGCTTCTGTCATTCTTCAGAAATGGGTAGGGTAAGAACTCCTCTGACCTGTGTTATGTGCAAGTCAGGCTATTTGATGGAAACAGGTCCTCCTGGCTTTCGCACTTACTCATCTTCTGTTATACTGGAAAACTTCGGTGAACCCTAGAGCAAAAAGTTCACCACCTTCTCAAAAATGACTACCAATTACAACTGTGGGATAACATTATTTTTTTTTTTCTAAATTAAGATCTGTCTTACGGGGCTCTGTTCAAGCTCTCGCATACAACTCTCAGAAGCTATGTAAGGTGACAGAGCCCCTTCGGAAACCCTGACTGCCTCCAGATCACAACCAGGACTAGCATAAGCTGCAACAGTGAAAGAAGACATTGTTCATGGAAAAAATGCACGCTCCTGTCAAAGTGCAGATCTGCCCCACCACAACCAAGGCTTAGAGTATTCTTATCTCAAAAAGTCAAACACGTGTCCTCCTGGGCAGCTGAGAGATGATTGTGAGTAACATGATAAAAACAGCAGAGGATTTCAGGGAAGTAACCCTTCATTCCTCACTCAGATGCACAACAGTGCAGCCAGGTCTCCATAGGCACAAACTGGATGCCCCACCGCTGACTAACCAGTGATTCTTGCTGGATGTTGATCTACATTTGAAACATTTTGAAGGCTTGCACCATCGGTGCCACTGCCTTTTTTTAAAGTGCCATACCAGCAATCACTCAAATCGCTTTCTGATTTGGGAGTTCTTCTAGCCTACCTGCTGATAATAAGCTCCTTTATAGCAGGGAGTAATGCCTCTGATATTTCTGGTTGGCTGGGAAAACCTGCACCACCCTGGCAACCCATCACCACTCCATCAGCCTGCAGCCAGCCTCGTTTCTGTCACTTTGTGTGTAGATTGCAAGCAATACGGTATATCTAGTTATCGACCATCAAGAAACTCCAAAAATACCTCGTAGTACTTCAGGAAACTCCACCACATCACCTCAGCAGCATGGACTATTGTCAATAAGCCAAATTGGCACTGGCTTCCCATAGCAATTCCAAGTCAATTAATTTAACTCCCAGTTTTCATCAGTGGTCTGAGATTCAGATCCTTTAAAAATCCTCCTAAAGCTCTGTGATGAGATTTGGCTGATACCTTTGCTCTTCAGGTAGAACTGAGCTTTCTATAATAATGTGGTTATTTGCACAAGAGATGGAGCTCTTGCAGGAAGATCTTCACTTTGTGGAATTGATTGCCAGGCAAACTAAATATCATCAAAACTTTCAGCTGATTTCTGGATGCATGCACAAGGCCTGTTTTTAAGGCTCCGCTATCTCTGGTATAAACACAGTCAACGTGAGGAAGCATTAACAAAAGTTGTGTCAGGGGAGGGGAACTGGTCTGTACTGGGACCAGTCGATATTGGTCAATGGAAGTAGATAGTCAGCAGGCAGTCATGACACAAGTTCTAGGTATCAGAATTTCTTAAGCCAGTGCCTTCAAACTGTGCCAACAGCGTGAGAGGAGATACCGCGGAAGCAGGAAACAGATCTGCCTTTCCTCCAAATAAGGCCAAAAAAGAGGGAACTCCCAAAAAATGTGAGACACGACCATGGGTTTTAGAAAAGACTACATTCCCCCAACTGCAGGTCTAGCATCCAGCCTTACTGCTTGCCCTATTATAACCTTGCTTGGCCGTTCCTCATGGGGATTTTTTATTCCACGCTAAAACGCTGTCCACTGGCAAGAATGATGCTGAATCTTCCTGTATACTACATCCATTCCTGGATATCACGTTTCAAAATAGTTCCAGTAGAGCTCGAAAACCTACAGGAAAACATCACAAGGATGATGAGAGGAATGCAATGGCTCTCATGCTAGGTAAGACTGAACAGGTATGACCTTGCATCCTTGAAGAAAAACAATTGTTATTGAAGTGACAGAGGTCTATAAAATTGCGAATAGCGTAGAGGCAAATAGGGAGCAACCATATACTGTTGCTCATAAAAAAAAAACTAATCAGAATCATTTTATATTACAACATATATACTAGATGACACGTAGTTAAACTGTATAACATTGTCTCACTGTGTAACAGAGGTCAAAAGTATATGTAAGGAGCATAGAAACAGGTCCATTGGTGGCTATTAAAATTAAGTCTCAGATGCAACCTTTTGTTCTGGAGGTTTCTAAAGCTCTGATTTTTCATAAGCTGGGAAGACATGTCAGGATAAGACTGTTAAGTAAATGTCCTGTTTCTTAAATCCTTCAGTAAATATTGCTGAATGACCATTTCCAACACTAGAAGAGTGGGCAAGATGGACCAATTTAAGATCATCCTGTTGTCTCATTACTGTGGAACAGAGACCACTTCCAGTACTGGGGCTAAAATAGATGCAGGGGTGTTGAGTTGAATGTCAGGATGGGGGATCTTGGCTGGGACTACCAGGTTTGATCTTGGACTGAGTGGGAGCAGCTGTGTCCTGAGGAGGGCAGCAGCTGGCGTGAGAGTGACTAAGGGGTGTTGGAAAGGCTGGACCGGCAGAGAGAGGGAACTGTCTTGGTCGAGGCAGGTGATGGTGGGGACAGTGGAGGTGTGGGCACCCAAAGCCGACTGAGCCGTAGTAGCTCAGCCACGCAGCTGTGGCTCCACCCAGGTGATCTGCAACTGCACAAAAGGTTGCTGAAACAAGACCTGACAACAGGCTATTCCCAGTAGTTTCCCATCCTTGGTGTCAGCATGTGCAGCTCATACACTTCAGATGAACCTGACAGAGAGTTGTGTGAGTGGTGAATGTATCTAGACATGCAGCTGTGGCAACTTGAGCCAAAGTGGTCTTTCAGTTTATAGGGAGTGGATTGGGAAACAAGAATATATAGATGATATCATCTCTACACTGATGATCCTGACACCTAGTTAAAATGTTGGTATCTGCACTTGAAGAGGATGCTGAAACATTGAAGCAGCAGCAGCAGAAAAAAAGGCACAAAAATGAGTGAGGGAATAAGAAAGGTTGTTCATAGCAAGAGGCTGAAGATGCTTGACCTGTATGGTTTACCAAGAAGGGGACTGAGATGACTTGATGATAGTGCACATCTTTTGGAGCAGTCAACGCACTGGGCACCACAGAACTGTCTTTAGGAAAAGGCAGAAATCTGTGACTGTGAACTGAAGCCAGACAACTCTGGTTAGAAACAAATAACACATTTTTAATCATAAGGGTGAAAGCAGCCACTAGAACAATGCACTAAGCCTTCAGCTCATGAGGTCTTCACTCCAGGCAGTGTTTCTGTCCAAAAGGCGCACTCTAGCCAAATACAAAATAAACTGCCCCTGACAAATCCATCCTTGAATGTCATGCCAGTTTTATCCTCAAACTTTCAGGGGTTTTAGGAGCAGCTGAAACTGACTGGGTACCACACTATTCCTCCCTCTGGCACCAGTACATTCCTCAAGGTCCACCTGACCGCAACCCTTCCCATACACGGTAGACAACCTGCGCTTGCACAGTGCTGATAACACGGCTGCTTATGGCACTAAATAAGCATCTCCTTCACATACCAGTGCTCTGGGGCAGCTGCCATCCCCACTCTTCCCTATAAACACTCACTTGCTTTCCGCGTAACCCTTTAGGGGAGACCAAGGTTTCCTTCAAGCCAAGTAATCACAGAAAGTTAGGGATTGGAAGGGACCTTAGAAGACCATCCAGTCCAATCCCCCCACCGGAGCAGGAACACCCAGATGAGGTTACACAGGAAGGTGTCCAGGCGGGTTTTGAATGTCTCCAGAGGAGACTCTACAACTTCCCTGGGCAGCCTGTTCCAGTGCTCTGTCACCCTCACTGTGAAGAAGTTTCTTCTCAAATTTAAGCGGAACCTCCTGTGTTCCAGTTTGTACCCATGCCCCTTGTCTATCATTGGTTGTCACCGAGAAGAGCCTGGCTCCATCCTGGTGACACTCCCCCTTTATATATTTATAAACATTAATGAGGTCACCCCTCAGTCTCCTCCAAGCTAAAGAGACCCAGCTCCCCCAGCCTTTTCCTCACAAGGGAGATGCTCCACTCCCTTAATCATCTTTGTTGCCCTGTGCTGGACTCTCTCCAGCAGTTCCCTGTGCTTCTTGCACTGAGGGGCCCAGAACTGGACACAATATTCCAGATGCGGTCTCAGTCCCCCGGGGTGCACCCAGGGGACACTTCCGCCACCTCCCCGCGGACACGGGTTTCCCCAGTGCCGCCCCAGCCCCGCGGCTCCGTCACCTGGCAGCCCCGGGGCCCCGCGGCCGGGCGAGCGCTGCGGGTGGCGCNCCGCCCCGCCATGCCGCAGCCGTAGGCAGCCCGCGGCCGCTCCCAGCCCTCGGCCTCCGCGGCCTCCGGGCGGCGCGGCGGCGGGCACGGCCCTGCCCTGCACTGCCCTGCCCGATGGGCAGCCTGCTGAGCGGGGTCAGCTTCAAGGAGCCCACCACGGTGGAGGACTGCGACTCCACCTGGGAGACCGACTCGGAGCCCGAGGCGGCGGAGCCGCGGCGGCAGGAGGGGGTGTGCACCGCCGCGGGAGGCGGGGAAGAGCCGGCCGAGCCGCCCGCCGCAGACTGCCGGCCCCAGGAGCCGCCGCCGTCTCCGCCGCCGCCAGAGGAAGGGGAGCGGGCAGAGGCGGACGCCACCAGCCCCGAGCAGGTACCCCAGCGCCGGGCGCGCCCTCGCCTCGCCCTGCCCGGGCCGGGAGGAGCGGCCGCTGCGGGGTGAAAGAAGCGGCGGGGACGCACTTGGCGGCGGCGTGTGCGCCGTGCGGCGCCGGGCCGGGTGCTGGTGCTGCTGCCGCTGCCCCGCCGCGCTCCCCGG
>VWYH01004259.1:286357-397934 GCA_013399365.1 Pampusana beccarii | reverse complement strand
TGCCGCCCCGCTCGCTGCCGCCCCGCTCGCTGCCGCCCCGCTCGCTGCCGCCCTCCCCGCTCTGCGGCACTCGCCGGCCGAGGCACCGCGGCGGGGAGACCTTCCCGGGGCTTGAACAGCGGCGGTGGCTTGTGCTACACGAGCTCTTCATCTGAAATAGCGATGAGCCGGTGTCTCCTCCCCCCGTCATGATGGTAACCTACCCTTGGGAGAAAATTGAGGCCTTGAAGTCACTGTCAGCCCCGATGCTGCTGTTTCCAGAGCAGGTTCTGCTTTAAACTGAATGTAGTCTTGAACTTGGCCTCTTAATTAAATGGGTTAAAAACCTGAATGTTGGGTCACACGTGGCAATGGATTTGTGACTCTTCGGTGGGTCCGAGGTGAGGAATTGTCAGAGCAAGTTTCTGTCTTTTAGGACCCTTTAAAATGCTGACCCTAAGGAAATAAAGGGTTACTTTGCCAATTATTTTATTGGAATTAGAGCTGATCGCAGGGTGGATCAGCCGTGGTTTTTTTACCCAGTTAGATGTTTTTATATTTGTTTCATCAGCTATGCAAAGTAAGTAAGTATAAGCGTTTTTTACTTTTTTGCTTGATACATAGTGATACTAATGCCTGATAACTGAGTGTCAAGGGGTGTTGCTTGTTCAAGTGTGTTTTGCCTGTGGGTATGGTCAAAGCTGGTCTTGCAAAAGGAAGAATGAAAACAACTGCTTGGTTCCCATTAATGTGCTATTGGTAAGGAGTGAGATGGGCGATAATAAAGGCAGATGTTCAGTGCAGTCACTGGGAACTTCCCTTTTTAGGCTTTGGCTTTAACCTATTACACATGTATTGCAAGGGAGTGGTGTGAATTTTTTTTCTTATTTGGCCTTTGGTTTTAGTGTGGTGACTTATTTTATGAGATTGAAGAATACAAGAATGCAAAACTTTGTTGCAGTATGGTTATAAAGAAATTACAAATAAAATAACATTGATGGTAGCAAATTGAAGTCTCTGTACACTAATGCTGCTTTTTCTGATTTTCTTCAATGCGTGTAGCTTTTGCAAGTGCTCTCTGAAGTCAGTGGGATAATTTCCATTGACCTTGATGGGCTCTGGTTGTTTCAGGTCACAGCTTCTGAACAAGTTGTCATACATGTTTATTCTCTCTAAGCAGGCTTCTGGTTTGGGGTTTAATGGCTTTACATTGAAGTTCTGAGGAATAATAGAAAATGGTTCCAAAAGGTCTTAGAACTGCAATCTAGTTTGTCCATGACTATTCATTTTCTTCCACAGGATGCAAGGATATCAATTAGGTCGATGTACACATGACAGATAGTCTTTGCAAATAGTGTGATTACCTGTTGAAAATTAGTGGTGTCTCTGCATTTTCGTGTTCGGTTACTCATTTCATCTTGTGCTAGCACTTGCTAGGTTATTTTGAAGTCTTGCATTTGGAAATGACAATCAACCTGTTGATCTAAACCAAATTCAGTCTCACTGGGAGGATATTTCATAGTCTTGCTATTGTGTTTTATTTTATTTTTTAAATTTAGGTTTAAAGTGTGTGGTGTTAGGTATTCAGCAGGGAGATTTTCAGTGTTTGACTGAACAGTAGGCAAATAAACACACTCATTTTTGCTTACGTTGCTGAAGTCCATAATGAAAAATAATTATTTTAATATTACACAAATTTGCTATTTCATGTGTTTGTATATAGTTACTATCTATTTTCTAACTGTTTCAGAGTGGTGATGGAACTGAGCTGACGGCCAAGCCAAAGCGAAGCTTCTATGCAGCAAGAGATTTATACAAGTACCGACACCAGTATCCAGTAAGAATATTTTATGGTTTAAAAGTGTCTTTTTAGTAGAAGACAGAACACAACCCAGACATTCCTGAACCTTTGTGTTGACTAATAAATATAAGAAATGAGAATCAAAAAGCTGATGCAGGGGCCCAGCATATGCCAGTGGGAGAGGAGCGAAACTAGTGCAACATCTTTTCATCTCAGGTTTGCGTGCAAACACATGAGATGTGTAAACCTGAGAACAGTGATAGGAGCCCAGAAAAAGGATTATACCTTGGAGATCGAAGAAGGTAGATTATAGAGTTTGGACTTTTTTGTTTGTCTCTCAAGTTCCTTGAGACTGATGTCAAGGTGCTGCTATGGTTGCTGCTCTGCCTTGGTAGGAGAAGGTACCAGCCAGAAGGAATTTGCAGATCCCTAAACTGAGTCTTTTAAGTGCATGAGTAAAAACTCTGTGGTTCCTAAAACCACAGAGGACAATTTTTTTGTCCTCCAGTTATTCAAAGAGGACAATATCAGATTCTGGATACTCTTGATAGGTTTTTGTAGGTTGATAATGTCCTGTTTCCTTTCTTTTAGCAGAACTTTAAAGATCTCCGATATCAAAATGACTTATGCAATCTCCGCTTTTACAAAAATAAAATCCCGTTTAAACCTGATGGTGAGTAGTCTGTGGCAATAATAGTGATAACAAAAGAATGCTCACTAATAATAGTAACAAAGTGAAACCGTAGTGATAATTGCAGTGCTACCAAATTAAAGGTGGATGGTTATACATTGTATGACTTGAGCCTCCCATGTTGGAGTAGCACATTAACAACACAGAAGCAGGTTATGCTTAAAGCAGACTTTGCTTTCGCCCTAGGGAGGTGCTGCTTTTCTCGTGCATTTTCAGCATGATGTAGTACAGGGCGTTGTTTGTGCCACTGCCTTACAGCAGTGACACAACCTTTGTTTAATAAAAGATAAAGTTGCTCTACCGTGCTGCACAAACTCTTGCTGCTGGAATAGGAGTGGCAGGGATATGGATGTTATTCCTGGTGCTGTGTAAGGGGAAAAGAATGTGTTGTAGCTACCTCATGTGTGATTATTATAATAACAATAATAAAATCATTTCTAAAAGTCCCTACTGGCTCTGGTAATGGAGTGGGAACCTCATATGTGGGGTTCTGCACGAACACAGGATGAACTGGAAGGTGAACCTGCTCTTGAAACCCTGCTCTTGAAAGAGTTTGCAGCCAAAGTATGAGAGACAAGAGGGTAGCAGACAGATGGGAAAGCAGAAGGAGGCAATAAAACAGCCTTGGTTGGAATGGTAGACAGAAGTGTTGTCACATGAGAGCTTAGCCATTGGCAAAATAAATTTTGCAGGCCAAAAATAAGCTTTTGAGAGTTTAAAAAGAATGATGAGGAGGTTACTTTGAAGGTGCTTGCAGAAAGATCCTTTCAGCATGAGAGCAGCTTGGGAGGAAATGCTGAAGTGGACACTGGAGTACAAAAGTGAGAAGTGGAGGCTGCCGTTGGGGCAGGATCCTGTTGGGGGCAGGATCAGTCTCATAGTGACAAATGGATTCTGCTAAGGTAGGAAGGCACAGGTCACAAAAGGCTTTGGAAGTGAAGGCATATTGTTTTTGTCTGATGTTCAGAAAAGGGCTCCACAATGGAAGAATGCAAAGCAAGAAAAAAAAAAGGCAAAAAAAAAAACCATGGTCTAGAAACATGCTCTTACCAGCAGCATTCAGGGTAGATGTAAGTGTGACAAGAGGATGCTTTTCAAGGTCAGGAAAGAGGATGTTGAGATGTAAAATGTCAAAGTTCTGATAAGAAGCTGGATGGGAAGGAATGTTATACAGAAGGATGTAAAGATGTACATGTAGGAAGCTTGAAGATGAGAGTTGTTTATAGGCAAGACAGTGATAGTATCCTCAGCAAGTGAGAAAAACAGGTTATGTGAAAGAAAGATAAGACCTTCATTTTAATCATCTTGAGCTTTATCTAGGTATCCACAGGCAGATGCTGGAGACTCTGTCCGTAGATTGACTGGAAGAAAAGAGCTGTGAATTACCAGTACAGAGGTAGCAAATTCATGAGATGTTACACAGAGAACAGATACAGAAAGAAAGAAGGGCACTGAGGACGGTGTCAAGCTGTGGACTATATGATTCTGAAATTTAAAACTGGAAAAGTTGGGGAGGGTGATACTTTAAAGGGCAAAATGAAAGCGGAATTCAAGAGGCTTGATCAGGAGAGAAGAAGAAGCTAGAGGAGGGCTTCCCTCTTAAAATTTGTAAAGAAAAAAATTTAAAATTTTGGGTGAAAACTACAGTTGGTGGTGTCAAAAGTAGCTGATAGTCCAGGGAGGCTGAAGTGTTGATGGCTGTGAGCTCTGGTTATGCTGGAGCTTTTATTGAGACCACCTTGACCTGAGTCTGGATCTGTGAGAGCGTTCAGAGGGAACCTAAGCTACCATGTTAGGGACCGAAGTACTGTGGAATGTTATTTAAAAAAGACATTTCTAGTGCAACACTAGATCTGAAGTTTAATTCCATGACCTACACGTTTAGACTGTGGTTCTGACTCAGAGTTCGCCTCATTCTCTGACCTGGAATTGAGGAGCAAGTTTTCCAATACTTGAAATGCAGTTATTTTGAAAGCTGGACGCAGGCCAGTGATGGCAGGAGGTCCTCTTAGGGAGGTCCTTTTCCAGCCTTGCCTATGCTGGAAACTGATCTTCTTAGCAGCCTCTTTAACTGGTTGCTTTCTCCATTTCTCGAAGAAAAGTTCTCCCTTGTAACTCAGACCCAAGTGGAAGTTTTCACTGAGGAGGGAAAGAGATCTCATATGTATAGCAGGAGACCACCTGCATGGAGCTTTGGGCCTTGTTGGCCACTCCTGTGCTGTTTGACTTTGGGAGAGGCCGTGCAGCAGTGATTAAACTGTTGTTGGCTTCAGAGTAGAAATAGGCTGACACTGAGCATTCATTCATGGAAAGAGACTGGTTTGGAACAAGGACTGTCCTTTTATATACTTCATGTATTTGTGCAGTGCCTGGAAAGGAAGAGCCCAGGCCCGTGACTGAATTTCATGGGTACGGTCTCAGTGTGAGGAATGATTAATTTCCTTTTACAGGTACTTTGTCCCCTTTTTCTATCACTCCGTTTTTTCCAAGAGGAACTAACTGAACTCCACAAGTGCTCTGAGACCACTAAAAGCTGAAATTGTTGTTTGTTGAGCATGACCTGAGGCTCCATGGTGAAACTCATGGCAATGATATCAAGACTCCTGGCCACAGATCAATGGGAAAGATTTACAAATCTTAATGTTATTTGCAGCTGGAGAGATTCATGGAATGGGAGATTTCTTAAAGACCTGAGGCTTTTCTCTACCAGCATGAGCTATATATGTAGACACATATGCAAAGTTCTGTCATATTAAAGCAATGGCAGGTGATTCGTGATCCAGTAGTATACCAAAGCGGTTTGTTATTAATAATTGCCAGTCAGTGTGGTAAAGGGATCTAGGACATAAGGACTTTTTGGGAAGTATATTTTACAGAGGTTATTGTCACATGCCCTCTGCTGGAAAGTAATTCACTATAAGTCATTTGGTTTTGTTCATATTAAAATTTGAGAAATATCTTATTTTACATTAGGTTTTAGTAATTAAATTGATTTTAAATTGAAACTAATTTATTTATGACTGTAACAGACCTTATTTCACATAGTATGTGCAAGAGAATTAAAGCATGTATTCTATCACTATGTTAACATAGCATGTACTTATGTAGCTGAACACTGGTTTTGATGACTACCTAACAGTTTTCAAATTATTTTTATGCAGGGGTTTTTATTGAAGAAGTCCTAAATAAATGGAAAGGAGACTATGAAAAACTGGAACATAACCACACTTACATACAGTGGTTGGTCACTTACTATCTACTTCTGTTTCAAAGCATTAATTTGATTAAGTGTTCATATACTGAGAGCCATAACATGCTTTTTCTTTTAACAGGCTTTTCCCACTGAGGGAACAAGGTCTGAACTTCTATGCTAAAGAATTAACTACATATGAAATTGAGGTAATACAAGTTGAGCTCAATACAAACCATCACGTTAATTTTGATACATAACTGCTTTTTGTTATGTAGAGTTGTTTTATACAATGCAGAAGTACTTGCTTTAGTGCCACTTAGAATTTTGGACGTATTCTTTGTTTATTAGGAATTCAAGAAAACAAAAGAAGCAATTAGGAGATTCCTTTTGGCTTACAAAATGATGTTGGAGTTTTTTGGAATAAAACTAATTGATAAAACTGGAAACGTAGCACGAGCTGCTAACTGGCAAGAAAGATTTCAGCATTTGAATGAGTAAGTAATGACATGCACTCCACTCTCTAGAATTGCCACAGAATCTCTTTAGCCTTTTATTTTCTAGAGAAAGGAAAGATGTGTTTTCCAAAGATTGCCAGGAATAAGAGAAAAAGAAACAGTCAATGCCTGGTTTGCATCTTTATGTGTACATCTTCCTCCCCCTTTTCTTGATTGCGCTCTTCACCCATTACCAGTTTAATTGGCATCAGTGAATTCCCTGAAAATACACCTTCAGATGGTGCTGAAGAAGATCACAGTTGCTAATTAATTTATTTGTCATTATATTGAACATGTTTTCACCTGATCCCAAAGCATTGCTTCTCATTTGGAAAGAACGAGTGGCTTATCTTTATATTTGTATTTCTCTTTGAGAAAAATCAAGTTCTCCGCACCTGTATGGAAGCTAAATAACAAGATTTCCCTCCTTCCTCAAAACATGAAATATTATGTATTTAATACTTTTTAATTGCGTGCTTAACTGGAGAGGTTTAGACGCGCATTAAGTCAAACCTGAGCCCAACTTTGAGCGAATTACATCTGTTGCTTTTTATCGGCCTTGTGTGAAGTGTAAGTTTGCACTGAATTTTGTCCCATGCAGATTAATTGTATCAGAATGTCTTTTCAAATCTTGTAATTGCTTTTATAATACCTTGGGCCTTAGAGCTGAAGAGTGTTTTCTTGCAGTATTTTGTTCTCCTGTCCAAATGAAAGCTTGTAGGTAGAATTGCTGATGAATAATTTGGGGTGAATAATGAGAATAACTTGTTATTAATTTTACTTAAATATTATGTGAGCCAATATGGGTGTGGGTTCAGACTCGGATCACAGATAAAACAGGGTTTTAGGAAGCCCAGATGTTACTCACTGTATGTTTCTACATTGCAATTCCTATATTTTCACCAGTGAGTAGCTACGCAGTTTTAAGTAAGGGACTGGGGCTCTTTTTACCTAATTTTACCCATCTAAAATTTAGGCATTTAAGTTTTACTGTTTACGTAGGTGTACTTCATGAGGGAGAGAGCTCTTCACAAGTGCTCCAGAAGACAGGTCGTTCCATTTATCTTAGATGCTTCTTATGACAGTGGGACTTGCTCTCCCAGCACTGACTGTATCAGAAGCACAGGTAGTTAGTCCAGACTGGAGACCCAGCTTAAGTGAAGTGCAGTGAAACCTGTTCTGTAGCTGTATTACTGCAATACACTACAAAATCTGTATTTTAGAAAGTGACTGGTTTTCTCCTCAGAAAGAATATATGCAGCAGAAGGAATCAAAATCAGTACACACTTAGATTTATTTTTTTTTTTCCCAGCTTGTTGCTTCAGTGCATTTTACAGATACTAATTTTCACTCACATCCTAGCAAAGGAGGTGCTAGCAAGCTTTAGTAGCTGTGGGAAATTAAAGTACAGGAAGCCTCATGTACACACCTGGAGTGGTAAAATTGAGTGAGGAATTGCAGTTCCAGTTCTATATCTGTAAGGTGTGTTTTTTCTGATTCAATGGATTTTTTTTCACTCTTTTCTTCCGAAGGTCTCAACACAACTACTTGAGAATCACTCGCATTCTGAAAAGCCTTGGTGAGCTTGGATATGAGAGTTTCAAATCTCCCCTGGTAAAATTTATTCTCCATGAAGCTCTTGTGGAAGATACCATTCCCAACATAAAGCAAAGTGCTCTAGAATATTTTGTGTATACTATTAGAGACCGAAGAGAAAGGAGGAAACTCCTGCGATTTGCCCAGCAACATTATACACCCTCAGAGCATTTTATCTGGGGACCCCCAAGAAAACAGAAGTCCGAGGGAAGCAAAACAAATAAAAAGCCAGCATCTCCAGTTTCTATTAACAATAGTTATATTTCTAAGCATAAGAAATCAAAAGAGCCTAAGAATACATCAGCAGGTGGAAGCTCAGCTGGTAAAACAACTGAAGAAAGAAAGGTAGAACTCACAAAAAACGGGGAAGACAATGACCAGAATGAACAAGAAATGAACTGTGATGCTGTTAGGCAGAACAACGGTGAAAAGAACAGTGATACTGATACTGGTCCTCTTTCAAAATTGGAAGAAATTCATAATACTTCAGACAGAAAGGAGGACACTTCTCATTCCAAAAGAGATGATGAAAATCTGAACAATGACTGTGGACATCACCCAGGCACTATAGAGAAAGATTTGTGTGACACTGAGAGTTCGTCAAATAACACATCAGCAGATCTACCAGATAACCTTGATAAGGATATGCTTTCAGGGGGGACCACCACAAAAAACAAGGATGAGCTCAAATCATGAATCCGAGGTTAAAAATAATTATATTTCATATTGAATGAAACAAATTATTCATTGCTCCTTCATTTTGGGTGAAATTTCCATTGTAGTAGTATAAAATGTTCATGAAACTATGCTTGTTGTGAATGCAGCAGATTAGGCTTCTGTTAGGTTAATGAATTGTATTTTTTTTAACCTCAGTTTAACAGCAGTCAGCGAGGTGTGGCTCTTTAAAACAACTGTGGAAGTTCAAAGACTAGAAATTTATTTTCGTTTCCAGACAGTTTGCATAGAAAAGCTTATCTATTTTTTGGCCATTAAATTAATCCAATATTTAAAAAAAAAAAAAAAAGTGTAACTTACTAGAAAGCCTTGAAACAACAGAATTTAAAAGTTTCTTTTAATATGCTTTAAATGTTGATTTCCTTTTATGAAATAACAAAATTATTTTGAGAGCACAGTTTTTCTGTAGTGGATTTTTTTTTTAGGAGCTATGTTCATGTTTAACAGTGGTATTTGCACAGCACCTTTTACCTTAGATTAGCATCCTTATCACAGAGACATAGTAAGATATCAAAATGTCCTATGCAGCTGGGTATCATTGTACACTGAATAAAAGTTTAACTTACACCGAAACTGTATCCACAGCTTTTGGGTACAAGGGAAGTTGCACTTTAGACTATCTTTAGTCCCTGTTAAGTTTTATCTTCTCTTGAGTCGTTTGTTGCTGCTACTAATCTGGGTGGAGTGATCTCTTTGATCACTCACATTAGGTCTCTGTTGATCAGCTGTAACAAAACAACTCCCCAGCTGGGTTCAGCACCTGGAAAGCCTCTGGAGAGCTGAAAAGCAGTGTCTTCACCACAAAGCACTGCATAATCATCAGAGCTATCAGGGGCAATGTCACCAGGCCTGTCCAGCTGGATCTTACCTAAACTTGGATCTTCCTTGGCCAGTTTTGGGTAAGCTCTGCACAATGCTGAACCCCCTGTTGCTGGTCTGGGAGAAGAAGGTAGCCCTGATGCCTCCTGCCAGCTGTTTCCTCCCTTTGCTCTTTACCGGAGATCTTTCAGGGTTTAATGTTATTTTGATCATAGGCTGAAACCTGAGACAGGCCAGTCTGCTGGCCCAGCTGGAGCCCAGCAGGTGGGAATTTCCCAGTTAAGGTCTTTCCCAGGTTTCTTTGCTGAAGGACTGTCTGCGTTCCCTGAGTAGCCTCTTCTGACTTCATGCCATTCAGTCAAACAGGATAGTACCCAGCAAGTTACTTGTGTAGAATATGAATTAAAGAATAATGCAGGTAGAACTCAAACTTTACGCAGTCCTATAATAGTCTCAAACTTCTGTATGTATTTTCTATTTAAAAGTGTGTATATTATCCACTGCTATTAGTATATTTTTGATGAAATGTTATAAGGCAGGTGGCTGACTACAGTTTGAGTACGAGAGTGCTACAGGACTTTATTAAAGTCTTATAACTCAAGATGACGAAGTTTTCAGGGGTTTCAGAGCGTAGACAAAATGTCTTGTATTGTTCTGTTGCACTAATCCCCACCATGGCAGTACATCATCCGTTGCTTTCCCCAGGTAGCACTGTACCCTGGACTTGAAGTGAGATCCCCTTGTTCATGTTTGGCTCTGTCCTTCAGAGCACAAGGGGACAGGGAATGCTGAGATGAAACTGGTCCGTGTAATTAAGGACTCTAACCCCGTACATATGCACACGAGGGACATCTTTATGTTCTGCCTGTGACTTAAAATCCTGAGTGCCTGACTGTGCCAACTTAATAGTGTTGTTTTTACATAGTTATTTATTGAATTGCACAGGGTAAACTTATACCCTGTGTTTGAGGAACATAACTATAAGGTAGGTACTTATACAGAGCCTTCAATTTATGGACTTCAGTATTAAGGTTAAACACTTTAAAAATGCATAGTGCTCAAGTGAAATCAGGAATGCTGGGGGTGATATGTTTATAACTGTAATTTGGTTGAACATAGGACTAAGGAAGTGATCGTCCCCCTGTACTCAGCACTGCTGAGGCCGCACCTCAAATCCTGTGTTCAGTTTCGGGCCCCTCACTACAGGAAAGACACTGAGGTGCTGGAGAGAGTTCAGAGAAGGGCAGTGAAGCTGGTGAGGGGCCTGGAGCACAAGTCTGATGAGGAGCGGCTGAGGGAACTGGGGCTGTTCAGCCTGGAGAAAAGGAGGCTGAGGGGAGACCTTATCACTGTCTACAGCTACCTGAAAGGAGGTTGTAGCATGGACGGTGTTGGTCTCTTCTCCCAAGTAGCAAGCGATGGGACAAGAAGAAATGGCCTGAAGTTACACCAGGAGAGGTTCAGATTGGATATGAGGAAACATTTCTTCATGGAAAGGATTGTCAGGTGTTGGAACAGGCTGTCCAAGGAACTGGTGGATTCACTATCCCTGGGGGTGTTTAAAAGATGCATTGATGAGATTCTTAGGGACATGGTTTAAACCAGAAAACTCCTGGGATGCACATCCAAAAGATGTCTCTGCAGTATGGTATTCTGTTACTGTGACACAGCTTTCACCTATACCTGCTTGCTGGTTCTCCACTCATAATTGTACTTAATGTACTTTTCATCTGGCAGGGCTGTCTGCATTAAGGGCCCAGTGTATCTGAAAATACAATCAAGAACTTTGGGACTCATGTCCTTATTAACTCTGCAATTATTTTTTAAATCTGCAACTCAGTGTATTTCTGTCAGTTTTCACAGAAGTGAGAAGAGTAGTGGTGTACCAGTTGCTTACAAAGAACTTTGGGGATTAGGTGCATGAGGGGTTTTGTGTCAGGTGGGCTCCTGCACTCTCTGATCTTTGTCATACGGCCTTATCAGCAGAATTACTCCCGAGGGATACTTCAGCTTTAACTAACAAATTCTGCTCTATGTAAAATGTGATGTTTTATCATTCTTTTCATGGAGGAGTTGTTTCTTCTGATTTTGCAAGTGTTCAAAATAAGGGTTAATTGCAGGGCAGTCACGCAGTGTAGCATCCCGCTGAGATCTGTCAGGATCAAGTGGGTCCGCTGTATGCATTTTGTTACAGGCATGGCCTTAGGAACCAGAAGCACCTTGTGCTTAAAGTTTCTAAGTATCGACTTTCAGGTTTACAGAACAATATATGTTAAAATGTTTGTATTCTCATAAATGCTAGTACTGCATTATTTAACCGTTACTTCAGAAACTGAGGATGTACAAAGAAAGTCAGGACATCTGCTCACTGTTAAACTTGGTTTTGTCTCGCTATGTGCTTAAGTGTTCAGGAGTTTCTGTGTACTTACTACAATAATGTATTTTGGCCCAATGTTTTACTAGATTCTGAGCTATTAGTTTATTAATTGAGCAGAACCTCCCGTATGGGGATTCTTTCCCAATAAGTAAATTTGATTTTAAGTATCCTATGGTGAAGGAAAATGAATGTGCAACTTGACAAAATGTTACTGGGAAAACAAATTCAAGTGAAGGTGATCATACAAATTATGCAAAAATGCTGCACTTTAAGATCAGTTTCAGCTCTGTGCTCTGTTGTCCAGGGTGTAACTGTGCCTTGGTACCCGAGACTGCGCTGGTGCAGGGATTGCAAGCTCAGGTATTTGATGCGAAGAGCAGTTTCACCTGTGGACGTGTCTAGGATCAGAACCGAGCTCTTTAGTCTCCATATTGCTCGTATTTAAAGGCATGGTCCTGAAGGATGCTAAAAATATTTGCAATAAGCCTTTGAGAGCTGTTCCCTAGCTTGGTCTATTCAGTTTCCTGCTCTAACATTACGGCAGTCGGATGTATTAGGTATTGGTTCAATCATAGTTAATATTTAATGTAACCTGGTGTAAGCCTCCTTGAATTATTCCAGGATATTTCTAATCATTTGCATATACCTGTAACTATAACCAGAAAGTTTACAGACTTTAGAATCTTTGTGTAATTTTGATGGGTAGTCCAGTAAGGTAAGTCAAGGGAGATTTAATAGGTTTAAATGGAAAACAGGTCTTGTTTTTTTTTAAATAAAATTTATTTATATCTATTTAATTTAATTATGGTTTTGCACCTTTCTTTTACTAATAGTTGTGATGGTAATGATTTGTCTAGTGGCTGAGGAGTGGGGTAGAGGAAAGTCTATGTTGGGAATCAAAGGGTGAAACCAGACTACTTGTTCACTTGTTACAAACAGACCACTCAGTAACAGCCTTTTGTAATTGTGTCAGTGATACATGTGTAATTCCTACAGACAATTCCTAAAAATGTTTATGGAGGAAAGGCAAGTCCTCTTAAATAAGTCATTGCCCAAGATAATACAATGGTATTTAGGAAAAAAATAGTCTCGATCAAAATTTTTGTAGAGATGGAAGTAATTTTACTTTTAGAAGATAGAATATTGCTTATTCTTATTGAAAAGAAAATTATCACAAATACGTTAATGCAAAACTGATCACAAATTACAGTAAGACATATGTTTAAGTGAAAATGTAACTCTTATTATGCCATATTTTTACAGGTAACATACCATGTTGAATTTCCTTGACAAAAGCTGTATTGATGAATAAGATGCAAATACGTGAAGCAAATTTTGCCACTCATAAAAGTGTGACAATATCATGCTAATGATGGGCATTGTCCTAAGAACTACCGCTGTGGATCAGAACCAAAGGTGTTTCTAGCTTTGTATCCTGCCCTCAGCAGTGACCACCAACAGATGGTGTGAAACAAAGAACAGATAAGGTGACCCCATTTTTCTCTGGGAATTTTGGCATTTTTGAACACGTGGTTTCTTTCAGCCTCCGCAATCCCTTATGCCTGTGAGTTCCATGTTTTAATTGTGTTTTGTGTGGAAAAAGTAATTTCTTATTTGTCTCAGATCTGTTTATTCAAGAATCGCTAGTGCATTTGAACACAGTTGCTAAAAATACTGTGAGATGAACAGTCATCCGCTTCAAGTCAGTTTTTAAAAGCCTTGGGAGATTCTAATGATAAATAGCTGCTTAGGCAGAAAATATCCTATATTTCTGTCCTTAGGCAGATGTCTGCTTAGGCAGAAAACTTGTCCTATGTTGATGACAATATTATCTTACTTGTCCCTTCTGAATAAATTTTTGCACAAAACTCCTTTTGTATGAAGTATTAAAAGTCAGGTTCAACTGCAGAACAGATTATTTTTT
This sequence comes from Pampusana beccarii, assembly GCA_013399365.1. NCBI lineage: Eukaryota > Metazoa > Chordata > Aves > Columbiformes > Columbidae > Pampusana > Pampusana beccarii. The sequence goes on along the minus strand of VWYH01004259.1, from coordinate 384,325 downwards.
TCCTATCAGTGCAAGAGCAAGATTCCTAGCCCACATCTGAGTGAGGTACCTCAGGGTTTGGAGACACCAGCATCAGTGGGTGTAGCGTTGTGATCGTGTAGAAGGTGGACATACTATCTGGGGTGTTCTGAGAACCATGCCCTTTATTCCATGTTTTGGTAACTTATTTTAATACATGCCCCCAGTTCCAACTGCAATTGGAGTAAGTGCTCAAAAGGTGTTTTTGATGGCCGTCCGAGCCTGAAAATGAAGGATGGGTCAAAAAGGCTTAAGCATGGGCAACCCGCTCACTATTCACATCATGGCCAACATCATAGATTCACTCCTAACAGGTATTTAAATGCAGCCCTCCAAAGGGAATGCAAATTGTCTCTCTAAAATTTCTGTGCTCTGTATTGCCTGTGAATGGTTTCTTTTCCTATAGACTGTGTTCCTTTTACAGCCCACGTTGTTAAGTATGCTTCCTTAAGACCATTGGGGAAAGCAAGAGTTTATTTAAAATAAATATATTTAATACATGCCATACCAAATAGACTCTTAAAATATAGATCAAAAGCTATAGATATCAATTAAATAGAGACCTCCTGTGGCTTTACACTTAAAACTACCTTTATTTTCAAAAGCATTAGGCTGTTGACTATAGAATAACAAACATGAGAATTGGCAAATTGTTCTGAAAGAAGTCTCTTCTTAGAAACTTGGCACTTCTAAATTCTACCACACTTACAAGTCTAGTGGCGTATTCATCAACTAAAGTTTATTGTGAAATATGCTGAACGTATTTACTACTGTGGCTAAGTGTGTGAAAATTATTGTTTTGCAGTAAAAAAGGTTACGGCACTTATATTTTTGGGTCCTGCTGAAGCATGTTTGCTAATCATTAGTTGCTCTTTTTTCTGTGTTTTAACCTATTTCGTGGTTGTTTGCCCTTTATGCAATTTGACTTCAGTGACAGACGATTAGGTATAGTTTTGCACTGATAAAATTTGGAAATATCGTAGACTTCATTGTTAAAATGTATTCTAAGAAAAAAATGCAGTAAAAAGAAAACAACCAAAACTCAATGATTTTTACTTGCAAAATGAAACAGCTACATGTCCGTTTTTATGAATGGTCCTGCTCTCTTCTCTGTATTCCTTTGCAGTGTTTAATTACAGAATGCTGTGCATGTTTGGTAGTACCAATACCATATGTATGTGGTAGGAGTGGTAACCAGTTTCTGGATTTGTAATGCACTATAAAGATATATTTTATAATTCTGTAATTGTATGGCAGTGTTATGCCAAAAAATTGTATAAACATAAAAAGCAATAGTTTATGTTGCTTACTGCTATATTTTAAACCGTTTGTAATACGAAATACTTGTATTTCCTTTCAGGTAAATATATTTTTAATAACAGCAGCCAAAAACTCTAATAAAGCTTCTTAATTTAGCAGCATTGTTTTAGCAACATGTACAACTATTGTGTAGCTCTAATAATGTGTAATTGCTGTTCAGCGCTTGTTTGTACAGTCTTCTGTAAATGTATTAACACTTAAAAGTAGGGCATTAAAGGCTCTGGTCCTCCTTTTTTTTGTTATCAGTGGCAAAACCACCATGGATATCTGAGGAACAAGGGAAGGCCCAGAGTCAGCTTTACTAAAAGTTTGGGGTGGTTTTGTTTGGTTTTTTTTTTTTTTTTTTTNNTTTTTTTTTCTTTGTCTGTTTGTTTGTTTTTTAATTTAAGAAAAATATATACTATGAAAACACTGTTAACATTAAAGGGTGGAATATCCATGGTGATCATGCGGGTAGAAACGCTCTAGAGCAGTGCCAGCAACTGGCTGCTGCTGCTGCTTAAGCTTGGCAGGGAAACATTTAACCTGCTGGTTGGGTGGCTTCAGCTCCTTCCACCCCCATGCCCAGTTTTGTAGTAAGCTCTTATTGACATGGTGGGACTGCAGATTTATGTAGCTCTATAAAGGGCCCGGTGGGTTCGGAGAGTGTTCCGTATTCTCGCATGTTTCTCCTCAAAGCGAGGAGAAGCAGGTGCTCCTTATGCAGAAGGAGGGCTTCGTGGGTGGCCGGTGTCTTGAACAAACCTTGGCATTAACGTGGCTGGATTAACTTCCATGTTGTCAGGTCGCCCAGGGATGGGGTGGAACTTGTAGGCAACAACATAATGTGTCAGTGTGTTTGTTTCCCCCCAAAATTCAGGTACAGCTCCCTGAGGCAACTGCGATGGTTCATCTGCCACTTGGCAAAGACTGGCTGCAAGGCAGTTACCCTCTTCTACCCTTGAGGCGTAAACTTCACAACTTAAGTGTTATTGCCTGTATGGACGCACACAGATATATTACTGGCTGTTGTACCAGCAGCTCCAGACTTTGATCACATCTGCAGTAAAAAAGATCCTTCCTGTATGAGCGCTGACCCCCAGTGGGGGGGGAAAGTTTTCTTGGGGCTCATTGCAAGGATAGGAGCATAAGCTGATATCCCAGATCTACCTGTCCCTAGCTAAATTAAGACAGCCCAGCTTCTGGAGGAGGCGGGACAAGGGGGTGATGGGGCCAGCACCCCCCACGCCTTGCCTGCAGCCTCCCCCAGGCGAAGGGGCAGGTGCCCACTCAGGAACACAGTGACGCACTGTGGGTCAGTGCCCACATCCGTGAGAATAATGACGGTGGGTGGAAGTGTATGCAGAACTCTCAGGGTGGATATTCACCTGCTTTTTCTTTATTCTGGGGGAGTGAAATGTAGGCAGTTTCCAGCTGTTGGGGTGACATGGGGCATGCAGAGCCTGCACCTGTGCCGCTGGGGAGAGCGGACAGCAAGGAAGGACCGAGATGACAGCGCTGGTGTTCTGTCCGAGGAGAGCTGGGAAGCGCTTTGGTTATGCGCAGAGCAGACAAGTGGAATAAATCTCAACTACCTCTGTTGTTCAGGGAGTTAAACTGCAAGGTTTTGCTTTGATTTTGTTGTTTTGCTGAAATGTTTTTCTAACTGAGCTGTGCCATAAAATTGGGATGAGAATATTTTATTTTGACATACGTGGATGATCTTGAGCAAGGCCTAAAATGTTTATAACGATCATATTAATTGCGAAAATGTGATTTAGCTAACAAAACCTGGGAATACTCTTCTTAAAATTGCATTTTAATGGATTTATTTTTCTTTGTTTGTCTGAGTTGGGTAATAAAGTGGAAGACAAAATATTAAATATCTTTACTCCCTGAGGTCAAACAGGCCAAGTATTATTGCTTCAAACTTTAATCAGTAAGTGTGACTGGTGGGTATCTGCAGTTTAAAATTAATCCTCTAAAGAAACAGCAAAAGTATCTATGCACGTATTTTGCAACTAAATAAAGATATATAATGACATTGCTTTTAAAATGTTAGCTTCTCATATCTTCTGAGGTGGATTACATGACAGGCAGAACTCTAGTATGACTTCATTGCCTCATTAGTACCCAGTATGAAGGTTGCACTTCAGCTCTATTAAGCCTGTTCCTTACAGAGTGGCTCCCTTCAGTGGGGGCTGTAAGGGTGGGTGTCCTTGGTTTTGTTCCCGCACTGGAAGGCTGTCACTCCTGGCTGGTATGGAAAGGCAATCAGGCAGAGTCTGGGGTCAGGGTCACAACACGGCCCTGCTCCCCAGCTCTCCAAAGATGCTGCAATCAAACACGCCTCATTTCCCCAACAGGAGATGAACTGGTTTGGTCTTCTCAGAGCTGGTCTGGGGTCTAGGGCTCATGGGCTGGGGCTGGGGCTGGACAGGGGGCTTGTTCTGCCACATCACTGGGGTCTGATTCCTGCAGGTCAACCTATGAGCCAGGTGGATTTACTGACCTGCCTTAGTGCAATTACTTGTAGTAATTGCAGCTCAGACCTTTCCCTACAGTTAATCTTGAATTGCATATTATGCGGTGAGCTTAAAACCAAAATTATTTTCCAAGAATTCTCCCCATGAAAAGCCAGTGTATGAAGATTTAATTATGCCCAAGTGTTTGCCTTATCTGATAAACTCTTGGAATGCTTTAAAAATATTTTTATATAGTACGTGCAATGCATTAGACATTTTTGCAGGCAATATTCTGTAGATGTCATCATTTCAAGGCTTGCTGAATGTAGGAAGAACATTTACAATTCAACTGGCTCTATTTTTATTTAATGTATGAATCAGACATAATTCATGCATCGTTCCTTCCAGGTTTAGACATTTATTGAGCACTATGTATGGTTATAAACATTTTGTGGCAGCTGTTTCAGATTTCAGAATAGAAACAGAAAGAAGAAAAAAAAAAAAAGAAACCTCACATTTTCACTTCTCCAATTTCCTTTGAAAGCTTAAACAAGGAAGCTTCAAAAACTTCCAAACTGGCAGCTGAAATTAGGGCCTTGACTTACTTCTGAGAACTAGGAATTGGAACCTTCAGTTCTACACGGGACCTTCAGTCCATTGAAGGCAAATCTTTAGTAGTTAGTTAACTGAAAATGCAGAAATATAGTAGAATTTTCCAAAACTGCAAGGCACATGATGCTGACATTCAGTAAGTGCTCTAAGGAAGTCTATGAATGGTTTCTCTGTATCTAGAGGAAGTTCAGGAGCAGTCTAATTCTTCAGTCAGTTTTGGAAAGGTTATCTCGAAACCCCACATTTTAACTCTCACTTAAAAGAGTTCTTTCTTTTCCTTTTTTTCACCTTTTCTTCTCTTACTGTATGGACACAGTGATAATGGCACCTTTTCATGATTTAAATTGTAAACCAAACGCTTGCTGTGCTAAGGGGCATCAATACCACCTCCCATACCGGTGGTTGCTTCTTACTCATTCTCAGTCACTGCCATCACACGCTCGAAGCTGTCACTGCTTGGTGATGGTGCCCAACATGAGCTGTGACTGCCCAACACCACAGAGCTGACCCATGTAACTATAACAGCGCTGGTGGCCACGGTCCCTCGTGTTCTCTGTCACTGCAGTGGAAGTGATCACAGCCAGCTCTTCGATGAGGAAAGCTGGATCTGAAGTGGGCGTCTGCTTTCTCATCCCCCTCTCTAAATTGGGTCCTTTCATAAAGCAGTTGAATTTTGAGGCAATTTCCAGGCCCTGACCTCCACCCCAGACCATGCACTGCCTGATACTGGGAGGGGAACGTTGCTTTCCAGGCTGCAGCAGGAGCCTCACCCTGCAGCTGGGCTGGGCCTTCCCTCGCTCAGCTGCTGCTCCCCTTCCTAAAGCAGAACCAGGCTTTTCCCAGCTTTCCAGGCTGCCCTTTCTCAGTGATGTGTAGTGTCAAGGCAGCGCAGTCTCGCTGATGATGAGGAAAGGCCACCATCTCTTGGGAAACAGAGAGCCCACCTCAGGCCCAGCCTGTGTGGAGAGCACCGTTCTTTTTAAGGAAGGACACATACGCAAGTGCTTGCAATTATCCTTCCTGCGGCTTTATATGAAATTCCCCAAAAGACTACACTCAGGTATCAGAGTTTGTTTATGGTAATGAAGGCCCAGTGCCATAAAGCTAGCAAGAATATGTCCCAATAGTGCTTTTTAGAAGCTTTTCACCACTTTGGATAAAATGCTGCTGACAAAATTTCAATCTTGTAATCTCCTGCAACCACCAGATAATTAAGAAATGTTGCTGAATCACACTGGCATAGGGTAAGTGCCTCCCTGGAGCATAGCTGGGAACACCAATGCCTATTTCAGATGTGTCCCCGAACGCAGCAGATGTGAATGATTAAGTAACACACCCCGTGGCTCATTCTCTGCTGACTCATTTGCCGCACTGCTACTGAGATAATAGGAGTCCTACCAGGTAAATTTGCAGGAGAGTTTGGCCAGAATGTTACAAAGTTCTTTTCCTATAGGCTCAGAAGGATGATAAATTTGTATAGTAAGAGTCACATTGTAGTTCAAGGATCTTTGCTGGGAGAATCTGACTCCTCTGGGACCTGTTTTTTGGAATTAGAAGTAGGATGAAAGCTGTGCCAGAGACTCTTCTTTCGTTGACACCTGAGTAGATCCCAGCAAGCATCATCCACTTTGTCAAAAATAATTTGGGAGATTAGATGAATCCCAGTCTTCTGGTGTGAGCGGCCTAAGAGCAAAGGTGAAAGTAGGACCATATCCTTTGGTATGAAATAAAAATATTTTAAAATATAAAATTTTTAAAATAGTATAGCAAATGTGAAATTTTTGGCCTGGATAACTCCAGTTCAGTGGCTGCCTAACCCTAAACTGTCTTACCTAATTAGGTCAAATGTTTCCTAGATGCCTTATGTCCCACTTCTGGGCAGGCTCTGGTGTTAAAATTCCAGCATCAGGAGGCAGATAGGAATTTAAGAAATGTTACAGGGCTCTGCACGGAGGGGTGCTGAGAGAAAAGTCACAGAAAGGAATCTGCTGGATTGGAGGGTTTCTGACCAAAGGACGCTGTTGCAGTAACGGCTTGGGAATGAAAAGAGCAGCTTTCATGCCATTGTGAGACAGACTGTATATAGACTGGATGTGGGTGCTCCTGTCCTCTCCTACATGCTTTCTCAGCCAGAACTGACTTGAAGATAAGTAGATATGATGAATGTTTCAAAAGAGGCTTGTGTTGCATTCGAAATCCTAATGCATTTATGGATCTGCAGATCTAATTTTGCCTTCCTGTAACATGAGCTAAAAGCTTTATTCGAAATCCTAAGCCTACCTTGAGCAGGACTTCCTCAAGGGCCGGTGATCATTCTTGTAGACCCTAGTGGAGCAACTGGCCTTATGATTCTTAATTTTTTTGGTCCTGAGTGCACCAACAGGCTCTGCAATACCCCATGAGGGCTTTGTCTGCCTGTGCTCAAGGGCAGCCTTGATCCAGTGCAGCCCTGTAACCTGGGATCAGAGAGGTGTCAAAAGAGCTGTGGGAGAAAGAACTGTGAGACACCTCACTGGGGACCTCTCCTGTCTTGCAGGGGAGCTGGGCTTAAGTTCAGCCCCTGATCCATGGGCTTTGCCTGAGTTATGCTGCAGCTGTGCCTGCACCCAGCCATGCGTTTCACTGAACCCAAACAGATGGCTTGCCTGGACCTGCCTCGTCATTATTGTTATTTTTCGGTTTTGTAGCTAGACAAGAGAAAGAGTAGATTAAACCATGTAATTGAACAGTTTTTGCTGCAAATGTAATAGGATAGACTGCTAGTAAGACACTTTTGTTCTTTGGACACCTGCCTGGAGGGTCCCTGTGGGTCTTCTTCCCTCCTCAAACGCCCTTGTCCCACCACTACCACCCTAAAGCATGGCACCAGCCAGAGCAGCAGCTGTGAACATCTGCACCACTACCGGTGCCTGTTCCCTCCTGGCACAACAGCCCAAGAGCCTGCTGACTTAGAGCATGTCTCCACAGCTGACGGCTTTGCCTGCTTTACTGGGCTCTTGCTGTCCTGGCTTTGGGCTGGTCCCACCTCCCCTGCCTCCCACTCAGTCTTGTCTGCATCCCTTTTCAACAAAAAAACTCAGGAGACAGCCAAAATGAGGACCAAAACTAATGGTAGCGGCACATTTGTTAATCATATCAATGTTCACGTCTATTTTAATGACAGCACTGCTAACCACAGCTATGTTGCGATCTAACCCTGGTGATCACTTGGACAGTACTGAAGACTGCCTCCAGCCTGCAGATACCACCCCAAAACTCAGAGCAAACACTCAAAGCTAAAACAAGGTAACCATCAGAGTGCTAGGATTTACACAATGCTATTTGCACAAGTCATGACAGTATTTCAGTTTCTGGGTTCATTTGGCACTGATTTCCTCCTGATTTTGCAGTGATAACTACCAGCAAGATTAGAGAACCTTTGCTTCTCTTTTAGCTATGAGTCTCTTATGAAAGAGAATTGGTAAAACTAGCTGAACCCCTGAAGTGATCTCTTTTCACAGGTGAAAACTGGGATGCTGTTGTGAGGTTAAGGTCACTATTTGAAAAATAATCCTCAATTTCTGAGGTGAAAGGTTCTTTGTATTTTTGCCTCAAATTTGCTTTGCCTCTATCTCTCATATATCTACAATGAAAGTTGAAAATATCTCAGGACGAGTGGGTGATGGATGGCTTGTAAAGAAATGCGACGGCACCATAGGAAACTGATGAGATGCTTTCTGTGGAAGCCAAGCTGCAGGACAAGAGAGGCAATTCACAAGTGGTAGAACAGCTGGCAGCTCCAACCCACACCATCTGGATTTGTGTGATTTTGTAATATTTATTGTCACTAACTCTGAGAGGAATATGAATAGAGCTGGCTGCAAGTGGAAATGAGCTGGCTTTTCAATAGAGAGAATTGTGTGCGGAGCCTTGGCAGGGACACGTAGCAGGGTGAGCATCTGATAGCAGCCGGCCAGCCATGAATCACCACTTGGTTGGTCAGGCTGGCTACAGGAAACAAAAACAGAATATTCTTCAGTCAGGCAAGGGAAGCCCTGCTGAAAAAATGACATTTCAAATCTATCATTTGGAGAGGAGGGATAGAAGATTGCCAGCTCTCTATCTTTAGTCTGAAGCTTGCGAGAGCTGCATATTTTTTTCCTAAAAACCTTTGCATCAAGAGATGTGGGATTACTCAAGAATCTTACACTTACATTAAAGAAAGTCTTTCTGGGTCTTACAGTTAAGAAAAGACTATGACCAACCTCTACCTAACAACCACAGAAAACTGAACAATGCCTGAGTGCGTTTTCTGAAATCTTCTGTGAGCCAGTTTGATGGTTTGGGGATTCTCACTTGTGATTGTAAAAGCACTGAGTTGTCACTGCTGAGAATATTCATGTAGGTAGCACGATTGCTGCCTTAGGAAACTGTTCTCTAGAGGTCCCTGTTTTATTCCATGAACACTAAAGGGAACACTGCTGCGCCTAAGACAACTTTCCCAATTAGATGCTCAGAGTGGCATAGGAAGAGTTGAGGCTTTTATGATTCTGTTCCTCATCTGTGAAGCGGGATAACGTGGTTTTTTGTTCTTTCCTGCAGATCAGCCAAAGGATAAATTATTATTCTTCTGATACCATGATCTGGTAATTACATGAAAGCTCAACCTGTCTTTTATTTTAAAATGTTTTTACTTCTTGTGAGAAATTAGGAAAGCTTAAAACTTCTAGTCTGAGTTTAGCAAAATAAACTTACAAATGAAGACAAATAATGGCTCCTTCATGCCTTCCTTCCCTCCTGTCCTATGCGGTTTGGGCACTGACTTATTTTTGATCATTGACTGTAGTACTGAAACAACAGAGAAATATATGCTATAAAACATGAAATAAAAATTAACATTTTATTCTAGTAGATTATTTAGATTGCTATATTTCCTAAATCTTTTCTTCATCTTTGAAAGACAAGTTTGGTTTTTGTTAATGGAAAAATACTGGTTCTGCGTTCTGGGATTCGCTCCAGAGCTGAAAACACTAGTATTTGTAGTGCATCAATTTACAAAACCTGTTAGTTAAAATGAAGAAAAAATGTAGCAAGAAATTGAGCACCAGAGAAGATGAAGTCCCTGGCTGGAAAGCCCACAAAAATGCACCTTATGTCTGGTTTTCACTGAGTGCAATGCTGAGAGCAGTGCTGGCTCTTCTGTTCTCAGCTAGCAGAAATAGGCAATAAAAGCAACAGCAGAGAGGAATGCAAAGATCCAGAACTGGCATTAACAAGATACTCCTCTAGAAAAGCCTGCACTGGTGTCAGAAATGTCTTCAGCACTGAGGACTACTCTGTAACTACCATCTCAAGAGGACACTGAGAAGGAGACCAACTCATGTATCTATCTCATGTACTGTGGTGAAGATAAATCAAGAAGTAAAGGAGGAAACTCGGCTGTTTCTGCCAGCAGCGAGGTGTGAGCTAACTCTGCATCTGTTGAAAAGGAAGAAATCAGCTAGAGAAACAACAGAGGGTCAGAAGACCCAGCCTATGTGAAACATGTTAATTTCTCCAAATAGCCCCAGGGCAAAGCAGATGTGTGCCTGGGACAGTCCTGCTCCGTGGTGCCCTGTCCCGCTCCCCAGGAATGGGGTTTGCCTCTGAAAAGTGCCTGTGCAGCTGTGAAGGCAAGTGGAGAAGAGTGGATCCCAAGCAAGGTTCAGACAAGTTGAGCCACCCAAAAGCAACTGCCTGCATCTTAGAAGACTTGAAAACCACAGTGGGAGAGAAATGAAGTATGTTCCTCATGTCAGTACGTATTCTGCATCCCTTTCTCAAGGTGGTGGAAGAGCCTTGACAAAGTAGGAGTGCTGGCGGGGGAAACATTGTAGAGCCAATGTGTTTTCAAATCTCTCTTCTTCCCTTATCAAGTGATAGTGCTCTTCTACTTCAATATAAAGGACTGGGACTTTTTTCAGCCTGTCATTGACTTCATCCATTTAACCAGTTTTTGTGTCCCTGGTGAAACGTCATCGTAGCTGAAAAAAATAGGAGACCTGGAAGCATAACCTAAAGATGCAAATCCCAGCTGCGCTTGCTGGGCATGGGACACCTCCTGCTCTGAATGTCCCATGTATGTGCACCAGGATCTGCCCCTCCCAAGGGCTTTTCCTGAGTAAGGCTGTGTAATACTAAAGAAGTTCCCCTATGATGAGTTTTCCTGAGGACATTTTGTACAATACTTCATCACAAAGCTGTAAATTCATTCACTTTGTGTTGCATTCAGCACCATTAAGATTTGAAGTATTCAGGGGAAAAAAACATCCTATTTTGGAAATACCAGCACACACAGACAAGGTGAACATAAAGGGGATGGCATCATCTTCTCTTTTTTTTCCTAGTCAGACGTGCTCACCCATAGCAGCAACTGCCACAGCAGCTCAGACATCCCCAGGCCCAAGTCCTAGCTGGTGACAGGCTTCAAAGGATGAGCTGGGCAGACTGGTGGCGGCAGCCAGCTGTGCTGGGCTTCCCAAAGGTGTCTCAGTCCTCAGCCTCAGTACTCTGGTGTGTGCCATGATGCCACAGGAGACTCAGCATTTAAATAGGGGGCCTTTATGGGTCCTCAGCAGGTCTTGAAACAAAATTTTTCAGTTCAAAATTGTGGTTAGAAATCATTAATTCAGGTCCCTGACACCGAAATTACTATAAAAATATACATTTCACAGCAGAAAGTACATTCTTTGTTCCTGAAAGAATATAAGAGTTGTAATAAGAGTTGTATCTTTTTTTTTTTTTAAGGGTAACTGTTGAGCAGACAAATGAAAATATGACCATTATATAGAACAAAGTATGTTGTAAAGAGAACAAATTCTTCATCTTCTTGGCAGCAAAATTGTATTTAATCGTTCAGCTCTTTTCTCATTGTCCAAGTATGTCCAGAAAAAATCAATCTTACGATCAACATGCCACAGGAATCTCATTTTTTAAATTATCTCTCTAAGGGATTCTCTTTTGATCCTTCTGATCAGACAAGAACAATTACTGTGCCTCTAAGCTTTCCCCTGCCTCTGGTCTCCAATTAGTCACATCTGATAACAGTTTTTCAATGTAAAAATAAGGTCATCTCTTCAACTGCTTATGTCTAAATCAAGAGACACTATGATAACTCACTCACAAAACATCACTCTTCCCAGCCGGCCTGCAGCCTTCTGCATCCAGGTTTTCAAACTCATCACCTTTCAAAAATCTTTGTCTGGGCTGCCGCTGATTAGATTTTTGTTTGCTTGAGATACCTCCTGGTGTTTTGAGAAGTTCACAGGCTAAGCCAAGCACTTGTTTCAGTTCACTGAAGAAACCTCTGATCAGTGGGATACTGACACATCCAAAATTACGCCTGTACTTAAGCGCTGTGAATCCAGAGCTTTCTCCTCCACACTTTTCCAGTTTGTTTTCTTCTTTTTAAACTTTGAACTGTGTTGTGGGATTTTTCTTCAACTGTCATTTCAATTCTGTCATGGAGAGAGGTCACAGTCTTCACAGTTCGTTGGTTTTCTTGTCAGATTTCAGCGAGGCCTTGAAGGCAGCAGCTTCTCATCTACATTTGTTCAAGACGAAAAGCCACATTGCGCACGGTGGCACCCGAGTTTGCTGTTGAAGCACTCCCTCTCCCCACTCGTGTATCTTCTTCCCTTAGGCGAGCACCAGCAAAGCTTGCCAACCATTCACACCAAAAGTGTGTGTGCTGGATGTGACAAAAATAGTGTCTTAAATCTCCACAGACTCCTAAAGCACTGGCCTGTTGTCTACAGCCATGTGGATGGCCTGCCACATGGAAAACCCTTAACGAAAAACAGATTTTTGTTTTAAAGAGAAGAGATTTTTGTTGAAGTGTTTTGACACACTGTAGCAAAATGAATGAAAATGCCATAACCTGCTACATTTACCTGAGTTCCAGCCCTGGAAAACCGCTTTTTGCTTTTGGCAATGAAGCATTCCCCTGGTTTGCCTGTTTCCACAGATACCTGGAAAGCTCTCTTTTGCCTTCAGGTTCCCCATCGCTTCACCACAGTACTCCCTAGCTGGAGCAAACGGTTGAGGCTCAGAGCATTGCCAGACTCTGGGTCTCCATCAACAAAACAGCAGGAATTATAGAATTATAGAATCATAGAATATCTCAAGTTGGAAGGGATCCATAAGGATCATAGAGTCCAACTCTGATGTCCGTATAAGCAGTTTGCTATAATAAATACAGTATCTAGAATAGAAAACTTCGTAATAATGAAATGCGTAAGTTCCCATTTCCTTTGTTTTTACTAGTAAAGACATGAACTCCTGCAGAGATTAGAAAGGAGGATTATTTTTATGACCTATATCTGTATTTCTCATTTGTCTTCTATAATTTCCTTTTAATAGACTGGGCAGTTTAATTCATCATTGTGCAAAAGCAGACAGTGATCAACAAACGAAGAACTGGTTAAGTGATACATTGCACAGACTAACTGGAAATCAGGGATGGGATTCCTGGTAGTACCTGGCACCTTCCCTGACTGGGTGCTATGTGACATTTAGGTAAATATCAATGATTTCTGCATTCTTAGCTCAAATGCTCCCCTGACTTTACCAATAGTATATAAAAGTTCTGTTGTCAAGGTTCTCCACAGGATTAAATCTTTCCAATAATAAAGTTTTCTGTGGTGGGAAAAGAAGACTCCAGACACTAGTCCTGGTTTTCCAGAGCTCCAGCAGTTAGTTAAGGACAGGACCCTCTCCAGCCCTCCCCAGATTCCTAATAAATGTCCATTGCGCATACACAGCTTAGCTCTTTGGTGGACACACTTGAATGATGAGGTTGATGTACTACTCATGCGTTGGACAGATGGTCAGTGCTTCCTCAGCAAGCCCACCACATGAAGGAAGACTCAGGCTTACTCTGCAGATATTATGCTTGTCATTTGAGCGGTAGGTACGTGGCAGGTCAGGTACAACCTGGCAACTGCACACTCCATGGACGTGTTCATAAACTTCTGTCTGGGAAATCTGGGACAGAAACACGGCAGGTGTGTAATATAGCTATATGCAATATAAGTAGCATTTTAAAAAGCAACTAAGTAACAGCGTAAGGTCCATATTCAAGAATCAATTATGCATTCAAGAGTCTGTTTCATCAAACATAGGATTTAGTGTACTTTTTTCCCACAGTGGTTAATTTTTTTTGAGTTTTACAGTGTTTATGGCTGTGAGGTCCCTGAGGTTTGCTACTGGTTTGACAGCCATAGAAATATTACTTAATGCCTTCACAAAGTATGTACAAGGTCACACCAAGGTATCATTTTTTAAGCAGGAGCCCTATAGAAAACAGCTGAGCAATAGCTGTACTAATGGCCGTAAATGTGATTGTATCAATATGTTATTTCACTGCATTTAGAAATCAATGTTATTAAAAAAAAAATTATAGCAATCATAAGGTCATAGCCAATTTGAGAGTGCTATTTACTGAATAGCTAGTGACCAATTTTCCAGTCCTCCTGTTTAAATTAATGAATATTTAAAGGGGAGACTAATTTGATTTCCCTAAAACCTGCCCATTTTCATTAACACAGCAGGGAAAAATACAAAATATGTCTTCGAATACTTTGTTCTTCAGGAAAAGCTATTCTACCTCTGATGTGTGGAAGATTAAAAGAAACCAGTGATTAAAATAATATTAACACAGTTTGTCTCACTCCTGTTATTTCCCAGTCATCAGCACTGGCAAGTGAAAGATGGTTAAATTCCTATTTTTTAATGAGGCTTTTCAGAGAATAATATACATGCTTTGTCGGAAGGCTGAAAAAACACTTTTTTTTCACAAAGCAGTGACAACCATTTGGACGGGAGGGCGACTCCAACATGACAAAAGTGGGATGTGGGCTAGGATGTCTCCCAGGTATGGTGACACTGTATTAAAGCCGTTCTGAATGTCAACAAGCTTTGCTGTGCACCAAGACTGCAAATGATACAAAAGCAGCCCCTTATCTGAGTAGAACAAGGACTATCAGAAAAATTTTTCTATTTTTTTTTTCCTGGATGAATTTCATTTACCTTTTCAACAGATTTTAAATATTTTGTAAAATACTTCAAGGGGGCATAGCACAGTGTGCAACTTGTAATCAGCCTGAAAAGAATGACAGAAAGCTGGCTCATTTGGTCTGTCTCAATGCTTTCCTTTATCCTAGCCCGTCTGTTCACAGCTTAAATCGCTGGAAATCTGAGTATTTGACTCTCAAAGCAGGTAGCAGAAAAAAGCACAAAGGAAGCTGAGCAAAATATTTGAAGTAAATTCTAGATTCAGAAGCAAATTAGGAACACAACTGTCTTGCCTAAACCAATTATTGTACATGCATAACCTTTTCTGTTGTTGAACCACCTGACAAGTGCATGCATAGCTTTAACATGAAAAAAATGCCATCCTTAGTTCTTCATGTAGGAAGTAACTAATAGGATAAAAGCAAATTTGGAAGAAGAATAAAAAAAAAAGTATATATTAGCTGCCTAACAGCAGAAAAAAAGAACTGTCTTGGTGTGGAGCTCTAGCAAGAAGTGCCAGAGTGTCTATGGCTGGTACCTATCAACCTGTTTGTAGCTGCATGTGGTGGCCAGACACAACCATCACCCAGCTTTGGGTCCCTAAGGGTATATCTGCAAGAGGAAGTAGACTTCTATGGTTTGTATTCTTACATTATGCCCAAATAAATAGATGTGTATATTTTAAATCTTACTCTCAACCTCTTGAGATGGGCGCCATCTTTCTGTTACGTGTTGGTACAATACCTGCTCTGTTCCGTGCCTGGGCTTTCTGGGAGAAACGAACTGCATAGAGGAACAGAGAATACCTGAAAAATGTGAAGTCTGGAGATATCTGGAAAGATGAGAATGTGTCTCCATGTCAGAGCCCTTTGTCTGAGACTAGGACTGCTGCATTTTGCATCTCTCTGCTCCATCTGGAATTTCAAGCAGACACTTCCCTAGGGATATTTTCCTTGTCACTGCTGTTCCTCTGTTATTTCTTTAAAGTAGAAACATAATTTCATTTTTAAGAAACATATGCAGAAGCCACTAAAACCAGTCTTTTTAATACCACTTGGTCAATATTAAATATAACTCTCATGCTCCACAGCCAGAGCACAGAACAAGGGGGATAGGATATTGTCTGATAATATTATTCAACATCTCCAAATCTCCATTTACATAATCTGAAAATCTCTGTACTCTAACTATAAAGTTTCAACATATAGCTTGCACTGTACATTGCTGTTAGTTGAAACAGACTAAGACAGTACTTCCGAAAACTAAGACCTTCAAAATCACTAACATTAATAAATTGCTTAATGAAAGGCTTGTCCCCTGGGAATCCGAACAGATGCCAATGGAAGTAGAATTAGAACCCACGTTTGCTCAGGGAGCAGGTGTCAAGCCATATTACAAACACAGGTTATAGATCTGGTCTTTCGTTCTGTTTTGCTCAGCAAGGAAAAATTTTGCTTCTTAGGTCGTGCGGGTGACACTGCCAGACACAACTGGACACAAGGGACTTGTACACCCTCCGTGGGACTGTCTGTTCTTGAGTCATTAGCAGGCTTGTGGAATAGTTTGGGCCCGTGTCAAACACCGCATTCTCAGGCAGATTCCCAGTGGGCACCCTGGGCAAGGTCACCCTGCTTTGGGAGGAAAGAGCGTTTTTTAGAGAACAGCCCATATGGCTTACCAGCACTGACATAGTCATGAAGACTGATGTCAAAGTAGAGCAATTACTGTCCTGCATAGACATGAGTGCAGAATAGCTGTGTAGGTTAGATGGCAAGTAGTAGGGCCCTTTCCACTTACAGGATTCAAATATTTGGCTGATAGTAGTGATTTTACCTACATATCACAACAGTAGCTGTGATGGCTTTCTTTAGCCATTATGTTCTTCCCAGGGCACACTGAGCCACTCAGAATCTGCAAGAAATTATATTGTGCCTACGAAGAGACTGCTCTTTTCCAGCATAATTTTAAAATAAAATCAGGTAGTTTGTCCCAAACCAGATTGATCTGCCATGTAACTGAAAATGGAGAATTCTCCTAGGAATGGGTCAGGACTGCTCATCGCATCTTTCATAGCTATCTCTTAAATGGGGATGGAAGCGGGGGACTAAGGTAGCAGGAACAGTGGTGCTTGTGCTATGAGGACCTGAAATAATGTCAGCTACTTCCTGAGTGGCTTTGTCTCTTTCCCGTTAGACATTTCCAAGAAGTGCAGTGTCTGTTATATTTCCAAGTCCTAAAAAAAATAGACATCAATATTAAACTGTTGATTAAACCTCTGTAGCTCAGACATCTAGGTATTCATTCAATTGGCAGTCTATGTAAACAATAGTATTTCTGACCCTGTTAAAAAAGACACAGTGAAATTCAGTTTCAGTTCAATTCTACAGCAGTAGCTTTCCAATGAACAGCAAAACACTCCCTCAGTGGCAAATCTGATTTCAAAACACAAGCTGTTTTCTTAAAAATTATTCTGTAACGTGCTAAAAGGAGCTATTGTCAAAAAGTCATACTACAAAACTGTCCTCTGTCTAGTAAATAAAAATCAGATACACATCAACCTTTCTATTGCTCCAGCAGAGATGGTTTATCTGAGTAGTATTAATGCTTCCAGTAAGGAGGAAACTGCTGCTGAAAATCATGTAAAATGCTTCAGCAGTGTTATTTCAAGCTTTTACAATGTCACTGCCGAGTGCGATGATGTCCAACAAAGATATCTGAGAATGCTGACTTAAGAAGTGGCATTTCTGCACTTTTTTGTTACATTTCTTCTATCAAAATGAGCTTCAGTTTGGTGTGTTAATTGAGGAGCTTTTACAACATCACACATCGTTTAAAAGGAGCCACAGTTCTGCAAGCCAACTTATTTATGCACAGAGTGTATTTTAATAGCAGCAGCTTCTAGTGTTTTCTGCTTAAACTGCTGGGATTATGTGAAAGAAGCTGGAGTTATGTCAGCGGCTGCTTTGTCTGGACAAGACTGTAACAGCTGCAATCTTGCTGTATGAAACTTTGGATTAAGAAAAGCCATCCTACCACGGTCATCATTCAAAGTGATCTGAGATTACTGCATCCCCTTCTCCATCAAAACCTTTCGTACAGGTTTGTGATAACAGTCCCTTTTGAAGTACTGTTCTTGTGTAACACAAGCTTCAAATTCGCTTGCTGAGGTGTGTTTCTTTCCTTCTTTCTCCTCCGAAGTACAGCAATATGGGATGTTAAACCACTTGCAATGAGTGATGAACAGCCGTGCTGTTTTACTTTGTAATCTCCCCAAAGCTGGGACATCACTGAGAATTTTATTCACAGCACCCTGGGTCCTAGTACATAATGCGCTTCTAGGGCCCACACCAGCATGAAGTGTTGCTAAATGTAAACGACAATGAGAAGGACACAGCAGTAAGGGAATCTTGATGGAGGTGTCTGATAAACTGATCTTCTTCACACAGTGTGCCATTTTAGTAACAACTGAATAAAAAATAAAATACACATTGAGAAGCTGGGAGTATGTGGGCCTATTTATGGAATGTGCAAATGTATGCTGTAAACGTGCCTCTA
This sequence comes from Pampusana beccarii, assembly GCA_013399365.1. Taxonomy (NCBI): domain Eukaryota; kingdom Metazoa; phylum Chordata; class Aves; order Columbiformes; family Columbidae; genus Pampusana; species Pampusana beccarii. The sequence goes on along the minus strand of VWYH01004259.1, from coordinate 366,344 downwards.
AAAGTGGATTTAGTGCTCATAGCAGAGGAGCAGTTGAATATAAATTCCAAGTGGAAAAAGCTACTTCTGTTGATGGGTGTATTACTAGTAGAAGTAAGGAATGAGTGGGAGGTGATACATTCTTCTCTGATTGGTATGTGAATTTGTAAAGTTCTGTGGTGCTACACATCTCACCTAGCATTCATCATCTAAAAGACGATGCATATAGTTTAAACTAGATGTTCAGACATCCTGTGCATTCAGTTAAACACCTTCACGGGGCACCCAGCTCTTCATAGGTGCCTGATAGAGGTGAGACAAATTGCCTCTTGGCACTGTCTGTATCTCTTCATTGACTGGAGAGCTACAATTTTTAATTTAGGCTAGGCATCTAGACAACTAAGCACTGATGATTCGAATTCTGCTTTCAATATCCATGATTTTTCAAGGATGACAAAATGATGAACCTGATAGAAAAATATTTTGAAGCTACAGGAAGAGCCTTTCAGTGATACTCATAGAGAGCTCAATGAATTTAGTTGATCCAACAGACACGCAAGAGAAGACTTGATTATAGTGTAATTACCTGAGAGAAAAGGTGAGGTACTGAAAGATTCTTTACTGATGAGAAGGAGAAGACAGAAGGAATTGGTAGCTGGAACCCAGAGCCAGTCACATTCAGTTTGAAAGCAGTCTGGGTGAATAATTTGGGAACAACTTTCATGGAAAGGGTGGCTTCTCCATTTCTTGGCACTTTCAGGTTGGAACTTAACGATTTCCTGCAGCACATACTACAGTGAAATCCGAGCTACTGGACTCAAACCAAGGTGAAGCGGATAGGAGCCAGTCTGCCAGTCTGAGAACAGAACTGGTAGCTTAAAAGTATAAACATGATCACGGGGAACAGTCCCTTTCCCTGGACTGGGTTATTGTCTTCTGCTGGCATTTAAAAGGATGATGGATCTAGCTGGTCTTCTTTTCAGCATCTGCTTATCTATTCTACTGCCTGATTAAATGTCCACAAGGTGGGAAAATCTCACCACCTTTTTTTGATGCTGAACACAACCAACACTTCTCATCACAGTATGACCAAGTGATGCTTGGCAACTGGAAATTCAGTGCAATGTGGACTGTTTTGATTCCAGATTTCACTGATCATTTTTATTTTAACGTATAAGATATGGAGAAAGAGAATTCCAGATGGTCCAATGTTCTTCATCATCTCTCTGTAATATGCTGTAAGACTTCATTCTATAGAGTAACGTATTTTTCCAGCTCACTCACTCTTTAAAAGATGTAGAGGTGATAATTTTTGCTACTTCACAGAAATAATCAGTTTTCTATGTGATATATGGAAGCATAGTATGTATATGTGCTCTACACCTTATTCACATTAGTTAAATTTTTTCTATCACCTGTCTTCACACTACATCAATTCCCCCCTCTTTCGTTGTGCTATGCCTTTATTTAGACACCCCAAAACATAATTTCTCACATGCATGGTGTATTTTTTCCCCTTGAATATTCTATCAGATAAACATAGGTTCTCCTGTAATATTTGATGACACTCAGAAACATCACCCTAAATAACAAAATAACATGTCACGGCGTCCTTCCTTCAGTGCTACTGATAACACAGTAATTACCCAAGATTCCAGCTGAGACAAACCTTAAGTTACAGACCTACCTCTAATGATTTTGGCAGTTGCACCACCTGTATAAGGTACAGGGCTCCTTTCATTTGATATCTCCAGCTTGCATATGCCTGGTTTATACATGATTATCACCTTCTTTGCCACTTGCTGTGGTTGTCTTACTAATAAAGTTAGAGAAAAATACTCTGACTTACCACATGGTTTCTTGTGTATCTTTTGATTGAAGCCTACATGCAACCCTATGCTGTCACTGCCAGGTGGAGGTCATATGTGTATTTCCTTAATGATGACCTTTGGTGACAAATGCTGATGATCTTAAAAATTTGAGGAGAGGTTTGTCACGCTGCATGAGGGATGCTATTGACAGGTCATCCCAGAAGACATCTTAATTAACTAGGAAGGTGTTAGATGATCCTGCTTAATTCAGCGTGTGTGCTGTCAGGAACATAATCAATCATCTTCTCCCAAAACATACTGAAACCACAATTCATTGTTGCCCGAGGTGAACTGGGTCCATAATTTGGAATAATATGAGAAAAACATTGTCCACAAAACCTTGCAAGTGAAAAAACAAGCTCAATTTGGGTTCATGAGCTGACTGTGTCTCCTCAATTCAGACAATAAGGATTCCTTCAGAGCAGCTGAATGGCAGCTTTCACAGCATCCCTTAGGAGATACTTAATGAATATTATGACAAATTCAGTAGCTGGGTAAGAAAATTACCGTGGAGACAGGAGGAAAAACAATCTTGCATTAACCTTACCAGTTTTCACTATCTTTGCTAGCATTCTCATCTAAATCCTTTTATCAAGGATTTTCAACTGCCATTTGCAATTACATTGGACTGAAATTTGTCCATCAGGAGGAAGGTGTTTGAAGGAAATTCTATTTAAGTTGCTTTAGCCTCTTTCAATAAGGAGTAGAGCAATGAACAGTTCACCTTAGTATGTTTTCAGACTTTTACTTGTTCCTTTGTTGTGAGCTCTTCTGAGAGTAATTTGGCACAGCAGCTGGAGGGGGGTCTGGTGGACTCCTGTAGCTCATGGTCTGAAATCCGGCATTTTTTCTTTTTGGGCAAGTCCTTTGGCTTTTTTTCTAATCCCACCCCTTCACACGTACAAAGTAGTAACTGGAGGAGCCAAAGAGGTATAGTCAACACAAAGCGCTTCTCTCACACTGTTGTAAACTACTTTTTCCATGTTCCACTTTATCCACTCATTTGCTGTCATCACTTCCTATGTTTAGTCTCATTAATGTTTTAAGCTCTTACAGCCTATCATCTTTATTTTTCTACGAAGTTGCATGAATGTTGCTGGCACTCTGCAGGTAAAACAAAAAATAATAAATAATAATAATAATAATTAATAATAACAACGACAACGACAACGACAACTACTACTACTACTACTACTACTACTACTACTGCTATTTGGGGGCAGTTTAAGATTCTGAATACAGGGCACTCTATCTGCAAAATATATTCCTTTTTGCTTTTTATTGTTGTTGTTATTATTACTATCCATTATGAAGTGGCAGCTTAGTACTTCAAATGGACTACCAGCATCTTTCAAAATCACAGTTGAATCGCAGCATACTTTTTTTTTCCTTTGAAATCATAACTTTGAATTTGACCTAGACCAGCAAAACTAAAATATTTTCTACCCATATGAATGTCACTTGGGGTGGGATTCATCAATCCAAATTCAGGTGCTTGCAATATAGGTATCTGCATATAAACAAGGCATGTAAGATCCAATTTACCTGAGATGGGTTCTGTTTCTCTCCCTGAACCATCCAGGACTTCTAGACAGGCAGCTCCTCTCTGCTGAAGCTATTTAAACTTAGGTGAGATTAATACTGTGCTGGCGTTCCCTCCTTCAGCATTTTTATGCTCCAACTCCAGTCTTGAAGCAACTTGCTGCTTACTTCAGAATGCCAATTAACAACCTTTACAAAGCAATTACAAATTGAATGAGTGTTGCAGTGGGTGAACTTTCCTCTGGTGAGGCAGTTCCTTCCTGGTAAGTTCTTGCTTAGATAGTGTGGCAAGGAGGATTGCTAGAGTGCTGCTATCTGCAATATACTTGTTATGTGAATAAGAGGCACAGTCTATAAAGCTGTCAATCTCGTGGGTTTTTTACCAATAGAAAACTCATCTTGAAGAGAGAGTGGAGAAAAGGGCATCACAAAGAAGTAAATAGTATCCTTCTGTATTAGTAGCTTGTGTTAATCTAGGGAGTGTTTGTGATCCCAAGGTACTTCAAACAGTGTATCTGAAACGTTAAGTGAATAAGATATTGCAAGGAACAAACTATTGCTTTATGTCAGCAAGGACTGAAGGCTGCAGAAGCTTACAAGTTGACTCTTTTCACTGAAAATGTCAACATCAGCCGAGTCTCAGGCTAATTCAGTTATTTTATCTTTACAGTATGATGTCCGAAGGAAGTCTTCACTGTATTTCAATGTTTTCAGCTCCCCTGCACTTTTCGGTCCATCTCAGAGTGTGACACCCTCAGATCCGACCCCCTGTCAGCTGCACTGAGCACAGACAGCAGCAGAGCTGACACAGGACCCGACGGGTGTCACGACTGTCCTTGGTCTTTCTATGGCTCTGCTTCTGAAGGAACTTTCAATTTGTCAGTGTCTAAGGTATACATATTGAGGACTCCAACTTTTAGAAATTAGAGAGATATGAATTCCCTATGTTAAGTTTATTAAATTACTCTGCATCATTGAAGGATGAAGCATACTGTAGAAAGGAGTGGTTATCACACAGGCCCTGGGGGTTTGGGGCATTTGGAGATTAAATGGAACAATTTATTACAGTGTACTTTAGAACACTTTCAAAGAACCATTTCCGTAATTTGAAATCACTTTGGTTTTAGCAGAGCTTATCCAACGATTGACAGACATTAAAAACACGTAATTTTAAAAATCTGAAAGTGTTTGGGCACTGATAGCAGAGGTGAACTGATATTAAACTGCTGCATTTGACACGCAGGCTCTATGGAGAAGAAAAGACTATATTTTGGACCAAAATATTGATACTGTGACTCCTCTTTCCTTCTTGCAGCTTCCTTGAACATACTACGGAGGTTTTTGGCCTAATGGCCAAAATGGGTAACCAAAACATTGTTTGGTAGGGCAACAGTGTCTCAGAAGATGGGGCACTATTCTCTTTTTGAATATCGAACACACAGTAACTCACCACTGCCTTGAGATATGTGTCATCACTTAGACCTGCATAGTAAATATGAAACGTGGCTTCATCAGGAGGGTAACATTAAATGTCCTTTTTACAAATAAATGAAGCCCTGTATTTGGGCTTGGCTCCATTAATTAAACTCTCTTCACTGTTTTGCTGCCAAGCCTTTAAGCATTTCTTAGCTGCTTTAACAGCATAGCTACATCCACTGCTGTCAGCATGCCATCCTTTCCTTTGCTCCTGTTGTCAGCAAGGGTATTTCTTCCATACTTACTGGATAGATAAGACTTGTTTTGCAAGGTCTGTGCTTTACTACTGCCAGAATAAATCCTGCTCCAGATTCACCAAAGTTCTGTGATTATACCTGGGGGTTGACAAACAGCAATGAGAGTCTTGGCTGAAGGCACCCTGCCTTGCTGGGTCACTACCTGAAGGAAATCCCATGCACTTGGCTGTCTCAAAAACAGTTTTCAAGAACTGCTTTTCAAAATGAATTCCTTAACATGGAAGGAGCTTCATTCCAGGACCCAGAGCCACAGCTCTTTAATCCTCAGTGCAGATTTCCTGTGGGGTCCCCCTCAGTCCTACCCCAGACACAGAGTGAGATCCATGTAAGATCTGTATGAAATTTGTGGTGGGAAGTCACCCATAAAAAATCCACAGAACTTCTGGGAAATTTCTGCCTTCAGTTCTTTAAAAATCATGCCTCAATAGATTAATATGATTCACCTGCTTTATTTTCCAAGCTATTGGGTAGGTGCTACACACCTCAAACGAACAAGTAAGGACAGAGATCCTGCCAAGAAGAGCTCAAATCCTTGCTTGGCATGACACAGTGAGTGATCGCAATTATGAGATAAAAGGGTGGAGGAGACGGGAAGGGCAAGAGCTATAGCTAAAACAGTTGTTTGGCAGCATGTGGAAAGGGCTTTTCCACAGCAATTTGGAAGACCTGAAAGCACGACGAAACAGTTTCGGGCAGCACGACAGACGGCGCTAGGTGCATGGGAAAGAAGGGTAATCGGAGATAGAAAGGATCACTGATGGTAGTGGAAAGATGAAAAGAGCTGAGGAAACAGAGAGTTAAATTGTTTAGAAAAACAGCACTGACATCCAGGTCTGCTATGTGAATTGAGCCCTACAACCAGGACCAATTTGAGGCAGTAGCAGAAGCCACAACATTTTTGCACAGCTGGATGTACAGCTTCATACTACTCCCCTGTGCTCCCTTTTCTAGCACTTGTATAGATTATTGCCTTCTTTGTTTCTATTTTTACTAACCACATTTCAAAAGTTTGAGTAGGAATTGAAACAAAAATACCAGAATTTGTAAAACTTTACTGCTTGATTATAAATTACAAATCCTAGTCTAAAATGAAATACATAGAAGAAATGATGAGCAGCCTTCTGCTTTACTTTTACTATTTAACGTCTGCCATTTTTTCCTCCTACTATGTGAGAAAAACTCTTTCTGTCTCCTTATGTTATGTATTAAAAGTAAAATATCTCTAGGGACAGCTAAAAGGAGAGAAAGCCCCATACAAAGAGAGGTGCTGCCAGAAACATTCCCAGTACCAAAGAGGTCATAAAAAAGAAATTGTGAGACACATGGCTAAGAAATTAACCCTCTGTCAGGGTTGGGATACAGAAGGAACAGGACCACATGTCTGCTGTGTCCACCGTGGCATGGCCATCTGCCGTGGGTTTGAGCAAGGTGTGTACAGCAACCCTGGCAACTTCGATGGGCTTGTTCTCTACACTTTTTCTTCCCATTATATGTGGATCATGTGAAGAGATCCAAACTCACATGTGTCTCCTCATCAGCTTCTGCAACTTCCTCCGAGGGGTATGTGTGGGGTAAGCAAAAAGTCTTGACTAAAACAGGCACCCTGTTTATTCCTCTCAGAGTAGCTCCATGCATTTTGCAGGGTTAATCTGCACCATTCAGCTACAAGAAAATGTAGCACAGGCAAAGCTGGGCAGCCTAATTTGGTATTGCCCAGCAGGGATAGAGAAGAGAAAGTATCGTCTTTCTTCCTTGTTCAGCAGGGACTTGGCTGAGGCAGCAGCAGCAGGATTGACAGCATGCAGCTAAATAATCAATGTTGGAACAAATGTATCTCTGGAGAGAAATCTTCTTATCTGAATTATATCTATACCTGTACAGAAGTAAAAAACCATAGGATTTCCTTTGGTACATCCCTCTGGAAATGTGAAGGAGGCCTGTGGGCAGCTCCTGTGCTCCCCTCAAGCTTGGCCACCAGTCCTGCAATGCAGCAAGGGTGGGGAGCTCTTCACCTAGTTTGGACTTGTCTGAGAGGGTTTTGTACCTCTCTCCGCAGCTGAGCCTCTAATCCTTCCATGGCTGAGATGAAATAGCCTCTGACACAAGAACCAAAGGGATTTCTTTGGGGAAATGTAAATGTGTCCTATTTTGCCAGTTGGTCTGTGAAGCTCTCAGTCTAGAGAAGGCAAGTGCATTTGCTACTTTTGCACAATAGAGTTAGCTTTTAGCTGGGGCCTCTTACTGCATCTATCATTCAGCAAGCAGCAATAAACAGCACAATCTTCCCTGACAGCTGTGTGTTGAGAATTGCAGGAACTTTTCATGGAAGAAAGGGCATGGGAATGGCCCTCAGCAGAGGAGGGTGTGAAATGTTGGACAAGGCTGGTGTGTAGGAACAGGTGTCTCCATCCACGTTGGGGTGGAGGGAGGAGGTGGCCTGGGTGGGCAGCTCTGCCTCAGCCAGGGCTCACTCATTGGGCTCCATGTTTCTCTTATTTCACTTCATCCAAAGGGTTGCAGCTGCTGCATCCCAACTCACTCATTGGGCTCCATGTTGCCCTTATCTCACTTCATCCAAAGGGTTGCAATTGCTGCATCCCAGCTGAAGTACCACAGTTGCCAGCGTTTAAAAGCGAATTCTAGCCCACACTTCTGTATAAAAGAGATGCTGGCATCACTACTGCTTCTGATGATGATGCCAAAAAAAGCTGCTTCTTAACATGACCATCAGTGATTTATTTTCTTGTTTAAATTTTGCTTTTATTACGAATACATGCAAAACATTTATGGGAGATAGTGCAATGTCAGCAAATGTTGGGTGAGGGTGATTTTAAAGGTAGTGCCATAAAACAGTTGTTCCTTACCTCCCATTACTATTGAGCAATATATTTCAGTATACACAGCCTTGTAAAAAAATTACTGTTCCTAGGAAGTTATGATAGGGTAATAATTTTGTATCTCTTTACAGTTATTACTTCTTTTAAATATTTCACTTGATAACAAGTGATTGGACATGGTTGAACCAATTACGCATTCCTGAACAGAACCCAACAAGGCAATTTTTTTTCATGAAGAAGACACCACTAGGACTATACTCTGGACTACCTTCAAGATATAATTTTAGTTGTCCTAAATAATTGCGTTCTATTGACATCTGGTTAGTTAGGATGTTATTTTCTACTGTATGCTGTGGCACTAAATTAAATTTGCCTAGGATTTTAAAATTATATTGGCAACAGCTTTAACCTGCAAGAAAAGGTCAAACCTTACTATGTTGAGCAACTACTAGCAGAAATTGTCACTGGGGCTACAGTTGTAATAGAAAGCTCACAAAACACTATCTGCACGCTAGAGAGATTAGAGAGGTTTAGGAGCTCGTTGTGTGGCTGAGAAGAACAAACACCAGCTCCTTTCCATAACCTCTTCAGTCCTCTCCTCTCGTTAAACCCTCTCCAAATCTCTTTGCTAGGCAAATTCTCCATTCAGGGCTCCCTGAATCCTCTAATCCCTAATCACCAGAGAAAGGACATACAAGCACAACAGCTTGTCCAGCTAACTTTTTTCAACTCTATCAGTTTCTCTAATAATGTAGACCTTTACTTATAAACTGTGCTTCACTTAATCATAGTGGTTGGAAATCCCTGCTTGCATTACCATTTACATGCAAAATCGCTGGAAGAAAAAGCACAGGGATTAGTCTCAAGAATAAGGCATGATGTGCCTCGGAAATTGTTCACAACTGTTTATCCAGTGACCAGAGCAGCTCTGTAAAAAGGCAAAATTAAAGAAAAGTAATTTAAAATAAATCAGCTGTACATTAGCTTTGCCAAAATTCTTGTGGTTTATATTTATTGATGTGTTTGATAATGCATGGTTGTGTTTTGGTATGACTTGGTTAGTGCTAAGCCTTCAACAAGGTTAGGAGATCAATCTGTCATTTGGCCCTAGTGGTAAAAAGTCCTCTTGAGATCTGACAGCGACTCTCTCACATGGAATAGAGCTTCACTTTCCTGGGGAATGGCATGCAAGATGACAGGAAACCTTATGGAACTAAAGTAGTGATAAAAACATGCCATCTGTTACGAAGATGTGCCGGATCTGCTGTATTGCCCACTCCAGGAGCAGAGATGTGATGCTGCAGCCTCCCAGCATCTCCCCTTTGCTGCCTGTCCAGGGTTAGTTTTGACTCCTGCACCTCAACATTTCAGAGCACATTTCTCCTGCCTGCAGCCTTTGGCATGTGTAGCGGGCCCATCCCAGCTAGCCACTAGTCTCTAAATCATAACCTTGGTGCCCATCTAAAGAGAGTTACACTTTCCAAAAGTCCACCTGAAACCTTTTATTTCCTTTTATAACATCTTGGAAGCGTGATTTAAACAGGATTATTCGGTAGTAACTCCGATACTTCCACATAAGGACAGACCAGCTCTCAGTTCAAGACACCACATGCAAAGACATATGTGACTTCTGCCCCAACTCCTAGCAGCAACCAATGTACTTGAGGCTTCAGAAGTTAAAACCATCAGGCATCGCTACCTCTCCTGACAGAAAATCAGACTGGTATCCTACATTCAGTGACACATCTGATTATCTGCAGCTCTTTACGGTAGTCACTGGCATTTGACTGTCATGGCAGCACGAGCTTTCCTGCATCACCAAGTGTCTGTGTATCTGCTTGTGGTGGCATGACTCCAGGCTGCCCTTCCAGCCTTCTAAATGACAGCTTTAGATCCCACTTGTGCTACTCGGATACTACTTTACTCCCTGAAATATGCAGCTGCATTAGATGCTCTTTGCTTAGGGCCGTGCTCCACCAGAGCGTGCCTCAGGACAGCCTGCTGGCTCACAGCATGTCCCCTCTCAGGGGACACTGAGCTCCACACCAGCCTGCGTGTTTCTCTCCTCTATGGAAGTTGTCTACTCTTGTGAACAGCTCTACACAGAACCTAGTCGGAGCAATTTTGATTTTAAAAACACATCCAAATGCCAGCCCTTTAAACATAATAAGCACAGCTTTAGTATCGCTTGGTCTCCTAAAGGTCAGCTGTCTGACGTTATTTAACGTATATTGACAAGTATGAAAGGATGATCATACTTGGAACAATTCACTTGGAAATGCACTACCAAAATATGCTTGGCCCCAGGACGACATGTGCAGTCATGTATCTGTCTGCCTGCCCCAGGTACTGCTTTGCTCACTGTTAAGATTGTGGTTGTGGGATGTCACATCCTGGCAACTTTTTATTAAGGAATAATAGGAAAACTACGATCAGCTTTATTTCTTTTTGTCTGGAAGCATGTTTCAGACTTCAGTCCTGTTTGCTACTATTAATTTTATCTTCTTTTGTTACTCTGCAACATAATCAATGTTACTGCTGTTCTTCTTCAGTGTTGTTTTAGATGTGATGGCAACCACCACCTCAGCTGGGAACAAGGTTCCCTTGAAACTGGAAAGACAACCGACACGTGGGGAAACATCATCTGTGCCCCAGAGAGTTTAAAACAGATTTCAAAACAAGTTGTAATAGTGAAGGACCAGATGCAAACGCATGCAGTGATTATGAGATGAATAATCACGATGCTGTGGTCACATAAAACACAGGTCTGTGGTTCCGAAGAATCGCTAAGTCTGATTCTCTAAGCATAAGACAACCTCGAGAATATCAGCTTCAACATGTCTTGCCTGTTAATGGATGACTGATTTCTTGGAGGCTACAGATGTAGGTTGCAGAGGCAGTGATGTCTTGAGGAGGGTTTTTAACAGGAATGTGGTCTCACCACAAAGTGAGTGCAGGATATACAAGGAGCAATGTACAAAGATTACAGTCTTTTGTGAGTGAGGCAGAGAAGGGAAACTTCAAAGCTGGTAACATGACAATGAAAGGCAGAAGGGCGACATGTTCTGAAACAAAATCAGAAAAGTAGGACAAGGTGAAACTGTGAGTAGTCTTGGTTGCGAGGTGTAACATCCCAGCATCATCAGCAGCAAGGATGAACTTGGGAAGAGAGAGCTGGGCTGCTGATTTGGGAGCACATTGTTTTTTCTCTCGTATTGCGATAGTTTGAAAGGAGTAATACAGACAAAAGGAACCAAAAGACTTGGCTGCTGTGGAAAGATGAGTTTTGTTTTTCCTCAGTTAATCCCATGACTAGATATCCAAGGGGAGATGCCAAAGACTGGCCAAATTTCCGACCTCAGTGAAAGTGGGTAAGTGAAGACACAGTTCTATATTGCAGTGAGCTGCGGAGAAAAAAGGCTAAACCAGCTTCAAGTGGAAAGCCAAAGCTCTAGTTAATAATGGAAAGATTAAAGGAGGACAATATTTCAGAAAGCAAATGTAGTTAATTTGCATAGGAAGCATCTAATATAATAATGATCAAAGTGGAGCACAAAGATACAAATTTTTGTGAGGATACAAACCTTCCAGGTAGACTAATCTTTTAATAGGTCTTACTAATGCTTAATTACAGCTAGGTCTTTATTAAGGAACTCAAGAAGAGTGTTCTGTGATTCTTTACAATGGAACAATATAATTATTGTGAATAAACTCAGCTTCTTCATCTTTCTCTCATGCTACAAAGGGACTCAAAAGTTACACAGTTGAAAGGAGAAGGTATTGTTCCAGAAACCAAAGCTAGATAAAATGCAGGACAAGTTTAACATAAGGCTACAATTAAATGAATAAAAACCTTGTGATATAAAAAGCTTTGATGATGGGAATGAAGGAATCAGAGATTTGCAGGATTGTAACATGTAATTATTGCTAATAACCTAGTTTTAACGTAACACTTTTCAATTTAAAGGCTCCCAAAATGTCTTGGACACTCTATTGTGAAAAGGTGCTTTTAAGAGTTTAATTTTGAGCTTTTTATGGTTGGACAAAGTAGCAACAGTACTTGCAAAATTGCCATGGTGAGTAGAAGAGAAATAAATGGCCATTCAGAAAACACAGTCCAATTTTGCTCAGCCTTTACTGCAACCCCTTTATCTCACATCTCCCAACTGCTTCAGCTTCACTACTTTTCCTTACACTCTCCCACTCTTGAGTCCCCAGCCTTTGCCTTCAGTGCTACTCTTCCATTATTTCTCATGTGATTTTTCACGGCCCGTTCTTGTCAAAACCCAAGCCTAGCACAGCTCTAATACGACACTTGCTTCCTCACAGAGCCTGTCGTCTTTGTTCATACCTATATTCTGCATCACCTTTGCCCAGCGAGCGTGTAAATGCAGGGGGACAAGGCAGCCCTCTGCTCAGTGCTGAGCAACACCCTGGGATGGGGCCGGCGCATTGCTGGTTGATCCAGAGCACACCACAGCGCTTGTGATTAACACAGCCTGGCTGCCTTTGCACTGACAAACTCAATGGCAAGTGGGAAATGCATTAAATTAAGGGTATCTTTATACAAGGGACCTGCTGTTAAATAGTCTCGTCTGGGAGGAACGCAATCCGGCTCCATGCCAACAATATGTAGAAGTGATTTATTATTTTAGGACAAAAAGTGAAGAACAGCAGCTTTATTTCCTGAAGGTGTTACTCAATGCAGAAAAATTACCAAAGATGAAATTTGTCCTGCTTTTCTGGCTAATACCTCTCCCTCAAACTTCTCTGAAATGCCCTGTATACAGCTGATCAAGACTCACATACCTCCTCTGAAAGACAACATTTACAAAAGCACTGTGTCCCAGTCACAGAGCACTGTTAAGCGGCAGGCTCATGGGGAAACACCAAGAAAGCTCTGTTTTTGTAGTTTTTCCTTGCAGTCACTTTTCTCTCCTTACGACAAACACTGCTCAGGAGCCATTTATGATGTATATCATACACTAGAAGTGTTCAGGATACTGTTGAATTTCTGTTGTTGAGGCTAATGGCAGCATATTTTTTAAATAGTTAAATTTTCTTGTCCTGCTATGCTACAGGACAGACATATTCTGGTGGATTTTGAGACATACAGCTTTAATTAGTATGTCATTAATTGTCAGTGCTACAACGGATCCAAAGCCCAAAGATCAAATTTGTTTTCTCCAAAATGGAAAACAATGTGCCAAGGAAAATCAGCTCAGCGTAACACTGCCACCTGAGATTGGTTCTGGACACGAAAATGCTACCACATTTCACTATGTGTGGTCCTGATAAAGCACTATATATTCTTTTAGCCTGGTTGTCGATTCCAGCTCTGTAACTTCTATCATCAAATCCCTTAAATATCCTCTGCAGTTCATATTTCTGCACCACTTTAATAAGATAAGATTAAAGCAAAATGCAAGTGAAAAACACATAAAACAGATTGTGTATTAACAAAAACATAGTGGAAACCCCTCCTTACAGCCTTTTTTTACAAACCCCTGTTTATGTCAGAAAGTTGGAAACTTTTTATTTTTACATTTCTCTATTATTTAGTAAATTGAAGTGTGGCTTCAATGCTGCATGAAATACAAATTCTGAGCTAAGCTGTCATTCATTGCTGCCCCAAAATTAAATTGACATTTTGGATAATATTCTGTGGCATGTAGTGCTAAAACATAGGACCCACTCTGCTGAGAATCACTGGTTTCAATGGAAATTGGGGGCATTCCGACTCACTGTGAACCTCCACTTCGGGCTATCATATCCGTGTTTATATCAGCCCATCAAACCCTGTGTCAACTCAGACTGGAGTCAAAATCAAACATGAAAAGAAGATGACAACAAATGAAGATGACAACAGTGCTGAAGTTAATTTAAATTTCAAAATAAAACTCCTTGCCAGCTGAGCTCTGTGCAATATTTGAGTGGGAAAGTAAGAATAGAAAAACGTGTATGGTAGACTGATGTTTTTGGGAATCAGGAGTTTAGGGTCACCTGACTGAACCGGGCGTGGACATGTTGTCTGACCACAAGTAAGTCTTTTTAGTTTTCCTTACTGTAAAATTCTACAAAAATGTTACGTGGATGGGAAAGTTAAGTGATGCTAGCAGTGCATTCCCACATCCTTCTGTAAGTGGGAGAAAGTGCAGAAATTTTATATAAAAATATTAAGACAGCTATTTGAGGAAAGTGCTCCAGAAGTTCAATGCCTTTTGACCTTGCGCAACCCATGAAGTCGTACTCTTGAATAAAGGGGCTGAAGACATGAACACCTTGATGGCAAAGACCCTGCAGAGCTGAGAAAGAAAGTTCCCTTTCTAGAGGTGCAGATGGAGAGGAAGACTGAGGTAAGGGTTGTAATGCCTCTATTAGCACTTTCTGGTTTGTTGTGAAACCTTCTGTGTCGTTTGATGTGCTTGTATTTGCAGAGCTCCTCCACTTGATTTGAGGGCTGCATCTGCCTCTTCTTTTAATGACACAGACAAGTGAAGACAGAAGATCAGAACTCTGCGGATGGTGTGAATGGCTATGTCTGGGGAGGCGTGGAAGAGTGAGTGTTTGCATAACTGGAAGATAATGTTCTGCTCCACATCATTTATCAGGGAAATCGGAGACCAAAGTCGTGGGGAGGAAGAATAAATATAGAGCTCTTGTGCTAGGTATGATTTCAACAATATCGCTTCAATTATAAAAGCCATATAAACAGCAGGAGAATCACAAGGGCAGCAGTAAAAGCAGATGCCTTCACATGAGTCCTGATTTAGCAGTTCTGGCATTTTTATAGAGGATGCTTCATCTTTGTCATTGCTATGGGAATAAAGGACAGGGGAAATAATAAAAGCCTCGTGAATTTCCTCTGATTAATTCCCTATATTTTTTCTTGTCTATTAACAAAAATTCAAAAATAACTGCTAGACATAACAGTCTGACAACGCAAGGGAATGATCAGAGGAATTTTATATCCTCATTAGCCAATGGCAGAAAACACAATTTCTTTGATACTGTCTCCAAGCCACTCCTTTTTCAAACAGCTTAAACCAGCAGCAGTACTGTGCAGAATTTGAGGCCAGACAGCATTACATTGTTAGAGAGTGGCCTCCTGTATAACCAGGCTGAACACTTTCTCCCCACTGCCCTTTACAGTGAGCCCAATAGCTCGTTTGGAATATAGTGACTTTCCTAAATGCCTTCAGACCTGATGTGAATACGAGAGAGAGAGAGAAAAACCACCACTGCGGATTTTTAGCAATGGCCAAGCACACTCATCATTAAAAATCTGTGTCTTGTTTCCCATTTAAATCTGCCTGCTTGGTTCCTGGAATCACTTTCCCAGAATGGTTGAAGACGTAGTCCCCAATATTTTTTTCCTATTAAAGAATGTAAACTTTGCAGTTAATTTGCCTCTCAAGCTGCCTTTTGATACACTACACAGAGTGACCTTTTGAAGAATTAGGTCAAGCAATGGGAATAGTGACACAAAGCTCAGTGCAGTAACTAGAGTGTAAAAATACTGAAAATCTCCTCACCTAGGAGCATTTACTCCCAATCTCAGATAATTTATGTGAATCTCTTACGCACATTCTCTAATATTTCGAAGTTGTTCCAGAATATGTCACTATTAAAAATACATGGAATAGTTCTGTACCAGGCTCACCTGTCCCTGGGGTAAAAGCATCAGTTTCCCCATGATCGGTGTCCTCTCTTACTACTGTCAAAATTCGCATTTTTCTTCACGGTGGCCTCCATTCACTTTTTCACTCTTTATGATCCCAAATGGTTTTTAGGAGACAGTGATCTGCCAATAAATACCCATTCTCTTGGTTTCTGTTCCTGTACATTAGGATATATTGGCTGTGTGAAAATATTTTCTGTATGAATGGGCTAGCATATTGAATTATTCAGATGTCTCAAAAGACTGTCTAGCCTCCATCAATATTTACCACTTTACCAGTATCATCCAAAGTTTCTGTCGGGAATGAGCTCAGAATTATTTCCAGATCTTGCAGAATCTTTGCAGGTGATTCCCCTCTGAAAATTAGTTTTTAAAATTTGACTGCCAAACAACACCTAATCCATTCTAAGATGTATTTTACTGGTACTACACTGCATATATCTTTTATCATAATGGTGTCTGTTACTAAGGACTCTACTTGCGTACAGTTAGGTGGTTACCTTTGATTTTGTAAACTCATCAAAAAAGGAAATTATTTGTGTTTGACTGCATCTGTTTTCCATGTTTTACCTGTATTAATTATGCTGTCAGCTTTTAATTCATTAACAAATGAATCCTGTACAGCTTTCAGATTTATGTCAGACAGCCCACATATAATAACCTGGATCATTTTGCTCACAGTATCAATATTAGCACAATATCAGTGTTCTTCCAGTCCGCAGGAATTTTCACAGCACATCAAGGCAAACACATAGCAATGTGCCACAAATCACCAGCTTTTGCTCAGCCCTGCAGCTGATTCCAAGTATGCAGGAGTTTTTGTGGATGTCATTGCAACTCTCTGAGTCACTGAAAATGTTATGACTAAACTGTTATAAAATCTTCTCTTTCCAGGCAAAGTGCACTGCGTTTCTGTGTATTAAAGAGTGCAATTGTCCTATGTCTGAGCTGTCATTCTAAAGCCAGATTACTTTCCCGCACTGTAACACAGAGAACTACAAAGTCTTGTATGCTATCTACATTTCTTCCCCTCTGTGTAATGGCTAATTCCCAGAACCAGTTTTGTGGTTTCATTAAGTACTTTAATGCTTTCAGCAGAGTTCCAGGTCAAGGCTCATCAGGTGAGCAATTGGTAGACATACTTGATAACGACTTACATTCGAAAGAAAAAAAAAAAAAAACCAACAAAACCAAAAAACACAAAAGCCACCACCGATAAAATATATGTTCCAATTAAATTAGAGCCATTTTTTTAGTCAACAGTTTGTGGTGCCAGTATTAACTCACCTCCCTTCTTCTTCCTGAAGCAACCTACCAGATATAAGAATAAGAAGGGAAGAAGAAATGGTAAAAATAAGGGAGTAATCATCAAGATTCTGTTTGGAGGTTTTTTCCTTTGTTTGTGTTATGTTGTTGTTGTTGTTGGGTTGGGGTTTTTTTTAGGAAGAATCAATGACTGAGAAATTTGGGGGATTTTGATGGAAACACTGCAAAAATAAAACGCTCCCTTTCGAGAATTTGAGAAGGTTGTTACCAGAATATAAAAATGTAGGCTTTTCATCAACAGTGTGCAAAAAATTATATGTATTTCATGAAATAAAAAATCTTTTATTGATTTTCAAAAGCCATCAGAGGTTATTGCAACCCTCTAATCTGACTTTCTACAATATAGAGATGACTTCCTAGAACATTACAGAATCACAGAACAATTTGGGTTGGAAGGGACCTTAAAGATCACCTAGTTCCAACCCTCCCACCATGGGCAGGAACACCTTCCACTAGACCAGGTTGCTCAAAGCCCCATCCAGCCTGGCCTTGAACACTGCCAGGGATGGGGCATCCACAACTGGGGAACCTGCTCCAGTGGCTCAGCATCCTCATTGTAAAAAACATCTTCCTTATGTCTAATCTAAATCTACCCTCTTTTGGTTTCAAACCATTGCTCCTTGTCCTGCCGCTACATGCTCTTGTGGAAAGTCCCTCTCTGGCTCTCTTGTAGGTACCCTTTAGGTACTGGAAGGTTGCTATAAGTTCACGCCAGAACCTTCTCTTCTCCAGGCTAAACAACCACAACTGTCTCAGCCTGTCCTCATAGGAGAGGTGTTCCAGCCCTCTGGTCATCTTTGTGGCCTCCTCTGGACCCTCTCCAACAGGTGCATGTCCCTTTTATGTTGGGTGCCCCAGGGCTGAATGCAGTTCTCCAGGTGAGGTCTCACAAGAGCAGAGTAGAGGGGGAGAATAATTTCCCTCAACCTGCTGGTCGTACGTCTTTTGATGCAGCCCAGGACATGGTTGGCTTTCTGGACTGCAAGTGCGCATTGCTGGGTCTTGTTGAGTTTCTTATCAACACCACAAGTCAATCTCCTCGGGGCTGCTCTCAATCCATTCTCTGCCCACCCTGTATTTGTGCTTGGGCTTGCCCTGACCCATGTGCTGGACCTTGCACTTGGCTTTGTTGAACTTCATGAGGTTTGCATGGGACCACTTCTTGAACTTGTCAAGGTCCCTCTGGATGATGTCCCCTCCCTCCAGTGTGTCAACCACACCACACAGCTTGGTGTCACCTTGATGTGCACTCAGTCCCACTGTCCATGTCACCAACAGAGATGTTAAACAGCATCAGATCCAGTACCGACCCTTGAGGAATGCCACTCATTGTTGGTCTCTACTTGGACACTGAGCCGTTGACTGCAACTCTTTGAGTGCGACCATCCAGTCAACTCCTTATCCACCAAGTGGTCGGTCTGTTGAATCCATGTCTCTTCAGCTTAGAGACAAAGATGTCATGCAAGTCTGTCAAACGCTTTGCACAAGTCCAGGTAGACAAATGTTACTGTTTCTTCCTTCTCTCCATCTGGTTGGTAAAGATCAAATTTTTAGAACAAAACATCTAGTGAGGTTCTAATTTCCCTGTGTGATACTCCAGGTTTAATTATCTTCCTTTCTAAAGCTTCCAGTTTATTTCTTGTGTGAATTTCTTTTACCCCAACTTTCAGCTGTGTTTTTGTATATGACTCTAAAGATGCCCCATTAGCAAGCTTTTCTTCCCTTTGTAGGTATTTCAGAACTGAAAACAGACTTTCTCTTAACCTTCTCTTTGATAGTCCAAATGTATTGACATTTTGAGTGCCTAGCTACAAGGCATATCTTTCAACCCTTTAATCATTCTCAGGGCTTTCTCTCTGAGTTATATCCAATTTCTCAGTGTTTCTCTTGAAGTATAGGTGCCTAAGAGAAATTTCACTTCTGGTAGATGTATTTTTTCTAGTTTTGTTTGGTATTCCTTCTTTTCTGTACCCAAAACGTGTATTGGTACCACACCTCCGGACATGGCCTACAGTCAACTTGCTATCAACTAAAACCCATTTTTCAGAACCTGTGTGGCTTCTCCGTATAAATCTCACAATGTTACATTCCTTTTATGCTGAAATATGACTTCTACTTGCACACAGCAGAACACAGATTATTTTTGCTCTCCTCTGTAAGCAATCCAGATCTCTAACAATTGTCCTTTTTGGGTTTTGGTCATATACCAAGACTATATATTTGTGTCAGCTGAGTACTTTATCAGTAATAAGGGCATATTTTCTTCTAGATCATTGATTAAAAAGTTAAGCTGAACAGGGCCAAGACCTGAGTCCTGTTAGGTCCTCACTAAAGAGATACTTTTTCCTGCTAGTTTAATGATGTTAATAACGTACCTGGATCGTTCCTCTTTTTGTTCCTGCTGTGTTTTAAAAATGTCTGTCTCGTGCCCTTACTTCAACTGGTTACTGATTGATCTACGTTTGATTTTCCTTTTCTTGCCAATTTTTGAGAATTCTTATTTCTTATTTATATCACTTTCTATCCAGTTGCCCTCTTCTCTGACCATGTGCACATGTGCGTGCACAATAATTGCTTGCACCTATTTCTAGGCTAACTTCTACTACCATACCCTTCTGGTTTTCAGTGTAGCTTTTTCTGAGACTAGTAAACAATCACAAATAGCTCCCCATTACCTTGCACATTCTGCTCACAGTTTCTCTTCTGGATAATGTGCCTCACAATCACATTGCGCAGTCCAACTACAACACCATTAATAAACCCAAAAGAAAAGAAATAATATCATAGCGGAGGTGAAAGACAGGTTTGAAAAGGGAAAGGAACAGATCTTCTACAGCGAGGAGCAAAACCTGTCAGTTAAAATAAAGTGAGCAGCTTGCCAGTGTAAAGAGGAAGAACAGGAGGCAGAGCAGGAGTTGAGAAGAGTTGTCAAAAGGCACGTGACTTGGCAAGGAAAGCTCCAGTCATACCTGGAAATAAATAATAATTTAAATAAAATTTAAATAAATAAATAAATAAATAAATGATTTAATGAATAAATAAATAAACAAATGAATAAATAAATGACACCCCCCTCAACAACTATGAACATACCATCCCTTGAAAAGTGGGAAAGGACTCAGTACCTGAAATGGGACTTAATCAGTTAAAAGCACGTTCGAGACCCCTAAGGCATAGCTGTATGCTTTTCAGACTCTGATTGACATCAAAATACCGTGGATGTCAACTCATATTCTAATGGAGGCTCAGTTAATTAACAAAAATGGTCTGAAGTAGTTTTAGAGCAGCTCATATCACCCTGAAGTACCATAGAAAATTATCTGTACAAATTAGCCAAGCTGTTTTTTCTTCAGAACTGAGACCGCATCACGAGCATTTTGCTGCCACGCATGGTAGCAAACCTGCAGCAGAAAGGTGCTTTGAGCACAGGGATGGTCACAATGTCAGCTGGTAGACGACTTTTGCCTGGCATATGGGTTTAGGTCAGATGCCTGACATACAGGTCTAGGTACCCCGCTTGAGACTGTGCTGGCTGTAAAACCTGACATGGACGCTTTGCAATCAGAACACATACATTAATATAAGCCAGTAAATGCTTGAGACAAATTATGAAGAGGTGTAACAAGGATAATAATGAGCGTTGCAAATAGCCAAGAGCCATGACACGGCTGTGCTTTATTATACTGAAAGAGCTTTCTAATGAGGATGAAGTGGGCATCATTTAATCAGCTCAATTTTTCTTACCAAGCAGATTATCCCATTGGGACAAACCTACTTGCATGGTTTAATAAAGTACATTATAGACAAGAATTATATTCAATGATGTTGCAACCTATAAATTCCTATGAAAAATGAGGTTAAAGTTTGGACAGAATACTTGGTAAAACTTCATAATTTACTCCATCTACCATTAAAACCTTAGATTTACTGTTTTTAATTAAGCATCCTAGCTGTTCCCCAATCTGCCAAGGCATCCTTTGTCTATCTTAAGGCCATGACAGCAAGATCAGCAGTCTACAAAGAGGCATCATCAGTGCACAGGGAAAGATATTAAAATAATGTATTATCTTGTCTCTTGCTTATTACAGGGTTAATGAAATTCCATTAAGAAGAAAACCAACATGTCCTCACACACCTGCAAAAAATCCCACAAAGTAAAAAGAAAATGGGAAAGGAACAAATCTGTTCCCATAGCATAAAGAAAAACTACTTGGAGTTGTAGGACTTGAAGAAGAATGGAGGACACTTTGCATTTTGAAGTCCTCAGCATCTCACAGGGTTGCACTGAAGCACAGATGTTACTATAAAATACTAATTGGTTTGAAGATAGATGGGCCAGGTCTCACTATATATATAAACAAAAGGAGGACGGTTGTGTTCTAGTTCAACCCCAGAGGAAACAGATACATAATTTTCCTTGAATACTGTGTGCAGTTGTAAGTTGCTGATCTCTAAAACGATACTCTGGCATTGGGAGGGGTTCAGGGAAGAGTATTACAAAGGATCAAATATGGGGGAGGCTCCCACAGTTTTGGCTGAAGGAACAAGCAGGCCAAGTTCATCCCTCTGAGAAGATACGAATAAAAGGAAGGGGAAATAATCTGGATGCACCAAATCATGATGGCACAAAGAGGGTGAAGAAGGAGCAGCTGTTTCTTCCAAATGCAAGAACTAGGAGGCCACAAATACAGCTAACTGGAACTTGGTGCAAAACAAAACTAGATGTTCATGCAGTGATGGTGGGACAGCTGCTGCCAGTGGGAGGTGTAACTTCAATATCTTTTCATGTTTAAGGAGGAGCTGGGCAAACACCTGTGGAGGACAGCAGTCCGCTTTGGATCACCCAATACAGGAAACACACCAGGCTCAGAAAATTCTCTAAGTTGAAAATAGTTGGGAACCAGGAGACTACTCAAGATATCAAATCCTCCTCTCCTGTCCCTTGGCATCCTGGCATTCATTTGTAGCTGGAGACAGGATACTGGGCGAGTTGAGCCCTGGATCTCTACCATGAACATCCCTTCTGATTTTTGTTCAAGTAGATTAACTCACTGATTTAAAACTGGAAGATGACTCCTGGGGGAAAAAAAAAAAAAAAAGCAAACCCCCAACCCAGAACCCAAAAAACTATAAGGTAGCCATTCATTTCCCCTCATTAGCTGTATGATTAGGGACCCTGACACTTATCTTCCTTTTTCAAGACATACAGCCTTTCTTTGATCATCTATATCATAATGAACCTTTGTGCTTGGAAGCAAAAAAAAAAACCTCTCCACTGGAAGGAAGACAAATTTTAAAAAATCTTTTTGAAAGATATAGTGCAGCTGGACCCTGATCTTTGACTGGGCAGTGCTTTTACACACGAAGAAAATGAAGAAGCCTTGTTTCCTAATCTATTGTGGCTTGCTGAATTTCAGAGAAAAATAAAGGATCCCAGCACAAGTTGTCACCTGGATCAGCCTTAATACAGTAATATCCTTTAATGCACCAGCCAAAGAGATATTCAGGAAAAGGCAGCAGTTCCAAAAGGAATATTCAATAGTAACGAGTTCTTTGTTCTCTCTTGTCATCTTCAGCAATATTGCATGTTTTACCGATCTCCTTACATTGCTTTAGAGGACAGTAACATGGGATTTTAGGAGTGCTCTTTAGCTCTCTCTGCCAGTGACCAGAGTATGCTACATAGAAGGTCACAGCTTCGTTCTGCACTTAATGGACAGATTATCACTATTTTTTTCCTACTTTGGTTGTGGAAAACTGGATTCCAATTACTGCAACAACTTGGAATTAAACAAAATGTGCATACTTTAAAAATGCTGTGTACCCATAGCTGTGAGACTCAGCCGGGCTTTTCTGAGACCAGAGGTACGAGGTAAAGGACTGAATATACTTCATAAGCTGTTGTGTGAAGGTTCAGTGAGATGCAGGTTGTCCCTGCTGCACCATTCACGTCCCCAGGCCTGCCAGGGAGCATCAGGAGCTGCTGTCGGTGGGCTCCTCAGTTCAAGAAGGACAGGGAGCTGCAGAGAGAGTCCAGCATAGGGCAACAAAGATGATTAAGGGAGTGGAGCATCTCCCTTATGAGGAAAAACTGAGGGAGCTGGGTCTCTTTAGTTTGAAGAAGAGGAGACTGAGGGGTGACCTTATTAGTGTTTATAAATATATAAAGGCGGAGTGTCACNCCTTCCTGTGTAACCTCATCTGGGTGTTCCTGCTCCGGTGGGGGGATTGGCCTAGATGATCTTCTGAGGTCCCTTCCAATCCCCAGCATACTGTGATGCTGTGATACTGTGATCCAGCTCTCAGAAGCCCCAGGCAGACATGAGGCCCTGGACAGAAGGAGCAGGAACCACCTGGGAGCTCAGGGTGCTGCTTCCTCGCTTGCCTTCAGCCTCCCTCGTGTGCCATCCTCCCTCAGCCGCCCCCTGCTTGCAGACAGGGGCAGCCAGAGGAGAGCAGCAGACTCCCAAAGGTACAGGGAGAGGAAGGAAAGATGCTATTTTCTTCTTTCCTGGAATGAAACAACCCCTAATACCTCACTGTGGAAACCTTTGGTTAAAGTTCTTACGATGCATTTACATGGTTTCAGGCAAAAAGTCTGCAATGCAGTGAATCCGGGGACGGCATGAAGTAGAAGGAATTTAATATCAAAGGTCTGCATGGCCCCCTGCATGGCACAAAGAAAGGAGAGGGCTTCTGCCAGGCTTCCTCACAGACAGGGATGGTGTCCTGGCATTGCTGCGGGGCTGAGGGGAGAGTGGAGGAAACACAGCCATTGCTACACCTATATATGCACACATATTTTCATGCAGAGTAGGGCTCTGGCCACCTTCTTCTGGAAAGGGATTTTACATTTTGTTGCTTGAAATGTTTATAAATAAAATACAATAGTCTTGATGGAAACTGCAGGTTCACTTTGTTGTAGAGTAGGTAGAGTTTTGCATTAAGCAGGTGAGAAAAGGTGGATTGTCCTTGCAGGACCTTGTTAAAATGAAGGTGCCAGAAACTGGAAGAGCATTTGGCAAAGAGCAGGTCCAAGTTACCATTTTAAGTCTCCATTGTGTGCTTGGGAGGGTAACAAGGGAAACTGAGCTCCAGATAGGGCTTGGATAGGGGAATGTGGTGAATAATTCTCCAATATCCCAGGTATAACTGGGATAAAAGAAGGCTGAAAGGGGACACAACAACTCACAGCAAGAGAGTGCCCTTCAGTTCCAGCATCTGCACAAAACCACACAGTGTCAATAAGGATGAACAAATGGATGATAAGATGGAAGGATTGGTTTAAGTCTTAGAAAAAATGGGTAAGAAAAGAAGGGAAACCTGGACAATATTAAAGAATACGTTTAAGTCTCCCAGAGTATCAGAACTGTACAGTCAATATTAACCTGTTGAACTGGCCATAGGAGTAACAGTAGTTGATAGAAACCCTGTCACAGTCTCCTCAGTTTCTAAAGAAAATCTATACTAAAGCATGTAGTAAAATGGATTTAGTGATATGAGATAGCCTCTGATAAAGCTGCTATGACTTGGCTCTCCAGTATGTGTTGCGCTGCTGTAAGTATACTTGCTGCAGCAGTATTTCCTTAGGGCAAACCCTCCTGGGGAAGCCGTGAGGAGGTTCTGTGTCAATAGCAGAAATGATATTATTTTTGCTTCACTGTAGGATTTTCTAAATGTTTGCACCTGTTAAATAGAAATTAATTATCCTAGGGAGAAAGGTAAGACTTGAATAGAACAGGGAAATTTTTCTGAAGCTGTCTATCCTGTAGCTGTTGAGATCATATTGGAGAAGAAAGGCACAGACGTGGATCGTAACCTAAACATTTTGAAAATCTAAAGATAAATCTTTTCTGTGTTCATGATAAACAAAAACTTAAGACCTGGAGTTCACCAGCAACAGCCAATACTTACTACAGAGTGGTAAATCACTGCACAATCATTACAAATTACCTAAATCATGCCATTTAGGCACTAGTTTGAGAAGAAATCAGTGCATAGCTACATGTGCAAAGTGGGACAACATCAAGATGATCGTACTTAAGAGGTGGCAGCTTTGCAATGTATAATGAAAGACTGCAGCCTATTTATCTCAGTGAAATACCTCTGTTTCGCAGTTCTGTGCTAAGATATTTCACCCCTAAGGAGCTGAGCATGACTGGGTTCACGCATCCTCCAGCACCACCACCTCACTTCTCCATCAATAACAAGAAGGCATAGCTGGGACAGGCGAGTTTACAGCTCAGCCATACTGACCTGTGGGTGCTGTCTGAGCCTTTGAGGACTATTAACACATGCCACAGGTTTGTACATCTCCAGGATCCTTAGTTTCTGGGTGAGACAGTGTCTATTCAAGACTGACAGAGAAGAGAATTGAGTTCTGTGCCTGGCCTATGCTATGCATGCAGGTGTAGCTGAAGAATCAGGTTGGCAACTCACAGTAGGCATAAAGCATGGAAAAAGAGCAGAATGCAGGTTGTCTGCGGTTTTCTGAGTCTATGGTTTGATATTTAGAGCTAAAAATGTATAAGGGATGTGACACAGAGAGAAAATTATACCTGGACCTAAAAGATACTCTTTTTCTCCATCCCTGAGTAATTACATTCCCTACATGTGTAGCAGCAATAATGGCACTTCCTTAATAAATATGTGACCTGTGAAGGTGAATTCATTAAAAAGTCTGAGGAAGACAGGTACTGGTGAAATGACCTGCTCTTGAGGTACTTTAGGTACATAAAAGAAGATCAGGAGTATTTGGAGGGAGAACTTGTTGAAAATGTGCACAACCAGTTGCTCACTCACACTGAAATATTTTTAAGTAATGCGTCAATATTTTCAAAAATATTATGCAAAATCAAAATAATTCAGTTTGCCTTTAGGATATGTTAAATCACAAATTATTATATCAGTATATTCAATATTTTTAAATTAAAAAAAAAAAAAAATAGAGAGCTCAGCTGTTTGTCCCAGTATAAGACGGAAACAAACTTTGGAGACCTCTGTGTGTTTCTAGTAGAACAGAGTCTATTTATTTTAAGCTTTACCTGGCAAATGTAGTGGAGGTCCTGGCTAAGGAAGAACTGTGACTTCTTGGAGGTCTATCCGTGCTCAGCTGCAACGAAAGTCGTGTCAAAAGCTAAAGGTATCACACTCACGTACTACAACGAGTGCAGACTCCCTGTACCTACTCACAACAAGTGCAGACTCCCTGGGGAACTGGGTAATACCTTATGTACTCTGTGTAGGTACATACAAAAATCTGTTAATGACAAGTTCACAAAGAAAAACATCTGCAATCAAGGCTGTCAAGTGTGCAGACTCTTCCTGGAAGCAACGTCTCCCTGTACCTGTGACTCTGGGTTGCCAGCTTGTGACAAGTTTCTATGAGCTTCCAAATATCTAGTGCAAAGCCAGAGGAAAAATGGAGCTATGCATTTTGCATCAATATGCTGATCGTTTCTCAGCATGAAAACAGAAATGCAGTGGAAGAACACTTGGCATTAAACCTTGAAAATGCAACGTCTTACTATGGAGCCAAATACGCAAAGTCGTTGATCTGGCTTTACTCAGCACCGCCTGTGAGGAAGGTACACACCACTTCGGTTTCCTCTCCTACTTGTCCCCTCTTCCCTCCGGTGGGTGTCCCAGGCTCAGTCTCACAGCGAGCACTGTGCTCGTCTCTCTGCTAAGCCAGCACCCGTTCCTGAAACGGAGCACTGCCTGGCTGGTGTGCTGCAAGTGAGCGTGCCTGCCAGCTCTTGGTTACAGGAGAAACGTGACGTGAGGATTTCAGAACAGAAACAACCCCACAAGAGGATGTTTGTGTCTGAGAATGAAGTTGCTCAGCGGAAGCAGGACATAATGAACCAAGTTCTGATTTTATTGGCACACTCAGTCTTCTGCTCATATGTTACAGACTGGAAGGGACGAAATCACGTTAGGTCACAACCTCCTCCTTGTCAACATTAGGCAGCTTCCTGTAGCACATCTACTGTGTTTTTTCTACTCGTGTTGTAATTGTCCCAAGAAACTCTATCAGCTCTTCCAGGAATATAATCTCCATCTCAATGGATTTCCCTTTGAAAGAGTAAGCAGTAAAAAAGTTTGGAATTTGCTCTTTTTTCTTTTTACTTTCAAATTGTTTAGAAAGCAGATGGAGATGAAAGAAAGGCTTTACTTAACAGAAGGTGAGCATGTAACAAATTACACATTGAAGGCTGATATGCTAATGCCTTTTTTCTCCCTTTTTTGGCTCTGCTTCTCACAATTGCAATTGTTTCCAGAAGCTTATCAAGAATTTAGTTAACAAAAAAAATAGAAGTGTTACAAAACCGACCAAAGGAAAAAATATTTTGAATAGTAATTAGTGAAGTTCAAGCTTTTGTACCATGTCGAAACACTCTCCAGACCACCACATTAGAAACCACCAAGAAACCTAAGAGACTTCTATCTCAGGATTTAGGGTCTGTTATAATTCACTTGCTCAATATTAGATTACTTCCTTAGAGTGGATTTAGTGAACAACCTCTCTAATAAGCCCAGCAATAACCCCTGGCAGCAGTGCTGGGCTGTGCAGCTGGAAAACCAGGGATGCCTCCCTTGTCTACAACGCCTGCTGCATGGTGTCAGAGGCTGCGGTGAGGAACACCATGGACAGCCTGGGAGTGGGGGAGCAATTGCAGAGCCACGGAGAGAACTGTGTGTTGGGGTGAATTTGGGCCAGAGGAAGCCAACAGAGGCAATCTGAAAAGTACATCTTTGAGAACTTACGAAGCACAAAAGAAATGTCAGAGGACGAAGAATGACAGGCATGGTTTCTATCTTCAGAAAGGGAATAAAGGAAGCCCTTGAGAATTTTGGAGAAGCCAGCATCATTTCAGTACCTGAGAAGATCCTGGAACAAATTATTACGTGGTCGGTTTATAAGCACCTTGAGAATAATAAGGTGAAAAGAAACCTCCACCATGGATTTGTGAACAAATCATGACAAACCTCTCTGATTTTCTCTCTTGGTAGGCCTGCTGGATAAGAGAACAGGCGCTGTGACTTCTTCGGTAGGGCTTTTGACACAGTCCTGTGCAATATTCTCCAACATTTCATAGCACAGTGGGAGATGGCCTGGTTGAAATTGCTTGAAAAAATATAGTCAGAATGATTCACATTCTTATCAATGCTCTCTATCAAACCAGACAAGCATTTTATATGGGCTCCCGCAGGGGGCTATCTTGGGCCAGTTCTATTCAATAATTTCATTAGCAGTTCAAATGATGGAATAGCATGTATACTAATTTGCTGATGACACCAAGCTGGGAGGGGTTGCAAGCTCTGTGGAGGATAAGTTGAGAATTTAAAACGATCTTGACAAATTGGAGAAATGGCCTGAAATCAATAACATGAAATGAAATAAAGACAAGTACAAAGTACTGCACTTAGGAAGGAAAAAATCAAATGCACAAATATAAGCTTGGGGATGTCAAGAGAGACAGATCTGGGATTGCTCTGCAGAAAAGGATCTGGGATTACAAAAAACTACCATTTTAACATAAATCAAAAGTAGCTCAAAAAGAAAAATGTCATGAGAAGTATTGGCAGGAATGTCAGATAAGATATGGGGGTTAATAATTTAGCTATTCAGTGCTGCTGGAATACTGCGTCCAGCTTTAGTTCCCTCCTCTCAGAAAACAGGGTCCACAGAAAAAGACCAAGAAAGCGACAATTCGGACACCCTGACACTTAAGGAGACGCTCAAACATATGGTTTATTTTCTTCAGCAAAATGAAAGATAGAGGGGATATAACAATGATCTTAAAACAAACAAACAAACAGATGACTTTTAATTGGACAGTGGTTAGCTATGTTTCTTGTCTGTTAACAAGATGGTGATAGTTAAAGTTGCAGTAATCCAAAATTACGTTATATGTTAGTAAGCATTTTCCAGTTCTCAGGCTGTAAGACACTGGAAATAAACTTTTAAGGAAAATCTGTACAACACCTTCACTGGGGGTGCAAGAAGAGGTTAGGTATGTCTCAGGGGTGGTGTAAAAATACTTGATTCTGCTGTAAAGCAGGGGTTTGGCTTAAAGGTTGTCTTGAAGTTTTTTCAGTCTTGCAATTGTTTGATTTTTTTATAAGCTTTTTCTGATAGTCTGCCTACATTTTAAAATACTACTGCATAATTTTTCCATCCTGAATAATTATCTTCCAAACAGATACATCACCACCATGTTTGCAACAAAAGATGCTTTGATTTAGGGCTCTCACAGAACACAGTGTTGGAAATCCTTTTGATTCTAACTGTTGTCCCAGAATGGGGTTTTCTGGAGACAGGTTCAAAATGTCTTTGCTTTAGTACCTGTGAAAGGCTGGGATTCAAGCTCTCTTCAGAAAACATGTTACATGATCCCTGCTACCAGGCTCTTGCTAGAGACCAGATATTGGTATTTGTATCAGACAAAGCTGGGTTGAGCTAACGCCTGTTAGAACTGCTAAAGGTCTGTTATATTATTTAAAAAGAGCTACAGACTGTTTATCTGGTGCCGTTAACTGGTTTTATTTCATTTGCTAACCACATCAAGTGAAAAAAAATAGTCATATTTAAGTAATATTTTTTCATTACACCAACTCTCCAGGTTATTTGCTTGCTCTAGACTAATCCTGTTAGAGCTGCACCTTGGCAGAGGCACTTCTGGCAAGGCAAAGCCCAGAGACAGGACAAAACGCTGTTCGTCCTGCCAAGCATGGTCTTGGCTGAGATTACAAGGTTATTAAAAAATGTATAAGCAGCCAGCAAAGTGCAAATGTTCATTGCACAGTTTTGCAGATAATTGGCTTGCTAGTCGTGCTGTCCCTGGCATGGAAAGGACTTGGATCACATACAATATCCAGAACAGCAGTAGGAGACCCCACAGGACTCCCATGCTGTGACAGGGCATCTAACCTTATCTGTGGTCATACCTAAAATTCAAAAGATAATGCAGCTGATTCCAGCAAGAAACCCAGGCAAACCCAGTATTTCAGTGAGTACCAACAAACGTCTTATAACACACCAAGTAGAACTTACCTGAAAAGAGTGCAAATTTTTCATCTATGTGCATCCAGAAGAATAAAACTTGTTCTCTCACAAATGCATTTGTCCACAGAGATCTGTGATTTTCTGCACCAGAAGGTGGCTTGCAGTGACCACCTCTCCTGACACTTTCCTGCCCTCCAGAGATGAGTAAGGCCTTGTGCCTGCCTCATCACTGAGCGCACTTCTGCACCAGGCACACAAGGGTAGCAACGCTCAGGAATTTCCCAGGAGTCAGCAGACTTCTACCTGGAATCTGTCATAACTGTGCTAATACACAGGCTTGAAAGGCTTGCAAACCTTTTTTCAGCACTTTCACTAGGCCATATCTTCCTGGGAGACATCTGCACAAGCAACCACCACTTTGCTATGTTTCAGATGGGCCTTCGCGCAACCTGAAATCCCCTTTCAGTCAAGGGGCTTTTGGCTGTAGAACGCGCCCTCTTCCTCTCTGCATTGTCAGAAGAAAGATGTGAGAATCCTCTGGGCATGCAGCCTGATCTGCCTTCTTGAGACTGAAGCTGACAGCTGAAGGTTTGGGTTTAATCTTTAACAGCTCGCTATACGTACATATGTATATCACTGTGTGCACGTTTGTACCTTGCTCAGAAGATCTTACCCCTTCTCCCATTTATTTTAGCTTATGAAATAAGTAACTCCAAAAGTTTTATAAGAGAACAACGTAGATCCATCGTAGTGCTTTGGACAGCGAGGCTGCAGCATCTCCAGAAAGGAGATGGCAGGGCTGCGTTCTCCTGGGGTGCCCTGCAGCTCTCCAGGCTCAGGGGTGCTCTGGAAACCTGCTTGTATGACCAGCACAAGCGTGTTACTGGTTGGGTGTGCTAAGTCGGTGTTTCAGAAAATCCGATCTGCCTGTGTTTGCCACTCAGCAGAAATACAAACCAGTACAGCCCTTTTTCTTTATATTCCTGTGTCAGCATTCAGGAAAGCCCACAGCAATTTGTTCGGCTTGTTGGTTTGTGGGCAGTCCCACGAGGTTTATCGGTGACGTGGCTACATGTGCAGCGTGAGGCACTGACCGCAAAGAGGTGAACTTGTGTGTCCAGCTGTTTCCCAAAACATCAAAGGCCTTCTGTAAAATGTAAAATGCTCAGGGGATGGATGGATGGATGGCTGGATGGCTGGATGGCTGGATGGATGGATGGATGGTACGACAGCAGCCTTACTGTGTGTATAGACCTAGCTAAATCCTTGCTAAGAACCCTCTGAGGATTTATCAACCTTATCAAGTTCTTGTAAATGAATGACTTGCTTTATTTTTTTTACCAGATGGCTGAGACTATTAGTGAACCAGTTTATGGTGTGTGTTTGACATGCAGGATTAAGTTCTCTCTAGTGGCTGAAGCTGCTAAGAAAAATCCTTTTTTTTTTTTTCTTAATCTAATGCTTATTCTCCTGATGCACAGTTTTCTTATTATTTTAGAGCAGCCAAAGACTGCTTTGTTAGCCTCCTAGGTATGGCACATTGTAGGTATTGCCTGGCAAAGAAGCCATCCCTGTGTTACTCTGATCTCTGCGAGTAGAAGGAACAATGATTCTTATGGATGACTTAACTATTTTGATCATTTCTGGTTATCGTGTGGCAGTATGTCAGTTTTACAGATTTCAATATTTCTTTCAGAACATTAAATGTCACCTTATCCAATTCCATGTTTATTTTTCCTCTTCCTTTAAAATACAATAGAAGTATCATAACAGCATTTCTTCATCAAGATTTCTGAATATTTCTCCAATCACTCGTGGAGTCAAAACCAGATGTGGGGGAACCATTCTGTTCCGGTTTTATAAGAACTTGAAAAGTTTTAAGCAGGGAGAGAGACTATATAGCCAATCTTCTATTTAGAAAAAGGCTGCACTAATTAAAAAAGTCCACAGATATGAGTTATATTACCCAGGAAATAGTTTGAATAGAAATGAATGAAGTGACATCCTTTCGGGATGACACGAGATCATAAAAGAAAAACAAAAGATTGTGTAGAATTCCCAAAGAATCTAACATCATTGCCAAAAAGGTCCCATATTGAAAGATGAAACTGAATGTAAGAAAGATAGTTCCTGTTAAATTAACTGATAGAAATGCAACGGAAGACCACATCTACCTCAGTACTCCAGTACTCTAAATCAAATAAATCGTAAGACAGAACATGAACATCACCATGGGTATCTCAATGAAAAAGTTTCAACAGGAAATAAGAAAGCAGATCAAATAAGTGTTAAGCTGTATTAAGAAGGTGACAAAGAACAGTACCGAATCATAAGACCAAATATTTCTGCTGCAGGTCACTGAAGCCTCATTAACTAAGCTAGAAGGAGGTCTCTAGGATGCATAATTTCAAATATTATGGATAAAACGTTACAGCTGAAACTAGAGAAAAGGATATTACCACAAAAAAAAAAAAAAAAAAAGCATAGGATATATTCTCCAATATGAGGAGATCTTGTAAAAGTTAGGACAGACAAATGAGCAAGCACATAATGCAGAAAATAGGATAGCAACTGAAGTCTACTACAGATACCTCAAACTTAAGAAAACCAGCCACCCTTGTAGAAATCAGAAAATCCTCAAAGACAGTTCTTTTCCACGAACTATATGATTATCATGTGGAATTCACTGCCATGAGCCGCTCTTGAAAGCTCAGCGAGAGTTAGATACTTCTATGAGGAGCACAGCAAGTGGCCGTCCCTGCTCTCCGATGCACTGCCGCACGATGGGGAGAGGCTCTGCTGTGGCACCACAGTCTCTCACACATCACAACCACCAGCAGCCCTAACGAGATTAACTGCTGCTGCGTTAGCCAGGATGAAACACGCACAAGACACAGACGCCTTCCTGATTTCCACGGATTGCCTTGCAGTGAAGGACAGAATTCCTCCACGCACAGCATAATGCCTAGCCTCCTTGTTGGAGATACAAAGCTTAAATTCAAACATGCTTTGCCAAACTAGTTTGCTGCTGGCCATCACTGGAGGCAAAAACTGGATACAACTGGTCTGATTTGGTATAGTTAAACTCCTCAGGTTTCTGCCAGAATAGCTGTCATTTACTCCTCTGGGAGGAGATAGGAATATGTAACCACTTAGTCATTGCATATTCTCTTTGAATTTTTTTTTCTTCTAATATTCAAATTGCTGAAGCCTGGTGTGAATTTTAAATTAAGTAACTAGTGGGGAGAATGCATTTCTTTTTGTTAATGGCTTTTTCTTTCAAGCCACATTATTATTCAGTTGCCATGGTTTATCTGATTTTGTAAAGTACCCAGGGAGATATGAAAATGGTTGGGCACTTAGAAGTATACTGATAGACAGACATAGTATATTTCTGAAAGGGTAGAATATTAACATTTTCCATAGTAGTGACCACCCACTGCCTTGGTCAGCTAAAATCAGGATCCTTTTTCCCTTATGTATTGAGTATATTAGAAAATTGACTGCCAAGATATGCTATTTTCCACAATAAAACTATTTACCGTTAAAATTCCTCCTTAATCAGAAGAGAACAGATACCCTGCAGAACTATTCCTTCTCTAGAAGCAAACAAATATTTTTAAAGTAAAGAGCAAATCTTAGTTTCAAACGTAAGCTTCCTGGTGCTTGCTCATTTGTGGTGCTCTTGCTTTGAAAGCTGCTGTGTGGTAACTCTCCTGCACTCATTAGTAAAGCATATATGTGGTAAAGCTCTGTGCACTTCATTTCCCACAGTCATCTCCAGAGCCCACTGGTCCACTGCAATCTCAACATCTTATTTACAAGTCCTCTGCTGTGGGGGGAAAAAAACTCAAAAGAGGATGTTTGTATTTCAACGCGTCTGTGTCTGTAGCACCCCAAATCCAGCATGCTGCATCCCCAACAGCTGGCTCTGAAAAGAGTGCCATCTCCAGAATGCAGATCTTCCTGCACCATATTGTGGGAGAGATGTTCTCAGCAGCCTTTTCTGCCACCATCTCGCATTGGTCTTAGAGGCACTGAGATTTTTCTGGACTATCATCAAACGTTATTAAATGCACTGCAATAACCCAAACTAGCGCAAATTAGGATATGTGCCTGGAAGATGCTGTACCAGGCTCTGGCTGGATGTGCAAACTGAAAGGCAGCTCATTTAACAAGCTCAGTTCTCCATCTGGCCTTGTGCCTACATATTTTGAAGAATTTTTACCTTCCCAAAATGTTCCTTATGTCAAACTCTTGACACACACATTTGTGTCCCATGCAGCCAACCAGCTCCTTTGCTGGGTGGATTCTTATCATGATGGATAACATGATCTTTTCTCAAGCAAAAATGGGATCCAGCCCTGCACACATTTATTGCCAGGTGTGCAAGTGCCACTGAAGAGCGAGCTTGCTTATCTGACCAGGGGATGAGCACCACACTCCTGGCCTCACCATGTGCTTGGCCTAGCTTTAACCACCTAAATTTTCCTTCAGTCTCAGAGGAATAACCTGCATGGTTAAGCCAAAAGCTTGTATTTTAGAGCATTATTGCTCATAGCAGATGGCTCAACGTCTTGCAGGATCAGTTCCGCAAGTGCACAGTCTGTGAAGGTGAGCAGAAATGAGCGTAGCACGGAGGCTGTGCTGCGTCCTGGGATTCTGAATGAGAGCATTGCTTCAACCTGCACCCAAAGTCAAAACAGTTTTGTTTTGTAAGTGATAAAAATCACATCATTCCAAAATACTTATATTAAGTACAAACACTACACACTCAGGTAACCACTAACTGGCAGGCTACCTAATACTGATCTGCTGTGTTTTTATAGGGGGGGTGTATGCTTATAGGTGCATCTGCATGTATGCATATATTTTTATAATTATAATTATATTCTATAAATTTTATTTATAGAATAATATATAATATATTACTTATTATATATTATATATTGTATACGTATATAATAATATACAATTTTATACTTATAATATTTGAATTAATAATAATTTTATAAGTATAATTTTTATACTTATTTTCACCTATCTAACCCCATTTGAATAAAAAGCTTACAGGAACCGACTGTGGGTGTGGTTTTCGTGTTATTCTGTAAAAGTGTTAGGATGATCTGGTATTTTTTACTCCGATTTACTTCCTAGAAACTGAAACCACATTAATGCACTTCTTATGTCTTTCAGCTTTGGTCACTAAGATTAAACTAAAAGCAAAGGCAAGTGATTATAAATGTAGGAATACGATGCATTATAATCCATAAGAGAAAAATAGTTTACAAAAATCTCCGGTAATATATTTTCTACTTCAAATCTAATATATTAAAATTTGTTCATTCTTCTGTTTGTAATTTGCAGCTTCCTAGATTCTAATTACTTTTAGCTCAGTGAGGTATCCAGTTGAGACAAAAACTCTTTCTCTGAATCCATCTTGTAGCAAGAGCAATATGGCTTATAATATTGTACAGGCACAGAACTCTTTGGCATCAGTGGCCTTGTGGAAGCCCATGTTCATCCTTGCAGGAGGAATTTCAGAGCTCATGGCCTCCTCACCTTCCAAATGGTTCAAAAGAGACTGCAAAGACACAGGTGGTGCTTTTGGTTAGACTTGGAAGATGATCCAAGCTTTTGCCAATAGACCAAAAATCTACCTTGTTCTTGTTCACGCAGAATTTTAAAAGATAGCGTTCTTGTAATCTCTGGTGCATTTCAGGCTCACATCCTTTCTCTGCCAAGTCAATTAAAATAGGTACTGCTGCATTGGAAAGAACTTAAAGAAAGGCAACAAAGAATTATAATTACAAAGTAGATCCATAGCCTCCAAAGCAAAATAAAATAAACTTAATACATGGCATACAAAACCAGCACAGAAAAGCAGCTGCAAAGAGACACCTTAAGGTATCCAGAAGGTAACATCAGAAAAAAGAACAGGAATTGTTTGGGGTAGCCAGAGTCAAGCCTTTTAAACATAACTTGTTTTGTTAAATCCTGGGATTGTTAGGGATGGAATTATTTAAGCAGCTAACTGAGGGGATGTTTTTCTGAGAAACCTTGGTGAGGCACTGCAACCAGGTGTTCCAAGAATTATCAGGTAAAACACAAAAGCTAAATACAGTGATATAGTGATAGAGACACACAACATTCTGTATTACTGGAAGAAGGCTGATTACACGAATGAAGTTAACAGAGGATGAGAGAGTTTGCCTCTCTCATGGAAGCTGAAAAAGCTAAGTAATGGATACTGTAAGGAAGAAAAAAAAAAAAATCTCAGCTGTTCACTGGTTTCTAGGGACATAAACTACTGTACAGAGTTTAATTAGGGATTTAGGATAGAGTGGCATTCTGAGGCATCAACTTGAGTGCTTTGCTTCTGCTGGCACCTATGATATAACCTCATTAGCATCTGTACCAACCTACATCCTTTAAGCACCTAGTTCTCATGCTGACCAACCCACGCCCCCCAACTTTTTAATGTGATCCAAAAGAACTGTGCTCAGAAGTGAATGCTTGAAAATGAGGATGGGCACATTTGGGCAATGTAGGAGCAGCAGCAGCACGAAGCAGAAGAGAAGCCCCATGAGATGTATTTCCACCCGTGCACAGATCTTTAAGCAGCACCTATGGAGCTTCCTCCAGGCATGAGGGGAGCTTCTGGGCGCCTTATCCAGGGCAGCCAATCTGCAAAGACCCAAAAGCCAAGCAGATAGTTGGCCAAAAGGGAAGTGCCTGAAGAGAGGAGTGTGTATGTCTTTGACTTTGTACTTAAGAGTAGTCTCCAACCTGGATTCACAGCTCAGACTCCTGTGCTGGTTGCTTGAACCAGGCCTTCAAATCAAAAACAGCTGAAAGAGGGAGGGGAAATGGTTGTGTCAAAGGAGTACCAGAGTGTGAAGAGACTGAGAGAATGGGAAAGAGGGAACAGGAGAGAGCGAGAGGAAATATGAATCAACATCAATCTGTAGGTTAAGGGGTAGGAAACTTACCTGGAAAAAAACACATTTCTGTCCTTACTTAAATGAATACCTAGCACAAAATACATTACAGCAGGGGCTGGCATTCGGGTGAGTGTCCTAGCCACTGCTTTACAGAGTTATTCCTGTTCTTTGCCTCAAGGAGTGTCTCCTTTTCCCACGAGCATTTCTGTGAACATCCAGGAGCAGACAACAAGACTCTCCAGGGACTTTTCAGAAGAACATTCACTGCTCACTTCACTTGCTTAAGCATAAACATCTAGTGCCATGTGAGTGCCTTAAGCTTCCCCTCACCTGTCCCTTTGGAGTATAGACTCCCCATAAGTCTTGTGGTACATCTGCTGTCTGCATGCTGATGTCCTTAAGACACCTGGGGGGTGTCAGGACACCAAAATCTGCATCTCATCTCCAGTGGCTGCTAGGAGCTGACCCCAGTCCTCCTGTAGACACCTGCCTGCCGGGGCCTCAGTGTAAGTGTATGCAGGTGTCTCCAAAGTGAAATGCCACCCTTCACCAGCAAAAGGCATTGGTCACTGCCAGGTTCAGGTAGCAGCCACATGGACTATTTTAGGACATACTTTCGGCTGGCTACACAGATAGTTTCGTCTGGCACAGCTCTACCATGGTGTTGACATAGACCTAGAGCACTAGACTGTACACAACCCAGGGGGACGGGCCATATAGCCCTGGATGGGAGGTAACAGACAACATTGCCCTATGGGATGCAACAGAGGAGTGTATCCTGGTAGCACTCCGATGGTTTGCCCACATCTGGCTGTGAGGTTCTGGGCTCAAGGGAGCTGCCAAGGGCAAATTAATGGGCTGCTCAAACAAGGAGGGCACTTTTTTTCTGTAAGCTTCCCTCAAGAAGTGGAAAGAAATGCATCTTTTTGTTCCTGTGTCAGCCAAAGTTATCCAGAAGAATGACTCCACTACCAAGACCATCACATTTAATTGAAAAACACTCATTTTTTTCAGCGTTGTTCTTGTCTCTTGACTGTACCCTGGGGAAGATTCCTTCTGCTGTCTGCTCTCCAGTTCCAAGACTGATCTGAGCAATCACATAACCCTCCCATTACCTGTATCTCAACACTCCAACAAATGTATTTTATTAAAATACTATTGTGGACTCTTAGTGACTTCCAAAAATTAGGTCATTTCCAGATCAATGCAGCTATGTTTACTTCATTTCAGAGATTGATTTTGGTGCTTTAGGAGAATAAGCAAATGACTGATAGTAGTTGACCCTCTTATGCATTGCAGCATTGAGCAGTCTGACTGTAGGCTAAACCAGCAAATCTCTGCATCTTTTAAATTTAATTTCTGATCAGTCTTAGGGCAAAATTTTTACTCCCAACCTGCAAATTACATTTTGCTTCTGGTGCCATTCTTACATATGCTGAAAACTCCCACTGATATACAGAAGAGACAGTATTAGAATCAAGAGCTACACTACAGATCTGAGAAACAGTATTACTCTTATGGTGACCTTACAAGCTGTGAAATGCTTCTGTAAGAAAGTGACACACAGCATTCAGGTTTACTGTTGTTCAGCAGCTTCCATAAGAGATGTGCTCCGGTTACAAAGAAAAAACGTTCCAGTTACCAGCCCTGTGGATGCAGACTGTGTTCTGTGGTTCAAGCTGCCATCTTTCCTTCTCATGTGCCATCACTAGTGATAAAGCACCGTGAGTCATTTCAGTCCTCAGAGTCACTTGTGTAACATTTATTATCCTGCAGTCCAGATGCAAAAATGTTAAGATTCAGTAAATGACTCAGTTGATGATGCTTTACAATGAAAAGCATGCATCTAATATCCCATCACGGTGCTGGCTTTTCTGGGAAAACAGGACTAAAACTATTTTTTTTAAATACAGTTTTACTGCCACAGGAAGCACTGGTGACCCTAATATACAGGCTGTGCATATGGGAAAGCATGGTATTGTATACAGTTGCTTTTCAGAGCAGTATAAGGCTGATAGCTGTCAAGTTGTTTACAGAATCACAGAACCACAGGATGTTTGGGATTGGAAGGGACCTCTGGGAATCATCTGAAGCAGGTTCACCAAGAGCAGATCACATAGGAATGCATCCAGGTGGGTTTTGAATGTCTCCAGAGAAGGAGACTCCACAGCACCTCTGGTCAGCCTGTTCCAGTGCTCTGTCATGCTCAAAGTAAAGAAGTTTCTCCTCATGTTTAGATGGGACCTCCTGTGTTTCAGTCTGTGCCCGTTGCACCTCATCCTATCGTTGGGCACCACTGAAAGAACTCTGGTTCCATCCTCTTGACATCCACCTTTGAGATATTTAGAAACACTTATGAGATCCCCTCTCAGCCTTCTTTTCTCCAGACCCAGCTCCCTCAGTCTTTCAGAAGAAGAAAGATGCTTCAGAACCCTAATCATCTTAGTGGCTCTCCACTGGACTTTCTCCAGTAATTCCTTGTCCTTAAACTGAGGAGCCCAGATCTGGACACAGTTGTTATATCATTCTCCTTGGCTATGGCATGTGCCTGTTATAGACAGTTGCCCTCACACTGTGGGTCAGCTGTAGGGAGAGCCCCTGGCTCTTGCATGGGGAGCCCCAGCTGCCTGTGGGGAGTCAGGCAGGCCCTACCAGCTTTGGGCATGTGGCCACCTCTGGGTGAGGAGCATCCCCACACGCAGAGGCATCCTGCTGCCTTCCTGATCCACCATGCAGTGCTAAGAGGTGTCTCCTGCAGACATTTATTCAGCAGAAATGAGGCTTTTCACCTGACCTGTCATTATTATTATTATTGCTTATTTTGGCACACGATAATTGAAGGTACAAAATATTTTTAGTCAGAAAAAAATAGGGTTTTATGGCATTCTGAATAGCTTCCCATAAAAAGATTAATTTCCCAGAAGACATAAAAGTCCCGAATCCCTCGTAAATCACCCCAAGACACTTTTGTTACGAAGTAATTGAAAATCCAGAGTCTCTTAACCTTCTCTTAGCCTTATTTTTCATCACATCTCCTACAGATGAAGAAAGTCTTGCTTGTGCTAGGATATCATATTTAATACATTACCCTATATGCCCTTGCTGGACCTCAATGCTCACTTTCCAGTACTTTCCAAGGTAATACAATTTATGCTTTCTTTAAATCTCTTCCAGCACTAGTTTTTTTAATAAACCACAGTCAGCTTTAGGAAGTCCAGGTTTACCAGAAGTGATTCAATAGCTACTCAATTGCCTTGGGCTTCTTCAAACAGCACTTGAAAGGGAGGATGTGGTGAGACTGATAATGGGATATGGTATCTTTTACTTGCAAGCTGCCAGCTTGCAACAAACACTCTTGAGGTCACTCTGATTGGAAAAAACTATATGAAACGTGCCTGTAGCCACCTTCATTTTCTTATGGCCCGTTGCTTACTGCAAAACTGCCTGCCACTGTAAATGGGCAAAGTTATGCTGCAGCCTGAGCAAGGGGCAGCAGGTGAAGATGAGAAGGGCAACACTTGCAGCCTGTTGTAGGACTTGTGACGGTATATAAGAAAGTACCCTTTGTTTTGGTTGTCTCTTTATTATCACAGAAATAATTGAAAAGCAAACTGAAAATATGGTCCACAAAAGGAAGAATGGTAAAGAGATTCTCAAATTTATAGTGTTTTCAAAATATTAATGGCTTGCAAGGCAATCTCACTACTTTAGGAGACTGTCATTGTTTCCAAACATTTAAACTTAATATGGGAGGAGAAATGTCTTAAGAGCCTTTTGTTTTAAGGATAGTACTTCTAGCACAGGTGAATACTGCCATTGGCAAAGCATTAGCAAAGCAGTGCAGAGAAGTTGTGCTCAACAGCTTGAGCCATAGGAGCTCTGTGAGCCATTCACACTGCTCCCAAAGCCCCAAACCAATCAGATGAAATATCTGATGCTTTGAGGGTCCTGGGGTACGAAAGACAACTCTCACTGTGCCTGCCCATGAAAGGACAAACTACTTCTGTGTCACAAAGAGGATGCAGAGACTTCTTGGACCATCTATAGGTCTACAGGTCCCGCCTTTGTGACAAGGCAGAGCTTATTTTCCAGCCCTGCCAATGTAACACCTTCAATAAGCCGATCCAGCATCCCAGACATGAACCTTCCGAAAGCTGATGTGGAATTTAAGGGAGGCAAGTGGCAAATTGCAACTTGAAAGTACCTACAGGTTAGAAATTTGCCTCAATTGATGCTTTCACTAGAAGCATCGCATTTCAACCCACTCTCTTCAGTTGGTAATGTTCTTCCTATCCAGTAGCACCACCGATTATTTCCAGGATGGCAGGAGTGCATGGCAGGAGAATTCAGCACAGCCAAGGAAGCTGTGTTATGTCAGTCCCAAGGGCTTAGCATCAAGTGAACTGACCTTAACAGCAATATTCTGCTGCCCCCCAGGGGAAGGAAGGAACATGTATGGATGGGCTCCTAGTGACCTGTGCCACTTCACCCCAGCTCTGGAGAACCCCAAGTTCTGCTCCAGGACTTGCTTTCTTCAGCCTCTGTGCCTCTGGGAAGTGATGTTTAAAACTGCACTGTTTAAAGGACAGAACCAGAGGTTGTGAAAGCAATGGGTGCTGCAAGACTCTTTATTGCCATTTCACACAATGAAATACTGAATGATGATTGCTTACCTGGGTGTGTGGCAAGAAAGGCAGGGTAATGCATATGTATGAGAAACCCAACTGTTTGCAGAAACAGCAGTACTAATGTCAATAGGCACAAGAATAACCTTCCGTTGCCAAATAACATACATTATTTAGCAATAATACATGTGCATAAATAATAAAGTGCACCGAGTATATCTGTGCCTTCCTTCTTTTGCTTCTGAAAAGTATTTGTTAGTGGTACAAAAAAAAAAATATTGTTCATGAAAATGCACAAGGCTAATGCACTACACAATTGTCTTAACATTTACATAAAAATAGGATCTTCAAAATAATAGGTCTACCCCACTCAGGATCACACTAAATTAATGGCCTCCGAAGGCCATCGTAGATGTCATAGAAACTGGGGCTTCCGTGGCTCTCCAAAAGAAAACTATTGTCCCACAAATTCCTCCTGTCAGCCCACCCAGGCTTTTCCTCTCTATTTAGGCACATCACATGTTGTCCAGTCCAGTGTTGAATGATTCTGAAAAATCAGTTATCTCAGTTTGATTTACTCCTCAATAATCTGTTTCTTTACCATAAGTAGGTATCACCATCTGGATCTACCCCTTGCATTTGTCTATGCTGATCTATATTGGATCATGTTCTTATTCTGCTGCCAAAGGACTGAGAGCTCACTTATGGGAACACACAAAGAGTGAGAACATCGTATCAAGCCCCTCATGTTCTTCAGTCCCTCCGAGTTAAGAGCTGAAGCAACTGGTAATGCAAGTCAGAAAAAAAAAACAAAACATGACCCTCAGAAGCAATCACAAGAACAAGCACTCGTGTTTCGTGAGGTTACTCTCCCTCCACAGAGAAATAACCACATTAACCTGTGCTAGGTGGGCTATTTTGCTATTTCTCCAGGTTTCCTACCTGAACAGTAAAAGCAATCATAAAAAGTAACGGAAATATGAAACAAACCTGACTAAATCAGTGCTCACTGAACAATCCCTATGGAAATAGAAGACGCGGAAACTGCGTTGTTTTTATTGCAGGTAGGAAATGGCACTCAATGTTAAGATTTCAAAGCCAGGCCTTCAAGATTAGGGAATACGTATGCGTCAGAGGGTGAATTAAGTTTGCTGGACGATTTTCATCTAAGCATTTCTTGGTATTTCTGCCCTCCCTGTTTATCTCAGACATGAGCATCCCCAGTTAGGAATGTTTGTTTTCTTTTCCTAGCTTCTATATGAGCTTACTCTTGGAAACAGCTGAATTGTACCGTTTTAGGAAAAAAAAAAAAAAAAGTAGAGTGGGGCAGACGGCTGGCACGGAAAATGTCAAATCCAGTTGATTGCAGGAAGGTAAGAGCACGTCCTCTAGTGATTAGGGGTGGTCTGGGGTTTCCTTTGCTGCAGGGTTTGCCTTGACTCGTTGCCCATGTGTGTTGACACACAATC
The DNA here is from genome assembly GCA_013399365.1 of Pampusana beccarii. Lineage (NCBI taxonomy): Eukaryota > Metazoa > Chordata > Aves > Columbiformes > Columbidae > Pampusana > Pampusana beccarii. The sequence continues at coordinate 323,325 of VWYH01004259.1, read as the reverse complement.
CCTTTCTCTGCTCAGATCTTTTCCCACGGCTGAAGTGAGGTGACCCCAGGCTGTGGACCTGCTGTACAAGAGGGTCCCCACCTTGGCACAGCCCATACAGGCTCCTGCTGGTAACAGAAGCCCCCCAGGAACCTCCTCCTGGTACATGGGTTTGCTGAACCCGTCGAGCCAATCTTGTCTTTAAGTCTTTCGTGAACATGTCATTCAAAAGATACCATCTGCATAAAAGCATAGCTCTCTGTGCTACCTGGGCTTGGGAAATATTGTCTTTCTGGTGCCTCAAATTCATTCTTGTCACTTCCATTAAGACAATCCCTGTCTAGACTGTCTTCTCCAATGTAGTGTTCTTCAGATCAGAAGGATATATATTATGTATGCATTGAATTAGAGGTTAAAGCCACATCTACAATGGCAATTATTCGTCCTTACCACGTATTTTTAGGAGATGTGCAGGACTGCACAGTTTCAACACACTTAGATAAGGTCTATTAAAAGTTCTCCTTTATGCTAAGAAGATTTGAAAACTCTGCAGCCTAAGCAAGAAGGTTTCCTAACAAGCTTATTTCATATTATGTACACTTGGTTGTATCCTAAACTGACTGTAATTTGTAACGATATGGTACACAAAGAAATTAAACTATAAACTTTAAAGCATTCATCAATTTCAATTTGATTTGTTTAAAAAAGCTAAATTATGGGTTAACTCAGAAGGTAATAGAATTCAGAAAGAGAGTACTTATGATACAAGGAGTCCCTTCATACATTAATTTTCATTTTTGGTGAGATGAAGTTTGAAATTAGATTCAGATTGCAAATTATAGCTTTGTATGGGCTCCCTATTGCTAGCTCGTGAAATACTTAGATTCCTGAGGATGAAGCAATTTTCCTTCCCATAATAGACTGCAAAAGCCTTATTTCCCACTGGTAGAATAATAGGTCTGCAGCTTGAACTGAGAGCAAGCCATGCCTTTGCTCCTTGACTTGGTCACCAACAGGGATACATTAAACTAAACATATAACTGAAGAAGAAATGGTGTCATAAGGTGGGTTTCATTTTAATTCAAAGCTTATATCTGTCCTGTTCTTTTCACTTCCCTATTGCAACTGACACTACAGCCTGAATTCTGTGCAGCCCATCACTTAATGCCATACACATACCTTATTTACCTTTCCCTATACACTGCTGACTTCTTGTTTTGTACCAGTTTTCAGGCTACACGAGGCACACAGATGGGTGGAGGAGAATAAAGGTATTTTTCTCCTTGCATAAACTGATGGACTCATTTAGCAGAAAAGATCCATTACATTTAAGTAAGGCAGAAGGGGTAATGTTTATGGCAAGAAAGCAGATGTGTGATGCCCTGTAGCCCTGGAGGTAACACACTAAGTTTGTAAATCGTTTTCCTGCTGTGTCCTAAGCATCCATGGTGGTATTCATGCGTTATTATTGCCTTTCTTGCAGCGGCAGGGAGGAAGGCTCAGTGGACCTGCACCTCAGCAGGTGCTGGCAAGTGCCGGTCAGAACTGGGTCTTTCATCGGGCAGAGGTTCATGAGCTGAAACCGTGACCAGCCAAAGCTTAAATACCAAACAAAACTGCTCTGTCGTCTCCTGCAGCTCAAAGCAAAAAGAGTGCTGTGTGGGTACAGAAATAAAAATGAACTAAGAAAATTTCCCAGAAGAAGAAGGACGGAGCAGATTTAAAGAAAATATATATGGTGAAATTCTCCAGAAATGTAGAAAACTGCTGAAGAAGGTTTGAGTTTGGTGTCTGATGCAGAAAAAGACAGATATTAGGCTATAGGTCCGACTTTTGCAGGTTCTGAAGCATTTTATGGTTTTAATAGCTTGCAATTAACTTTGACTGATAATGAAATTGTGTTACTGCATAAAAATGAGGAATAGTGGCAAAATGAAGCAAGTGTCAGGTGTGCTTCCAGAGTACAAAACAGATTTTGCAACTGATCACATCTTCCAATTTTAGAGGTTTATATTTCTAAACAGAGACCAGATTGAGATTGGGAACAGGAACAAAAGATTTAGAGAAAAGTTCCAGCAAGATCCGGGATTAATCCTCATCAAAACAAACTTAGAATTGTCTAAGCAAACTGGTATGAAGCCTACAGAATACGACTAGCTCTTTGACAGCCAAGAGTCAGACATGTTAACAAAAGCTATGCAAAAACCTGAAGCTGGAGCCTTCAAAAAACAGTGTCAGAAGCTACACGTGCTTCAGCAAACATCACAAGCTGTGACAAGGTCTGACCTTTGGAAAATAATGCAAGAATTATGGTGGAGGATATTGCTCAGTGAGTGTTTACAGAGAGCCTCTATAGGGGTACACACACTGCATGGACAAAAACGCATCAGCAATTTCACTGGAAATCTTCGTATAATAAACATCATGCAGGGAGATGGAGCCTGAAAGCAGACAGAGTTTTTATTCATTTTTAAAAGAGCAGAGGAGAATAAGCCAACATGGTGCTAAAAGCAGTGATAGTAATGCTAAAAGAAGAAATACAGGGAATAGAAAGCAAATGGCTAAAGTTTTAGGATGGAAGGTGAGAAATCTAGCACCTCTGAAGAGGGATGGGAACAGCAGGAAAACAAAACAAAACACCAGAATAAAACAAACAAACAAACAAAACCAAAAATCAACAAACAGTTGGAAATAGGCTTAAATGAAGAGGAAATGTCTGCATTCTTCCGCTGGAAAATTGTCCATAGTTTAGTCTCATTAAGAGCATGCACTCATTTGAGAACCTGGGAACTAGAGACACAATTAGGCAGTGTAGGGATATATGCCAGGGGAGAAAGGAGCTGCTAGCAGAGTACAGGATGGTGCTGGAAGGAATATCTGTCCTGTGATTCCTGTCTTTAAAAACATTCTTTTAATGTAAGGCAAAAGTAAGAAAAGAGCATGTTTTTATTATTCTGGAGATCTTAGAGCAAAAGAATCAGAAATGTAATGCTCAATATATGTAAAAAGACATAATTCTTCATTGATGTATGGTTTCAGAAGGATTTAAATCAATATGTAAACAAAACTTTTCGTCCAGCTGTAAAGCTTGCACAGCTGAAAGAAATGGCTGATATTTGTCTATGCTTCATGCATTGGGAAGGTGGCATTTTCTCACTGGGCTTCCTAGCTGGACTGGCAGTGAAAGCAGATGTGTCTCCAGCATCCCTTGCTGCCTGTCTGTGGACAAACTGAACCAAACCACTAGTAAAAGCAGTCAGCAGAGCCCAGAAGCAATTTTGCTGACCAAGGGCTAGAGATCGTTGCTTACGTACAAACACTGGGAGAAATTTGAGATGCCTTAGGGCATCTGAGCCGTCTGCATGAGGGTGGACCGAGTAACTCAGGCTTTATGGTGACAGCGAACTGACTATGCGAGTGGATCTCAAATGGCATTTAACAACTGTGCAGGCAACTATACCAATGTCCTGCTGTGTACTTAGACCATTACTGTGCCTGTGAACACATTCATGCAAACATCTGCACTTAGATGTCATAGCCTTGAGTTAAATTCTGCCCTTGGAGTCCTATCTACAACATATGTTGGAGAAAAGGAGACACAGTAAGGTGTATGCATAGCTCATAGGAAGTTCAAGACCATATCTAGTAGGATGCCTTTACGGGCCAGAGAAAGTACCATGGTTCCTCAGAGTGGTGACTCAGGTGTGGACACCGATGTGCAGACACGGGATGACTCTGATCTGCAGCTTCTCATGGAAAGTACGAGAAGCTGATGGAAGTGTTCCGAGTCAGAAAGCACAAAAAACATTGTACACGGATGCCTCCTTGCAGAATATTTGCACAGACCTCTTGCAGCTGTGAGGTCAAAAAGGAAGACTGGTGATTAATGTGCTGTAGGTTCTAGCAAAAATAGGCTGTTTGCAGACTCAAGAAGAGAAGGAGGCCTTGGCTTTGTTCAGTGACTGTAAATTTTCATGTCTTTATTTATGGGAGCTGTGCACTCACTGAAACTCATCATAAACAGCTAGTGTCAGTGCCAAAAAGAGGCCAACACCAGCTCAGGTTCTGGGGAAGCAGAGATTTGTTTTTTCAGGGCTGAGATACTGATGGCTGCATGTCACCCCATCTCAAAAAGGTGAACTAGAAATTGCATGAAAATGGGCAGCAGGGTACTCCTGCAAGAGGAGCAGTTAAACAGGCAAGAACTCTTAGAATCATAGACAAGATGAGGACTTAAGTAGAAAATTATCATTCATAGAATCAGAATAATTTAGGTTGGAAGGGATCGCTGAAGGTCACCAAGTCCAACCCCTTGCTCAAAGCAGGTCCAAACAGACAAAGTTGCTCAGGGACTTTCCCAGCTACCCTGTTTCCCTGAAAATAAGCCCTTCTCCAAAAATAAGCCCTAGTTTCAGTTCATTTTAAAAGTCAATTTAAATAGCGTCCAGACAGCTATTCATGTAAAAAAGCAAGGCTCTTTTGGAGCAAAAAAATTGTATAAGACCCTGTCTTGTTTTCAGGGGAACAGGGTAGGTGTTGAAATCTCCAAGGATGGAGATTCTGCAGCTTCACTGGGCAATATGCTCCTGTGTTTGACCACCCTCATAATGAATATCTCGTGTTTCAGCCTGTGTCCATTGCCTCCTGACTTATTACCATGAACTCTCAAGAAGACTCTGTCTCTGTCTTCTCTACCCTTCCATCAGGTTTGAAGAGATCCCCCATGAGCCTTCTCTTCTCCAGGCTGAACAGCCTCAGGTCTCACAGCCTTTCTTCATGTCACAGAAGCTCCAGTCCCTTAATCAGCTTAGTGGCCCTCTGCTGGACTTTGTCTGGTACGTCTATGTCTCTCTTCTACTGGGCAGCCCAGAACTGGACTCAGCACTCCAAATATGTCCTCACCAGTGCTGAGTAGAGGTGAAGGATCACCCCCCTTGACCTGGTGGCTAACTCTTGGTTAAAGCGTTCAAGTTTGCTGCATCCATTATTGCACTTGATACAAGACCTAGAGGGCACCACTGCAATGGTCATGCAGCTGCGTTAAAGCAAGTAGAAGGAAGCTCTTCTTCACAAAGTACAAAACATAACTATGGGACTAAGTCTATTTTAGAAGCCAAAGGTATACATTCATTTAAAAAAGGATTAGATGGATTTGTTAACACAGGCCTGTTGTGGCCTATCAAACATGCTAATTCAGACACAATCTCCAGTTCAGAATGCCGCTAAGCTGCCAGCTGCTGGAATCTGGGAGTGCACGCCGAGGGGAAGGAGCATATCTCCCTTCTACCTTTTTTCTTTGTAATTGCTATATTTCATTGTCCTCACTGACTTTCTGTGAAAGGATGAGCTAACGTCTAGCCTGAAAACAGTAAGATCTCATTGAATTGGAGAATAATAAACCTCAAGTGTATCCGCAAGGGTCAGAGGTTCAGTGGGAAGTGTCAGGAGGAGAGCACTGAATGGAGAATGTCTGACAGCACCACCACCCCTTGGAGGTGTTCAGTGATGCTTTCCTAAAGGCATGAAAATACAGGGCCACAAAAATAGCTCCGGGGTTGACAGGTACAGATTGTATCTTTTTGCTTCTCTTTGTCACAGAGGTACCCAAAACGAGAGCAGTCAGACAAAAAGCTCAAAGCAAACTTTATTTTAATTAAAATAGCTTAGCAGAAAAACCAAACTAGAAACAAGGTCTATTGAAACCACTCAGCACTCCGACAACGTTATAACTACAGGTTCAGGGTAGCATTTGGGAACTAATTACTACACAGACGACACACGCAGGACACATGGAATCCCTAAAGCTCCAGGTGATGATTAAAGGCATGCATTCACCCACTCGCAAAGGAGGACTCTCGAGGATACCCAGAACACCTAATCTCTCACCAATAAGGCCAGGGTGCTCAAGGCCAGTCTAGAAAACACAATCGCTCACCAAATGGTGGGGCACTTAACCTTGAGGGGTTTCCTTAGGCCAAGTCCCTATCCTAAGGGGAGAGGCCCTGATGGCAGACCCACTGCTCCAGGGGCACCACCTCAAAATGGGGTCTCCAGTGGCCTCTGTTTATAACCTTATGTCAAAATCTGATCTGTGGTCATGTACAGTCAGTGGTCCAGAAGCTTCTCTCAACTGAGGTGTTTCATTGGCCAAGAGCTCTGTTGGCTGAGCAGGGGGCCTTGCCTTGCCCGTCCCCGGATCGGGGGGTGTACGTGACTACAGCCACTGTGTGGGGTCCAGTCACAGAGGCAGGGGGTGTTGTGTCCCTGCCGCACTCCCTATGGCTGACTCCATAGGGCTTTAAAAAAGGGTGTGAGGGGAAGGGTGCAGCCAGGTTCTGGAGAAACCGCAGCTCAGTGCATTTATCTATGTTAAGATATTCTTCATGTCACTGAGGGATGTATAAACCACACTATGAAAAAATATGCAACATCCCTGCACACCTTTGCAAAGCGCACTGATGGAGGCAGGAGGGTGGGCTGGTTGGTGGCTGCTCTGCCCGCCTGGGGTAGGTAAATTCTAGCACAATTGGAATAAAAATTAGCAAGGATTTGGGGAAGGCAGGCACACAGGAATGCAGTGGAGCAAAGATCCAAGCAAAATGATGTTCACACCAATCTGATTTAAAAAAAAACAACAAACAAACAAACACAACACCCCCCCCCAAAACAAAACAAACAAACCAAAGGACACAAACAAACAAAACCACCACAACAAAAACTACAAAAAAACACAACTATCTGGTCCCAGCCAAAACATGGATTGCTGATTGCCAGAGCTGTTGCAGGATGAGACTGCAGAGGGTGATTAAGGCTCTTAGCAGGTGGCTGGGATGGCATATTCACAGGCTGTTTATCAATGTAAAGAGAAGCCTCCAAAAGGAGACAGAATTTGGTTTGAAGGGAAATGTAAAGGTACTGTTAAATCATTTTTAAGGAAAATATGGAAGTCATTATTGCTGTGTTTTATATTGGACTCAAATGAACATCAATATGGATGGAGTCGCTTAAGTTTATTGCATGTGCCAAAGAAAGGAGGTCAAGACAAGTATAAAATCCAAACAGGTGACATGGGAAAAATCAACTCCTTTGTGAAAAGTACATTTACTTGTGCTTCTGGAAAAATACAGCCTGATTGTCTGAGAACTGCTTGCCTCTCTTTCTGCTAGGGCTAAGATACCTGCCGAAGTACTAGCTGTATGGCCCACAGGTCAGGGGCAAAAGCCTGGATTTATGGCAATTTTTAGAAATATCAGGAAAATAATTTAATCCCCATTCATCTCTTCACCAAAATGATGTGCTGCAGAGCTGCTGTGTGAACTGGGGATCACAGACGGCAGCAGCCTCACCGTCATGTATGACGCTGCTGACCGAACTGATGCATACTGTGGAGAAATAGTTGATACCTTATTCAGCCCCCGAGGGGAAAAAAATAAGAGGTATGAAATGAGACAGCTTGTTACAAGTAGCTCACAAAGCTTCTTCAGGCTAGTGCAGACAACAAACATGTAATTCAATCCACAAAAATAACAATACCAATTGCTGCCCTGCTACCACACAGAGGCAAAGGAGAATTTCTAAGCAGGACTTCAGGAAAACTGATAACATAATTTTTAGTCCCTTCAAAAGCATGGGAGAAAGCATAATATTGTGTGTTAAAAAATGGAAAAGAGAGAGCCTTATTGAAATGTTGTTGAAGTGCTTTTGGATGTTCTTCCTCCTGCAGAAAGGAAACCACAAATATGCAAGCCTTCTTGCTTATTATAATCTGCTTCACATGGCTTTTCTTTTTTGATTGCTCATAAATTACTTCTCTCTGTGTTAATCAGTTTGTCCCGCTTTGTTTACATCTATTTCACCTCCTCTTGTTTTAATGTGCCAGTGATTCTCAGCCTGAAAGGGGGAAGGCACAATTCGCAGAACTGAGCCTAAATATGCAGCCATCCCTCCCTGAATCTCAGGCTTGTGCTGAGATATCATGTCTTGGATCCAAAGCAGGGGCAGAGTGCAGGTGACCTCACAAGAGAGGGGATGTCAGGGATGCAGAGTCAGGGTTTTCTTCAAGCATAAGCACCAAGATGCTACCCAGAGTCCTGGAAGCTTTCTCTCTTGCCCCAGCTAAATCTGCATTTCAGCTCCAGGTCAGCTCTTCTTATACCCACAGCAGACCTCTGCAGAGCTGAAAAACAGATTAAACTGCTGCAAACAGCTTTCAGGAGCCAGGCCAGCTTTTTTAAAGGCTTTCTGAAGTATCTCTACATTACAATGCAAACTGCACTGTAGATATAATTTAAGTATAACCCTCTTTATTTACACATATCCCTGATCTTGAGAAGAAAAAGCCAGAAGGCATGCAAGGCAATTCTTTTTGCAGGAGTTTTACCAAAAAGCAAATCCCTATTTCCCAGGGGTCAACTTTGCCTCAGGGACTGATGCAAATCAGCACCTCTGGCAGAGACCAAACTATTTTGCTGCTCATGCAATTCCCCCTCTCTCTAAGCTGATTCTGCATAAAACCATCACATAACTTGAAACGTATGGGCTTAAGAACAATAACTTGAAGACAGTGTTTAACATAGCAAGCGTACGATGCCTACCATAATAATATATTTATTCATGAGCTATCTAATAACTGAGGAGGCCTATTTTACCATAATGCTCAAATACAGAAAAACAAACACTCTTTGTAGTTTTGCACTGTTTTTCTTGCTTCGGTATATTGATAATGCTAATGACCACAGTTAACGCCTTCTTTTGCTAATCACAGAAAATCCCTTCTTTGATAATATTGTGCTGTGACAGAATGATAAGAATTAGAGCTGTGCGCCAGAGAACCATCTTCTTCCACAGAGCGACTTTGAACTGCCAAGCCAGAACATCAGAGAAATGCGATGTCACTGCTGCCAGCTGCAGCCTCGGGAACTGAGAACTAAGACTGTGGAGAAAGGAATGGAACAGCAGAGGGTCATAACCAGAACCCACAGGCAACATGGGTTTGGAGTACCTATGCGTATGCGTGCTGCTCAGGGCAAGGGGAAAATGTAATATGATTGCAGCAATTACGCTAAAAAACCCACACTAGTTCTCTTTCCGTCTGTGTGATAATTTGTCCCTTTTTGAATAAGATGCTTAAATGCAGTAATACCTGTCTGTACAGTTTCGGGGAGGACAGTGGAATGTTTTTATTCATCTGAAACCCATGTAAGAATGGGCCAGACACAGTATGTTATCACCCCATAAAATTATCACTGAGGGAAATTCTACAGTTTATTATGCATTTAATTTTTACATTGTCAACTTCTTTGCCAGAAATTTTTGGCTTTACCTTAACTCCCCAGGGATCAAAAGCCATTTTGCCCCTACTTACAATGGGAGCAAGTCCAAAACCTTTTAAAATGTCCTCAGCTGCTGGAGCAAGCATTCCCCTCGTATCAATGTGCATCGTGCACTGAGGTTTGCTTTCAGAGCCGTAGGAGGAAAAATCCGTGCGATCTACGGGTACAAGCTGCACTGTAGGAGCAGAGAGACAAGAACAGATCAGACTGGTGTACACAAACACCTTCCCAAAGTATAACTTTTCTTCTGTGCTGGCAGTGAATGAGCAGAATTATCCATTTGCTTTCCCAACAGACAGGAGCACCTCAGGTAGAGGTATAGTACAAATATGCCCCTCGGGAGACTGATGCTGTGTTTTCTGATGGCCCGTCAGCTTGCTGCTTTCCCGTTATTTATTTGGGCACTGGTGTGTGTCTATCTACAGGGTGCATATTTAGAGAAAGTGAGAGCATCTACTCAATTACTACAGATAGACACCCAGGAGTGAGATTTGGCTGCTTGGAGATACGCTCTCTGCTTACTGCTGAGCACCAGTTTGGATGACAATCTCTCGAAGTCATGGTCCAAAAGAAGTCACGGATGATTCATATGATTTGAATCTTATCCTTGATTTCAAGTGCCTGTACATCTTATTCCGTATCTAATTAGCCTTGCAAAATCCCAGTTTGTAAACACTAATTGGAAGCATGCAAGGTTAAGTGTCCATGTAAATCCTCTTCTGCATCTTTGGATGTGTCAAGTGCTACAGAGAAACAAATCTGACACTGGAAAAACGCCAGGAAGTTTTGCCCATGTGACTTGAAAATTTGAGCCTGTACGTGAGAAGAAAAAGGGTGCTGTGTTAAAGCTGGTTTAGAGCAGCAGTCAGGAAGAGTTGCAGATAGGCTGAAAACTGCAGATAGCAAAGGCAGTAAATTAGTAGTAAACCCACAATTTTTACACTTTGTAATTAGCAGTGGTGGCATAATACAGAGATAAATGAAATGAAAATTGTTAGTGGAGTGGCCGGCTCAGGGGACTGATAATAAGACTGTATTTTGAGCTTAGTGTCTTTTGCCAGCAAGTCACTGATTCTGAAAACGCCGGACTGAGAAACAGTGCAGATCACTACTGTCTGATGCAGGACTGGTTTACTGATTCAGTCTGATGTTTCATATCCAGCATGGGCCCTGTTGTTTGCTGACTCCATGAAAAGGCCAAAGGCTCAATGGATGGAAAATGGAAACTGCACCTCCTCGGAGAAACACTTGCCTGAACAGCTATGAAATAGACCGCTGAGGATTAAGAGGCAAATTTTCTTGTTTTCTACAGGTACTAAATGTAATTCTAAATATACAGTTGGCATTTATAGTGCTGTAAGTCAGAACTTTTGGACAAATGGTAACGAAACTAAGGACACAGCAGGAACTAATCATTGTGAAGTGGAAGACATAAAACTTAAACTCATCATATTTTCAAACATCAGGTTGATGAATTCTCGCTCAAAATACCAGGAAAATAAACGGCTGATTCTCCAGTTCTTGATATCGAGACATAGGGAAGATACCTTCTGAAAGGGATGTTCATCCAAGTTATTTGCTTTACGTTATCAGCTTTCTGCAGTAGTATCTAAGTAATACTGAGCTGCATTATAAAGGACATCTGCCTATTGGCATAGACAGACTGCCTCTTAATGGTGAAAAACGCATGATAGTAAGGAAACTTCAGTTCCTAAAGCACCATCTAAGTAGAGAAAGGGAACATCCTTCAATTACTACTGCATTATGCAGAAATTATTATGCAGAAAATAACTGAAGAACTACCTGCAGCAGCAACTTGTTAAAAGCTTGGAGAGATGCAATAATTTCACGTAAGTTTCTATTAAGAAGGAATCAAAACTCAATTTAATGTAGCCCCCCTTCTTATCAGGACTTCAGTCAGGTTCTTCTGTGGCAGATAAAGCCCTAATATTCTTTCATCGAACATAAAGTTATTCTTTGGTGTTAATGCCATGCTACCTTCCACATCACCTTGTCTATCCTTTCTGTAAGTTCTGCTTTTCAGTGTTTCTAAGCCTGTCATTTTCTTGGTTGTGTTATGCTTTTGCAATACCAATGATACAGTACCCCTCCTGCAACAGATATGCCTCCAATTCATCACTCTTATTATAGATGCTTCCAGCAACATTTTTTTTGTAATAGATATTTCGCATTTCTTTACTTTCTCCTGCTGTTCTTTCTCTATCATTGCCCCTTGCAACCTTTGCTTACAGTTCAGGTCTTCATGGGCCTAGCTCTGATACCACTTTACACTGGACAATTTTTCACTAGCAAATAGACTCCTGATTTACAGTGGGGTAAATAGCACACGACCTCAGGCCTTTTGTCTTGAGAATTTTACCTTTCTCATCGTTAGCACTTAAAAATGTTACTGGGTGATTTCTGTTGATACATTCAATTGAGATACAACACTCCCTCCTCCCCACAGGCCTCCAACATTAAAAATAGAAAAATAAAAAAGATACATTGCCTTATCCTTCTATGATAATAGAAGAAGTAGAAGGAGGGGTTTTAAATGCCTTGAGAGCATTAAAAAAGGTGTTTGTCATCTCAAGTGATAGAAAGGACTTAGTCACTATAAAATCTACTAACCATAAACCGCACAAACTTCACACACATTTTGTGTTATTAGTATTACAAAGCATTTCTATAGTGCCATACATCTCCACCGCCACTTCTTCAAGCAGATAAAGCACATTCCCTTCCTCAGAGAGCCTGCAATTTAAATAAGTCAAGACAAATATTGTATGTGATAAAAATAGAGGACAAAAGTTCAGGGGGAATTGATGTGTGGAGACAGCTGATAAGGAGAAGAGTGGAAAGGGAAATGATTGAAGATTGCTGTTTGGGATCCTTTCAAAACTAGGGAGAAAGAATCTCGGCATGCTACAAAGTCTATGGCAATGAATGCAGTAGTGGTAAGACCTCAGTTGCATTTATACTCTGAAATGTATTTTACATGGAAGAAGTGCTGCCTGGCCAAAATGGCTCCTTCTGGTCTGTCCAGATGAATTATACATAAAGCAAGTCTGGATGAATTATACATAAAGTGGGCATTGGTTTGGATGCAATGTTCTCATATGCGACCAATGTGGGTTTTCATAAATGGGCTGGCTTTTCAAAGGGAACATACTAATGCATACAAATATTGCCCTTGTGATTAGGACTCTCAAGCTGGACACCCAAGAAAGAGGCATCTGATACCAAGGAGAAGGTCACAGTTTGTGCACGGGGTTTCATCGGCTGTCCGGAGCTGCTGCCTGGACACATCCAGGAAAGCTGCTGATTCAGGGAAAAGCAGTAAGGCTTTCAGAAAGCGCTGGTGACTGTGGAGCTTCCCACGTCCTGCTCAAGCCAGGGGGAGCACACAGCCATTGCACTTGTGGGGCACCCAGTGCTTGTGGGGCACCTGGCTCTGGCTGCCACCTGGAGGTGGTCCAAGTGCTGGTGTTTCTGGGAGGCTGGTGCAGGGTCCCCCAAGGAAGGGGTGCACATGAGCCCCTTTCTGTCTGCCCCACTGCCCCCCTGAGTCAGAGCAGGAACCCACTAATTCACCTTATGGTCTTCCTGTGGAAAGAGATGCTGTGCCCCATCATTGCAGAGGGGATCATTTGCTCTCAAAAAATTCATCACAGGCTTTCACTGCAGCAGCAGGTTCTCAATGAGGTCTGGTGCTGTGTTTACAAACTTTGGTTTATTATTAATACGAAGCTTCCTTCCGTGACTTGCTTCAGATAGCATAAGAAAAAGCACAGCTATTTGGGTATGCATCCTCAGGGCATTTACCTAAAGTCATATGGGTTATTCAGAGACTCAGAATAACTACTTAAGTGTCTCAGATTAAGCAAAACTAATGAACATATCCAAAGTTTGTAGGTATAGGCCCATCTATAAGCGTGTGATCCTTATATCAGCACGTACTTTAAAAGAAGGTTTTGTGGGGCACATAATTGGCAACATGGACTGGGAAACAAAAACAAGGTAAGCACAAGACAAAAAGGAAACTTGCAGTTAAGTTGAATATTCAGAAACAAACTGGAAAGGAGGATTTAAGCAACATCAATACATACATAATTCAAGAAACATTGTCTGAAAGTGCACATTTCACTTTTGAAAAAGACTTCTAATGATAAAAGCCACAGAGAGAGAGGAGGAAATAGAAGATGTCAAATACTAGCATTTAATTAGGTCTACTTAAGAGAAGTGAGGGCTAATATTTAGGTCCATACCCTTTAACTGTATGATTGTTTGCATAATCTTCTTATGCACATAGTAAGAATTATGCATAAAATACACAAGAAGAACTAGCCAGATACTCCAAAATATATCACCTGTCTCCCTCCACAAGCACAGAGCGTTGGGACATCCACCTTCCTGGTGAGCCAAGCCAGCGTCTAGCTGTTTGAAGTGCTGATCTCTTCCCAGAAAATGCTGTTTACTCTCAGCACGCCACTGGAGAAAAGGCGCCAGTGGAGACTGCAACTAAAGAAATGAAATGGTCTCCCCTTAGATTGGACAGAGAGTTTTCAAAACTGCTGGGAAACAGTATTCCTCAAAACAGCAGACATGACAAATGGGTACTAAGATCTGAGTTTAATCCATTCACCTCCTTTTAAATAACACGTCCACGAACAGACATTGAAAAAAAAGAATGAGTTCAGAATGGGTTTGTTTCAAAACTGGAGACACAAATCTCACATTTATTAAATATGTTGTTCTTGTTGGAGACGAAGTGGCAGCTCAGTGTTGAAATGTAATAATTGCGTTTGACAGAGATGCAGTTCATCACGGTTTTCTACTTTAAAGGACTTCCCTCCAACTCAGATTGCAACCCAGTAGTAGTTACTAGGGGTCTTCCCAATTTCTAAAGCTTTTTGGAATTGTTTTTAACATCACAATGCATTCAATTCTTAATGTGACCTTACAGTTCATGCTTGCTCCTTTACATGTCTAACCATATCTGAGAGAAAAAATCCTGCACATGGTGACTGAATCCACAGCAAACATGGACATGAACTTCTGGTTTCAATTCCTGTACTAAGGGGTTCTTAGACATTTTATTTATACCAGCCACTGGATGCAAGGCAGCAGCTTTTTCTCCTAACAGAGACTGTCCCTGCACCATCCCCTGCTTTCAGCTGAGTGTTGCAATCAGTAGGTTGCAGAATTCTGATTTCTTTCTCTGGCCTAAAGCCTGAACTGAGTTTTGGGAAAATGCACAAACTTAAACAGAGATTTTTGGAGCTCACACGATCTTTTAAAAGTCTAATTTCAAATCTGCCCCTGACTATGCACTTAATTTTAATGATATGACCAGTCTCATGTAGCTGACCCTAGACGAAATGTAATTTGATCACCTGTAAATAGCTTTTCCTTTATTTTTACTTCCTGTTTGCTTACTCTGGAATTACTTTGGGAAGAAAACAAGAGATGCCCCATCTCCAGGAGTGTGGAAGCTATGAAGAGATCTATCATATTGTGTATAAAATTCAAGAAGGCATAACATATAGGGCAATAATGCACACGAGAGAGGAAATCAATATAGAATCATAGAATCATGGAATTGGAATAGTTTGGGTTGGAAGGGACCTTCAAAGGTTATCCAGTCTAACCCCCCAGCAATAAGCGGGAACATCTTCAACCAGATCAGGTTGCTCAGAGCCCCGTCCAGCCTGGCCTGGAATGTTTCCAGGGATGGGGCATCTACCATCTCTCTGGGCAACTTGTTCAGTGTTTCACCACTCTCACTGTAAAACTTGTATTCCTTATGCCTGTCCTGAATCTCCTCTCTTTTAGTTCGAGCTTCTGGTACCGGCAGTGACTGGGGTTCAATCTCACTAGTCTTCAGCCAGAGACAGCTTCCACCTACAAATTTCCCAGTGGTGCAATAGACGCAGTTTCATTTTCTGCCTTGGCAGGAGATGAGGTTTTAGCAAGAAGTTCACGTTCCCTTCCTAGGAGGAGCCAGTGGGGAGGCCTCCTGTCTGACTTCTCTGCATCAAATCACTCAGGTTGTCTCCATCCCAGAATGCCGTCCTCGTACTCCTTAACAGGAGATAACTGAAGCGGTACTTCTGCCACTGGAGTTGTCACTAGCAAAATATTTCTACAGCAGAATTCTATATTTTCCCAACAGTTATTCAAAACTTCTTTTGAGCTTTATCACATATGAACCCTATAATGTTAAAAATCTAGGCAGGCAATTTCTCTCTGCTTCCAGTACAATCTAGTAACCTAAATGCATTGTTTACAGCTATTTCTAGTGAACATATAGTACCTTGTCAGCCTTCTGTCGATGTTGCTGCTGTGGTTCCTTGTTAATTAACCCCTTATATAGCACTGGGTTTTAGCACTCTTCTTGCTAATATTCTCAGCTGTTTTAGCCTGGCTCCAACTCACACTATTCAGATCTAAGTGTGCTGCAGCAGCTATTGAGCAGTGTAAAAGTGCTGCCTGCAGGCTGGAGGGGGCCTTTGGGATGAGGGGGTGTTTTAAAGCCAGTTCCACACCAGTGGCAGACCCTCGGTGCCCACCACAGTCCAGAGCAGCAACTGCTGCTCACACAGAATCACAGAATCACAGAATGTCAGGGATTTTGGTGCCCACCACAGTCCGGAGCAGCTCCTGCTGCTCCCAGCTTCTCTCTTGAAGGAGTTGGCTTGTGTTTTCCTGGAGTAAATGCTGTAGAGAACAAAACAGGCTGCCCATCTATGGCTGTACGTCGAGTGCCCCCCTGATGTTAAGCCTTGGCTCATTTTGTGTCTGTACCCTCGCTATCTGCCTTCTTTTTCACACATCTCCCTCACATTAACACTGCTTTTAGCTAATGCTAGATTTTTTTTTAGAGATGCTCTCACCTATGTCCGTGTTTTTTTATTGCCCTTAGGGAGAAAAAGGGAGTCAATGTAGAGCTGAAGGAAGTCCTGGGCCCTGCTGTATAACAATGTGACTCTGGAGGCAACTGAAACAAATAGCACATCCTTTACATAAGGCAGAAGATTCAAATCGCTTTCCTGCCAATTTATACAAAGCCAATTTGATGGATTCATTTCAGAAGTCAGAAGCAGAAAACATTTATGGATGTATAGAAATGATTGATGATGCTGCAAGCACTCTCTCCTGGCTTTGCTCCATTGTTTGGCTTAGAAAATGCCTTTGACAAAGCAGAACTACTGTCTGCGAGCAACTTTCATCATGGGTGATCAACTTTAACAAGAAATATAAGGGCCAGATTAAAACTGTGGGTAAATAAAGTATAGTCATACAGTTATGAAATACAGGGTCATTGTGATGCAGCTCCCTTCATTTTGGTAATCAAGTTCTATTCAGACCGTTAATGGATTACAAGCTGGCTGTGCTATATACAAGCTGTAAAGTCCTTGTCTATACTGCACAGCGCTCTCAAGAAAAAAACCCCACAAATATCTAATGTGCACTTCCCTTTCCTGTAAGCCTAACCAGATCAAACCAAATGCTTTGATGAAGTATTAAGGCAGGGAAAGCCATTCTGTTGTGTCTGCTGTTTGCCATTCTGCAGACCGCTGTTGGAAGTTGGTAGAAGCTCTGTCTGGGAACAGACAGTGACAAATGAAAGCCACCAGTGTCTGGTCACAGAAGCTAGTGCAATTATGATACAGCCGTTACTAGACAGATGGGTCCCTCCTTGCAGTCCTTCCATGTGCAGGCTACTCTCTGCATCTCTACATCTCCACAAAGTGGACTTCACAGAAACACAATCTCGGTTTTTGCATCATTTCAAAGAGTCACTTCTACATGTGGTAAAGACTCTTAACACATACGAGCATTTGATTTTGCATTAGGGGCCTTGACTTTCACATACTCAATCCTTATGACACAACTTCTAAATATCAGAAGCAGGATTTTATTATAATAAGCATATGCTCTTTCATTATCCATATGTTGTTACATATGTTAGTACTTCCCCTTTCCTCCCTTAGCTTTAGTGTATCTTAATCCAATTAGTCCATGCTATTTGTCTGTGTTCTGGAGTATCACGAAGATCTTATCCAGTATTAGAGTATCATATGTTAAAATGTTATTTCTTGTTGCTTAAAAAGTCCAAATAAAAATAGACTTCACAAACCACTTGAGAGTCTCCATTTCTGGCTGTATAATGTAAGTGATAAATTATTCACCTTTATTTTATGGAATTTCTTGTAATGTAATTACATGAAAATCTCAAATCATATTTGTAAGTGATAGAGTGATTAAGATTTTAAATATCTCATTTACATGCTGGTGGTAATATTTTCATGAATATAAGAGAAAAGGTTATTGGTTTATGAATTCCATCTGAATGAACAATATTCACAGAATTTAAAAAATAGCTATATAGCTACTCTTTCTCCCCATAATTTTTATCTCCAGATGCACAGAAATAGAGTTTTGATTCCAGAACATGCTCTGCATTTAGATAATAATGAAACATACGATAATAATAGTGCACAAGCTCTGGCTGAAGTGTAATTCCAGCTCTTCTCCAGTTCTGGCAGACACATGATTTCCATACACGAAATTAATGACTGCAGGAACCATAAAGAAAATTCTTACCGGTACACACTGTTACAGTACTATGACCTACAACTCTTGAACTTTAAGGAAGGGAAGGGATGACAGAGCTGGGGCTGCTCAGCCTGGAGAAGGTTCAGGGTGGATCTCACCAATGTACATAAACAGCTGAAGGGAAGGTGTAAAGAGGTTGGAGGCAGGCTCTTTTTCACTGATGTCCAGTGAGGCACTAACTGAAATACAGGAGATGCCATCTGAACATCGGGGAGGACTTTTTCACTGTGGTGGTGACTGATCACTAACACAGGTTCCCCAGGGAGGCTGTGGAGTCTCCATCCTTGGAGATACTGAAAAGTCATCTGGACACACTCCTGGGCAACAGCACTAGATGGCCTTGCTTGAGCGGGGGGCTGGACCAGATGGCCTCCAGAGGTCTCTTCCAACCTTGACCATTCTGTGTTCCTGTGAATCCAGCAATGTTTTTAGGCATCCATGAACTGTGATATTCTGGAGGCTGTTATGGGTGTGAATCCAGGAGATCTGATTCTCATGACTTGTTTGCTTTTGCACTGTTTATCCTTACGTCTTTAGAGCTCTTGCCTCTTTCTCAACCAGCCTGTTGACCACACTTTCTAAGGCAGTTTAGCAAAGAGAATATATTGTGATAGTGTCAGATGGCTTTAATGCAACATTATTTCCTCACAAAGAACAAGATAAATTCTGTTTCTCTGAGCTCTCAAGTAACGCAAGGAATGCTCTGTCAATTAGTGCTCACCCCCTGCCATTTAATCTCTTGTTTTCCCTAGATTTTTGTGTAGAACTTCCCTCGCCAGGCTGATACTGCTGCTTTCTCTCTGAGTGCTTCTGCTCTTCCTACAGCTTCTTGCAAAGACACAAAAACCTTTACAAAACGTACCCAGATAAACACCTTCCCCACCATTTGCTCTGCATATACCTTTGAGTTGGATGGTAGCACAGACCTGTCTCTAAAGTAGAGATTGCTGTTATTTTAGCTAACTTCTCCACATCGGCATGTCAAACTTCTGTGAAGTGTAGCAGAGTGGATATGTGCCTCCAACTTGATCCAGAGATGTATAAGAGATCTAATCCATCGTGTAGCAAGGTCTGACAAACTGCACAGACTGGATCAGTTTGTGTTCTACAGTGTTGAAATTTTCTATTACCGTGGAAACGCAATACTGAATTAAAGTTTTTCCTCATCTCTTATTTTCTGCTTTGCTTGATTTATGGATTAGGAAAAAAAAAAAAGCACAGATATGTTGTGATAGATACCCCTTCTCATAGGCTTTATAATTCAGAGTGCTACCATGCAAGCAATGGGTTTCCTAGAAGAAGAATTTATGATGTAGTATGGAGACCATTCTGTTAGAAATGACAGGTGCATTTTTGCTCTAGTGACAGTGATGCTGATCAGGACAGAAGTGACAGAATAATAATGTCTAAAACCAGTGTAAGACTGAAAGCCCAGGAATTATCTCAGATTAATTTTAGGATTAAAATTTCAACTTGCTGCAGTGAATCTTGCAATCAATGTAGGAAACCCCAGCACTTTCTTACCATTCCAGATCTCCAACCATCAATCGCAGAAGAGGTAAGAGACGATAGATGAACAATAGCTAAGGGTTTCTGAGGTGATAGGGCTGCAGCAGTCTTTGGGATGAGACTCATGGGGCAGTTTTATTCCTTCCCAGGCTCAGATACTGTTGTGCACCAATGGGCTGAACTGCCCCACACCTGGGCTTCATCCAGGCATGGAGCTGGCTGTCCCCATGGCTTGCTCCTCACCCAGCCTCAGCTCCCTGCAGTACCACCCACCCTACCAGAAACACACCATGGGGTGCATTCAGCATCCTACCAGATTCTCTCAGCTTTAGGATCTTTAGCCTCACCTCTCTTAAGATCTGGATAATAAAAACAGTCAGTTTTACAACCAGCACTTATCTTATTTGCCAAGACTCTGAAAGATTGCTGCTTTTCGTGCACAGAGAAATCTTAACTGGGATGATTACAGCAGAGTCAATTATTTGCTTTGGGATAGGTGTTGCCATCAAATAAATAATAACATTGTCATCCTCTTTCCTGTTTAACCATCCCTTCTTTTTGGAAAAGCACAGTAGTTCTGCTGATGCATTTCAGGAAGACCAGGTGTCCTTGGTAAATGTTGCAGTAGTTGTATGGTGCCTCCAAGATATCTGGTTTCCAGGGAGGGATAAGGTCGGTGAGCCTCCCAGCAGTATTGCCCAGGGCCTGTGCCAGAAGGAGGTTGTGTTTCCACACAGACCTTCCTCTTACTTCCCAACCCTACATTTCTATCACAAATGGAGCTGAATTCACCCCCCAAAAAAATGAATTTACCATTTGTCATACAAGATTACAAGGATTAAGTAAATCAGCATCAGCCACAAAGGGACCTGGACAGTTGATTTTAGGAGAGGAAAATCCAATATTATTGTTAACGGCAAAAGGTTCTTTATCTCACTGTTTTAAATGAAATTCAAAGTAAGCAAAGTTGATAACACAATACGGTCTTTCACTTCAATAGTGTTTCTGAGCAAGCGTTTGCTACTGCTTTTTTACCCAAGGCATTTAGTCTGTTTTCTGCTTGCAAATTATTCATCAACAAGCTTTGGTCTTAAAATATGGTGGGTTTGTTGTTCCAGAACAGTTTTACAAACAGTTTTCAGTTTCTTGAGTTCTTAATTTAGGATGTTTGCTATTCAGTTTTCATCCAGAGCCCACCATAATTTTGATTCCCTGACCAGAGTAGAAATACAGCCTGTCAGCCAACTTCCTATAAAATAAACATATGTGCTACTTATTTTTTCATCTTCTTCTGCTTCCCTTTCATATTTTCTTATCTCATTTCATTTTCAGCAGCTTTTCCCCGTAACTCTCTTTTTTAAGTTCATCTTTCACTTTTTTCTTTCTGCTTGCCCCTTTTTCATTCCATCCTCCACCAGTCTGCCATCCACCATTTTGTTGAGTCTCATACAAGTTAAGAAAAATACGTTTTCTACAAACTTTCAAACAAGTTTTCCAAACCTGTATGAGATTGTTTTCAGAGCAGACAGGGTTTCCCTAATCAAGCACCTTTTCTCTGGAGACTGCCACAAGATCAGAGTTACTAAGAAAATCGAGAAAGCACAAAATTATAGTTTCAGACCCAGGAGTGCTGCATACAAATGTGCTTTATTTTAAAGAATGTAATAAACTTTTATCAGCAGCTGAAATCTGAGGATATATATTTATTTGTTGCCTATGGCCAAGTAAATGTGTTTAGTACATGAAAATTCTCCTAGCAGGAAGAGCTCACGTGAACATATTACTAAGAAAAATACTTTGGCAGTTTTCTGAAAACCTTTGGCTCGTTGAGAGGAGGTTGTCAGAGAGCAGAGGTCCTGCTGAGAACCTCAAAAACCCCCAGTATGATATTAATGGTTCTGGTGAACAGTCCTTTCCACCCATCTAGCTGATGTATCTGAAGTCAATAATGAGTAACATTGCATGAGTTGCAAACAATAATTTATTAAGGCATATATGTTATGGTAAATGCAAGCAGTGATCAGCTTTACTTTCTGATCAATTAACAGCACTCAGAAAAGCAGAACTCAAATTATTCTGCAACCCCAAGTGAACTGATCTAGTCATTAGGAAGTCTGTGGTGCTGCTTCATGCAAGCAGCTGTTCATTTAATCATATTTACTTTTACAAATTACTGTTATCATCCTGCAACCTTAGCTTTATGACTCTTTGGAAACTACCCAAGGTTTGATTTTTAAGGACTCTATATGCAATTTAGTCTACTTCAAGGGAGAATATTGGAAATTTTGAATGAATTGGAATTGCAGTAGGAAATGTTTTAACAGCTATTTGCAAGTAATAAAAATACACTGTAAGCTCCCACAGACAGCACTTTCTAATCAGGGAGTTTGGTCCAACATGGCAGGCGAATCTCTGTGATTAGGAGACGCCTGACATCTGCTCCCTTTCAAGCAGCCTGAGATCCACACCTCAAAATGGCCCGCAGAAACCAGTTCGCAAGACAGAACAACCTTTCACTGCACGTGTTGCCATTGCCTTCATGCTCTCATAATTTGTTTAACCCACAGTGCTGCTGCTCCCCTCCTTGCCTTTCCAGGAGCCTGAGTAACCCCAACTTTCAATCATCGTCAGATGACAATCATCATGGGTGACAGGAGACAATGTGGCATTCTGCTCCTCAGAAGAACAGGAGCAGAGCGTTTGGGATGGAATGTGCTACAAGTAGGAAGAAGATAGTGTATAAAAAATAACTTTGGTGCTTACTACAGTAGTGCCTAAAAGCCTAGAAAACAGGATCATGCTGTGTAGCTGACCAGTGCTGCCAGTGTCCTGCCCCAGCTGCAGAAGCCCAGACCGGCACTGAAAAATGAGCTACAGCACAAGACAAATCCTGCTTTCCTTCTAGGACTGCTTCTCTTCCTCTTATTCTCACTTTTATCATTACTATCATTATTTTAAGAAAGCTAACAGGAAGGGAAGAAGGACAATGAAAGGGCAGGTGGAAAGGGATGTAAAAGGTGATTCAAGTGCAGAGGGAAAGAAGAGAACCAGGGCAGAGGGAAGAGCCTGCTGGAACTCTGCGTGTTGCCCTCTCCTTCGGTGAAATTTAAGTTTCAGGCACTCCAGGATCCTTCCTTTCCTTTCCTATGTGCAGGTGGCTTTTCAAGATAGATTGCTTGGCATTCACCAGTTTTTTTCCCCAGACTCTTCATTTGGCAGCATATGCTGCAGCTACTAATGTGTGTAGCCCAGGAAAAAACAATTCAGCTGCAGAAAAGTAGCTTGTAATTCAATTATATTGTAGAGACACACAAACTTTGGGGAAAGAAACCGCACTGCCTAGTGTGTGCTCTGTCACCCTTTAGTGACAAGGGATCTTGACTTAAGTTATGGGCAGCAGCGATGGCAGGAGGGACTTCACCTGGGCTGCCATGTAACTAACAGCAAGGCACAAGCCAGTGCAGTTGTTTTATTAGATGTATTTTCGTCCTGAAAAAAAAAAAAAGCCATTGTTTTTCTCTAGCTGGACAGCAAAAGTATGCCTGCTCGCACATGCTCTACTACAGATGAAGTTAGTTCAATATTACTTTTGTTTTATATGTGTGAAGTGCTGTCTGCTGAAAAGACAAAAAGCTCTGTGGGTCTGGTGTTACCTTTTGCTGAAATGTTGGACCAAGGTGCACTTTATCAAAACAGATGGAGTTACCTACTCAAGGGAAGAAGTCTGTCTGTCTGAGCCTGGGAGAGAAATTTAGTCTTTAATATGTGTCTTTTCTAAATTATTTATTCCCATTTAGATAATATAAGGTTTCCATAGTCACTGGCTGGCTGCGATTTCTAAAGCACTGCTTGCTGCAGGGATCCTCATTCACTACCTTATTTCCAGTTTTCTTGCTTTCCCTTTGTATAAAGCAATTTAATTGCAGAGAGTTGTTGACCAAATCCACACTTCCATCCTCCTCGTGCCTGGCTACAAAGCACTGCATCTCTTCCAAATGGCTCTGCTGTCACGTCCTTGGCCTCCGCCTGCACAGGACTGCACAGTAGTGTTGCCTTGTGCTCCTAGGGGTGATCTTCTGGTTTCATTTCACTTAATGGTTTTTATACAATATGGAGTTATGCCAAGATCAAAACGCACATAGCAACCTGTCCCTGTTGCTTATAAGCCTCAAAGCCATACACATGTCTAACAGCGACCCAAGCTGCAAGCTACTTACAAAAGCTGGGCAGCGTATGTCCAAGACATACATGAAAATATTTCTTTTAATCTTCCTCTTCTCTGGTTATGCAATTAAGAGCAACAGTTGTGTTGGCAAGATGATTATTCTTGCTACCAGGATAAAAAGTTTTAAAGACTGAGAGGTGCTTGTGTTGCTCCAGATGTGACCTCTGTACACTGTATCATTACTGCCCTAAAGTCTTTATTTACTTCCTCAGCCATTTAGAGTCAATGGTGGTTTTACAGACAGCTAGTAATTATCACTTCAGTTGTTGAATACCAGAAATACATTTAGTGCTTTGCTGGACACCTGAGCCATGGCCCTTCAAGAAAAAAACCTCCTCCAAGGAGCACAGCACCCGCGACTCAAGGCTCTGGACTGCAGAGCTCACCCGGGGCTGCGCTCACCCTGAGCACAAATCGTCATGCCCAGCAACTTCTCATTCCCCCTACAAGTGGCTCAGGCTGAAGTTCAAGTGACATTCATTATGAAGTTCTACCTAAATGAAGTATCTTGGGGAGGAAGAGCAGGACTGGAGAGGACCCTGCACTGCTCTCCCCTCTACCCAGGCGAAGGACCCTGGGATGCTCCAGCCTGGGCCAAACCTCAGCAGAAACCCCAGTTTCAAATGGAGATGAGTAAAAGAAGAAGACTACCAAGTGGCGACTCCAAGATGGTTTGTTCTATCTGTGTACAACACCGAAGCAGCTTTGGCAAGCCTGTTCACAGGGTTAAGCCAGAAAAGTGCCTGGGTTAAAAACCTGGCTCCTAGTGCAATGGTTAGCAAAAGACTTCCTGACCTAAGTGGCAAAACGACAGCACAGATGCAACTATATTGACAACAAACGCTGTGACGGAGCCCCAGCTTGGCCTAAATTTTGATACCTACACCTCGTTCTTATCAAGCTAAAGCCACAAAGCCCCCCATCATTCATTAGAACAGAATTTAAAAGACTTTGCATTTTTAATAGGGAAAATTTGAAGGGTTGTATATAAACTTTCGAAGGAAAAAGGTTTGGGGCAGGACAGTGTGAGAAATAAAATTCTGTCTGGATAAAACATCCTTGCAGATGTGTGTTACATGCTGGTCATGCAGGAAGAACCAGTCTCACAGAGCCCACACCTTACTACCTTCTTCACCTTTAAATAGGTTACAGACCGTTTTAAAGGTTGTATCGCCCTGCATTTTTAGTATAAGGGAATTATCCTCCCAGGTTTCAGGTTCTCCAGGCAAGCAATAATACATCTGTCTTGGAAACAAGGGCCATCACACCACAGTGTTGCTGACATAGCATTTTCCAACCACACAAAAAGACCCATGTGGGAGAGACTTGGCCCCCAAAGCTATAATCTAGGAAATGTATTGTCCTTCCAGGGTTTGATAAAAGAGGCGCAAGGACAGATTTGCCTGGACCAATGCTAAGCAATGAGCTCAGGGGGTGAAGTTCAGACGTATATGTGCACTCCCAGCACCAGCACTCCCCATGTCCACTTGCAGCTTGTGTATCATTCATGTGTCATTCACTCAGCACTCACTTTTCCACATTCACTGTAATATCACACAGTTGGAAAATTGTCAAGCCTTGCCAGGAGAAAGTAATTAAAAAAGGTATTTTTCAGCTGCTTGGTTGGGTTAGTTGATCATTTTTGCTCACAAATCCTGATGGGTCTGGACCTCCTATGTGATCATGTATAACCACGGCTAGAGAGTTGGCTGAAGAAAGAAGTCCTAGAAATTAGCTACTTTCCTGATCGGTCTCTGATTTGTATCAAAGGAGACATTTGCTTTTTCCAGTAATTCATTAACTCTCGATTGTTTCACAGTGCATACAGCAAAATCTTTGTAAAACGTTTTACTATTAAACCCCTTGCTGCTATTTGTGGCTCTGCTGTTATTCAAAGGGTTTTTCAAGGCTCCGGCTCACATCTCTATATACCGCTTCTTATAATGGCCAGCACTGTGGGAATCAAAGACTCCATTATAACAATAGATGGTACCTGTCACTTTGTAACATGCTTTTTATGGCAGGATATTTATTTTTCAAAGATGTATTCCTCCCGCTGTAATCCTACATGTTCCTCCTTTACACTTGCAATGTGCCAGGCTTTAAAGCAGAGGACAAAGCAGATGAAAATAGGAGTCTTTCCACCCACCCAGCCCATTTCTTTTCAGATAGTGAGAAATTAAAACACAGGGCTTTGAGGATGAATTGCTGTCAGAGTTATTTGATAACTAGGATCCCAGTAGAAGCTTCTATAACAACATTAATAAAGATGCGCTAGCACCAAGATCCCTGCATGCCGCATACCAATAACACCAGTTAGAATTATTGCCTTCAGATAATGAATCACAATTTTTTTAGGAGACAAAAAATTATTAAATCTGTCTCCTCTCCCCACCTCCCCAGGATTCAGTAATAGGAGGGGTTTTTTTAAAAAAAGCTGCTCAGAAGCACAATCCTGCTGCATCTCTGCCTGCCTGATGGCTGCACCTCCCGTGTCCTGCGGTGCAGTTATGCACTTCGAAGGGGCAAACCCCAACCTCTCCATGCTTTGACATCTGTTTTCTGCTTCATTAAATACTGGGGCAGGTTTTGTTAGCCGCCAGCAGCGGTGTGGGCCAGGGCTGGAGAGAGAAGTGCCTCTCAGCCTGGTTCAGGGGAGCCAGAGCCAGAAAGATGCAGCATCTTCTCAACCTAAAGGACAGGCAGAAGAAGGGGTGTCTGGAGCACAGCGCAGCACATTCACCACCGCATGCCCAACACATGAGAAGCCAAACAAGGATTATGGCAGTCCTGAGGTGACTCTGCCTTGCAGAGCAAGGCCAGGCATGCACAGCATGCAGGGGTCTCTGATCACCCCCCGACTCCTCCTCCGCAGCTCCGAGTCTCTGCAGTTGAGTATTGGGCTAACCAATCTTTAGGGCTGCCAAAGGAGCTGACTCTGGGCTGAGGAGGTCCAGCAGTGAGGAGGAAGGATTTCCAGGTCTCAGTCTCAAACCCATCTCCAGGATATTTTTGTTGGCCTTGTTCTGGGATGCCTGGTACACTGGGATGTGCCCCACAGAAAGCACACATGCTACCTGCAGCATGGGGACACAGCAGAGGACAGAGGTGCCAGACTAATGTAGCATAGGAGGAGGGATGATGTGGGCTTGTCTCAGAGGGATAAACAGCAGCTGGGCTGTGAATAAATGAGATGAAACCAATCTTGCTTCTCCTTCAATTCCCACAGCAAGCATGACTCCAATGAAAGAAGAGCAGGATGGCTGAGTTCTAAGCAATTATGACAGCCTGGATCTGGTGTTACAGGAAAGCAGTGTTGACTCTTCTGGGATATGAGACTCTCTGTCTGTTCCTAGCTTTAAGTAGTCCCAGTCAGACAAATATAAGACTGGAAAGGAGCTCCAGAACCTTTAATACTGGTCACTTGCCAAATATTTCATGAGCCGACCAAATAGTTTTAATGATGACTACGTTCTGTACCACTACTATCCTATTCTGGATTCTCAGTACACTGATAATGAAAACCTTTTTATGCCCAAATATATTCTCAGTTGTTTATATATGAATTATATTCTTCGGCTTAAATAGCTTTTCTTCTCCTCTTTCTCCAGCACTTAGTATCACAATGTGTTTGCAGGGGACAATTACATCTCTTTTCAGCTTTGGAAAGACTGAGGGAGCCAATCCCCTCTGCCTTCCCCTCCCACATCCATCCCACAGGCTGGGAGCTCTGCAGCTCCTCCATCTTTCATGCACGGGGTGTCACCACCATGCACGGTACTCCAGACGAGGTCTCAGCACGGTCTTCTGCAAACCCACTGGAACGCTACTTTTCGCTCCACTGGAAACATGTCATCAGGGATATCCTCAGCCTGGATTTGCCTTTCACGGTTGGATCACACTGATGACAATATTCATCCTGACTAGCTCAGTGACCCAGTGCTTTCTACCCACTCACAGCTGATAAATTCCCAGTTTGCAGTGCAAATTCCTCACATTAGTCTTTAAATTATCTTCCCCTTAATTCTGCTGGAGTTTACTGCGTTTTCTGCCTCTTTGAGACAGTCGCTTTTTGTGCCTGATATCTTCATCTTCTGCCATATTGACAATATCTCCCACCTTCATGTCACTAGCGAATTTCAAAAGGACCCTCTTACTATTAACTTTAAGGATTGTCCACCGAAGTCTATCCCAACTTAATATTTCTATATTACACATTTTTCCATGTCAGTCGATAATTTACTTAAATAGGTAGTTCCTATTTTTTTAAGGAGACTGACAATATTTTATTCTCTTCCTTAAAGAGTGAGGATTGCTTTATATCTGAGGCTAACTTATATTTAGGTCAATATGTCAGTTGTTCAGCCTCCTTGTTCTCAGTATTAGCACTTTCCTTCTCTGCACTGTCCGTCCTCTCATCTTCTGTACTTCCTTTACAGATTGTCATATTGTTGTTTATTTGATTTTTCCCTTTTTTATATTAGATCTCCAGGCATGGAGGTTAAAGAAATCTCTTTCATCCTTCTCCCTTATTTTCCAAGTTGAAATTCTAATCATTGTTTATGTCAGCTTCAAGCCAAGAGGCATAGTGCCCCAGCAGACAGACAGCTTTCTGGTTTTGCAGTGATGCACAGAATCAACCACTCAGCACATTTGTGTGAGTGAAAGACACGAAAATGCACCCAAGTGGTGTATTTTTTAGAAAAATCAGGGTACATATCCTAGGAAAATTCTGAAATCTGTACTATTTCTCTGTGTACCACTATGAACACAACCACAATACAATATTTCATTTGCCTATGGATTCAAGTGACTCAGTCCTGGAGAGGCTTTTATGCAATAGCATAAAAAGGAGTTTGAGGGGATGCAACAAGAAAGAGGCGGTATTTATAACGTTTGTGCGATCCAAAAAGAAGCCTTTGGATTGTCAAGGTAGAGGAGCAAGACCCCTGTGGAAGTCTGGGGTTACCCATCTGTCAGTTGTGGGGCTGGCACTGGTGGCCAGCACCAGCTGAAATGGGGGCGAAGGTGGGTGGCGAAGAAGGGGGAGCTGGTCTGGGGTGACAGCACCGAGTCCTGCACACCTGCACATGCCCAGCACCAAGAGGTCCTGGCCAAACCTGGTGGGTGTAGGCAAAGTAGCACCTCTCACTCCGTTATTTTCCATGAGTAGCTCTCATGTTATCCCACCACCGTGCCTGTTAAGAGAAGAGAAAGAATATGGGAAAGACCCATAAGCCCCTCATGCTGTGTTACAGACACAACTGCTGTTTGTTTGCGTATACAGCCACTGTTATTCTTCATATGACAAATTTGATTTGCAGCCTTTAATATCTTCAAAGTAATGCTCTTGCTAATTGTAGTCATGCTATTGATTTTCATAGAGGCATTTTACTTCATATGAATCCGTTGCTTTTAAGCCAATTAATCATGCATCGCTAACTTAACTGCAATGGTGGGTTTAATGTGAATATTCAAGTAGTGCTTCACTTCAGGGTTTGTCAACAGCTACCGTCTGAAGACAATTTCAAAGCCTTAAGAAACTGCTTAATACAGTTACTGGATGCTCACCAGTTCGTAAGACCCTGCCCCAGCTGCCTCATATATTTTATGCAGAACAAAATCTTCTAATTAAGTAGATGAAAGAAACAAATTAACATACCACCTAGGGAACTGAACATACATGATTATTAAGCATTACAAAAAAATTAAAAAGGCAAGCCCAGCTCAAAAAACGGATTAAAACCGAGCTAACTCAGAGAGCAAACCTTCATTAAACTGCAACAGGGAAATGAGAGTTCATGCAGACGTATTGCAGCGACTGACACTGCAGGGATGTGCTGAAAGTGAGGTATAAGATTCTTGAAGCAGCTGTCTGTGCTCTTTAAGTTTCTCAGTCCATTTTCGTTTCCCTTTTCAGGACACTGTTGGGAGATTTTCTCAAAGAGGCCCTGCACAGTTTGCTGTGAACACAGTGATCCTCCCCAACCAACAGGAACCAAGACCCCACATCCCACCCCCACTTCTGTTTGTTGTTGTCCCTGTTAGAAACTAAGACCTTGATTTTCAGTCGGAGCCCACCTGGGACACAGGGCGAAGTTGTGTTTCCTTGACCTTCCACAAATTCTCAACAGGCCTCCTGTCCTGCTCTACGTCTAAGGACTTCTACTGCTTCAGCAATGTTTGCTACTGCATCGATGGTAGTAAAGTCAACTGCACCATCGCACCAATCCACATCCTCTCCCAGGCCATATGCATAGGCTATATGTTGAGGGAGCAGAGGCATGATGGACAGAACCAGAGTATTGATTGCATCTAACTACCTCAACCATAGGCATAGTTACAGAAGTGCTAGTTAGCAACTGCTTCGGGACAAGGACCATAGGAAAGAGGTATTTTAATTCCAGGTTTAACACGACAAACTTAATGACAGAAGTGACAGAGGCACTGTGGTTGGTCCATACCACGTTCTCTTACCTCCAGCTTTCCTTGCCTGCCTGCATAAACAGTTATCTTCCTGAGGAATTTTTCCAGCTTCTTCCAAAGCGAATGCAAGTCTTTCTCTGATGACATCAAGAGAGGTGTTTGTTTTTTAACAGGCAACAGTCACTTTAGAGATATACTCTTGCATACAGTAACTCGAACTCACACACAGAGAGAGAGGTCACCTCAATATCAGCAGCATAGCCAGAACCAGAGGGTTAGTCCATGCTAGACTGGGCTCATCTGGTCACAAGTCTGAGATCAGAGATCTTAAACAAAGTTAAGCAAAAGAGAAGACTAGAGTGTGCAGTTCAGATCATATTAGACTGAGTTGATTTGTTTGTGCAGCCTTGGAGTAATTTTTGAAGAAAAACTAATTAAACACGTGAAGGCGGATGGAAGATTAATGCAACATACCTGTCAGATGAGCCTAGCATCTTTCTTGCAAACTATAATTGATATTTTAACGATTCTTATTATGCATTACTAAGACCAAAATCTCATTTATCTAGACATCCATGGAACATCTGCTATACAGCCATACAGGAAATTATTTTGTTCGGAGAAGAACGAGTATAAGCCATGTAGTGTGAGTAAGGGCACTTGAAGGGAAAATGTCAACAGGATGGGCTGGAAGAGATGGTGCAAAGCCGAAAGAGGGTGATAAGCAAAGTTTCTCAAGAGTGGATGTGGTTTAGTATTAGCAATATTAATAGTGCAAAATGTGGATGAGTAGTAATGAAATTTGCCAAGAACACCATCCTCAGTATGGGGGAGACTGGCTGTCATGCAATGAAAGATGGTCCTGAGGACAGGAGCAATCCCAACAAAGTACTGTAACACATAAGGCCATGCACTTCAGCAATAATAATAAAAACGTGCACTGTAATCCAGGAGTTCCTCAACTGGCAACAAACACGAAAAATGTGTGGATATGTGCGTGTGTGCACATGTGCAGTTTCGTAAATATTTACATTTCTACATATGCACAAGCACTTGTGTGCATTTGCAGATGTCTTCAAGCCTTTCAGCCATGACAAAGGCAAGTAAAATGTTGTGGTGACTCTGACAAAACAAGGAGTGTCATTGGCGTCTCATACAGTTCTAGTCACTTATGTACGAGAAAGTAGAGTTTTAACCAGACTAGACACAGGAAAGAACTTTTAGGATGAGCAGAGCTATTTTCTGTGTTTAGTGGAAAGGACTAGGACAGCTTGGTTTGTTTAGCTGAGCAAGACACCCAGGAAAGACGAGGCTCCTCTGCATCAGGGTGAAAACTCCAGGAAGGCAAAAGCTATTTCAGATAAAATACAATAACAACACAACAACAACAACAGCAAAAAGGCACAAACCAGCCAGGAAAAAAATGAGGTCAGAAATCAGGAGGTGGTTTCTGGCCACTGGAGCCAGCAAAAGCCACAAAGTTAGGTCAAGGCAGTCTCAGGTGGGATTTGTGACCCAGTGTGCTGGGGAACAGAAGATGCAAAAATCCTTTCTGGACTTGAACACAAAAGAAAGTCAGAGGCTCAGCAACCCAGTGCAGATGATTTAGTAGTGAGCTATAGCTTGTGATGTTTGGGTGAAGGGTTCCTCATTCTGTCGAGACATCAAGACCAATTTCAAGTGAGCCCAACCCCATTGCAAGCATCTCATGCAGCTTACCCGTAACTCAGCATATTAAAATACATCACAGAAAGAAATATTTTGCCTAAGGCCTTTAATAAAGCTTTAAAATATGCTGTCTTTAGTTTTGTTGCTTCCTATTTGAAATAGACAAATAAATAATCAGTACATCAATTATTTTTATCTATATTATGGCCAAAATGTAAAATGTATCTGACAAGTACCCTTGTTCATTAATTTCTGTTTGATGTCTAAAAGATAATTAGATAATTAATAACAATTATAGTTATTATTTAACAATTATATTGAAGGAAAATCTTGAGGTCTCCACAGTAAACATTACACAAAAAATATGCAGAGATAGAGGAAGCACTATGCTGCAAAGGACACTAGAGCCTTCCTCAACATAAAAGGTGAAAAATAATTAGGGTAACTACAATTAGGGTAACTTACCCGATTCTTTATCTGTGTGGATAACAATACAACATCCCTATTGTATTTGAGGCACGCTGAGTCTGTGAACTTGTGGCTATGAGACATAAATACTGTGCACTTATGCCCTTTGTTTTTTTTGTAGCATTTGTCCTGAAGCTGTAAACCCTTCTTTCAGACCACCCTTCTCGGACAGAAAGAGGTAAGACACATTTGTACAGGAATAACTAAGAATCATTAATTAACACTGATTGAGTCTAACACTTCTGTAATGAACATGGCTGACCTAATTCTGCTAGCAATTATTTTTTATTATAAACCTGGAACTATTTCTGCATGATTGGTGAAGATCCTCCAGGTTTATGTCCAAGAATGAGAACAGAACCAGAACAACTATTTACAATAGAAAATAATTAAATGAAGCCTATTTCCTTCATATTAGTTATCCATGAATAGATTTAAATGTCACTGGTTTACCTTCATTCAAAATCTCCCAGTGATTTCAGTAGATCTGTTTCAGCCCAAGGAATTCTGACAGACAACAGGTAGCGATTCACCTCCTTCATTAAGTGACTAGACACAAAACAATATCACAAAAGACAATATTCTCCTGCAAGCACAGGAGAAGATGGCACCTTTTAAATGCAGCAGGAGGGTCTATGATGTCTTATGCCAATACAAGCATGAGCACGGTCTCACACAGCTATTGAACTGTTTCTTCTTAACCAAGTTTTTTAATGCAGATATTCACAGAAAGTCAGTTAAAAGCTTTTTACATGAGGAAACTTTTTTCTTTTTTCACTTGAATGAGTAAACACACTTTCATATATATATTTATATATAAATATGTGTATTCAGAATTTTCTCAGTGTGAATAGAGATGCTGACTCAATGGAGTCAATTAAGTCAATTTTTCCTGAGAGGTAGCTTGTGGCTGCTCTACAGCCAGTAACAATGTTATGCTCTGAAGTGTTGTTACAATTACAGCACTGAAGACATGTCATGACAACAAAAGTTAAGATTTTGTATATATTTATGAAATTCTACTTAGCTCTGTGGGTAGTAACATCCTCAGGTACAGAAGAAAATGTCTTCAATGCATTAATATTGATAATATTCTTTGTGTCTTAGAATTAGAAATGCAGGGTGTTAAAAAAAATTCTTAAGTACTAAGAAGTGATATGTTGCTTCAAAGATAATCCTCCAGGGATAAATCCCAAATGTCAGCTTTAAAAAGCTTCACACAGTGCATAAACAAAGGAGCAGGAGGGCTGCATAGAGTGAGGTAAATAAGTTGCAGTGTAGCTTTGCAAATATGACTCTCATGTAAACTTTTATTGATTCATTTGGACTTTGCATTTTGCATCTTTCAAAGGGTGGAAGAAGTTGACATGAGACTCAGTTCTGCCTGGTTTCACCTATGAAACTGGAGATGTCGGTGCACAAGAACTATAAGAAGGGACTCAAAAGAGATTGCTTTAGATTCTTACTTTGTCTTTTGTTGGTTCTGACTGTGTGTGGGGTAGGCTTGTTGTTGTTGGGGGGATAAGGGATTGTTTGTTTGTTTTCCTAAAGGGCAATTCAGTGCTGTGTGAGCTAGGGAACACTAAACACCTACAGCCATGTGGATCTTCTCACATTTGAAAATATCACCACTGCTACTTATTTTTTCTCTACACTTCCCTGTTTTACTGATGTTCAAGCTTTGCCACAGAGCCACCAGAGAGAAGCACCAGAGCTGGCTAAATTCAGACCACTTAAAATTATTCAGGGGAAAAAAAAAAAAAAAAAGAGAGAAATGCACCCCCAAATCGCTGATTCTTTTTCCATGTCATGGTCGAACACAAACAGCTGCAAACTGAGGGTCACAACATTATCAGTCACTATCATACACTAGCAGGAGATGTGGAGTTGAGTTCCAGTGTAGCCCCAAGGATGCTCACTCGGCAGCACCTGAAGGGTGATGGCACAAGGTCCTCTGTCACCCTGCTGCCATTGGGAACACTCTTGGTTGCTTTTGGACAGTGACTGAGACCAAAGGGCTGAAATCTCAAAGGAAAAAAAAAAAAGAAAAAGAAAAAAATCAAGCGGGAAGGGGACCAACAGAGATGGGAAAGTGGCAGAGGAAAAAAAGCATTTCAGGGAAATGTCATGGATAGAGAAGGAGTCACACAAAAGGAGAATGTTGTCTTGAAAACATGGCTGAGGAAAAAAAATATGAAAAGAGGAAGGAGTGCAGAAATATTAGGTCAAAACCAAATAAACGTATCTAGAAATACAAAATACTACAATCTAGACAGGCAGAATATTAGTACTAGGGAGAGAGAAAAAGCATTGGAACCCCCAGTTTTCCAGGAAGCTGTATTAAGAGAGGATCTTAAACTTATACAGCCTTGCAGGCCCAGGGCTATAGAACCAACCACCAGTAAATTCAGACCATTGCAGCTGTTTTGCAAACTCTTCTAACAGAGCAAAGCAAAGGGTTCGTGTCTCTAAAGATCTTACTCTGAGGAAGTCACCTGGGGCAGCAATAGAAGGAACCACAGAACACATCCCCAGCTGAGATGCCCCACAGCCCCTCAGCTCAGTGGCTTTATGGGACACCCAAAACTGCCTGAGAGGGTGATTCCCCAAAGCTGGTAGCACTAACGAGGAACATGACCAGCCTGATTAAACAATAACCAGGGAATGATGAAGAGACCAGTGGGAGGTGACTTGGAGCAGCAGAAGGAGGAGCAGTAACCCTGCTTGGGCAGCACCAGGCAGCCCCCACAGCATCCCCAGCAGCCCCCTGTGGGGCACAGGAGCAGCTGGCACCCAAATAGGACACACAGCATGGGGGTAGCATGGGGGGACACTCCTCCTCAGGGTGTCTCAGCAGGGTGCCAACAGCAGCAGGGGTGCACGCACTGCGGGAGCACCCACACCTCTGCAGGAGGGTCTGCATGCAGGGCACCTGCACCCACACACAGAGCATGGGCTGTGTAATCCATGCTGCCTGGCAGCGGGTGGGTCGTAAATGTTGGGACTATAAAAGCATGCTTAGAAATCCGCAGGCATTTGCTGATGTTTTGTACGTGTCTAGTACTGTGGTTCATCTGATGTGCTGCTGATTTCAGTCCTGAGCATGCAGTTCACTGACTGCAGGTTAAATATGCACTGCTAATAAATCAATACATTCCTTTAATCACAGTTTGATCTAAATCATGTGAGCTGACCAGCTTTTCCTTGCAGTAGGGCTGCACATGCCAGTGATGCTCTATGACGCCAGGACTGTGTTCTCCATAGTGGCAGCAGTAATTGTGACACTGGGGACACTGTCTTCCACAAGCAGCTTTAGCACCTAACCTACCTTCCAATGTTCTCCTGATGGTGATCGCCAGGGTAAAGCCATGCACTGTGCTCTTCATGTTGGGGTCCAGGGTAATTATTTCATAGCTCCAGCTTCAAAGAGACATTTTATTCCTCTTTCCAGTTGCCTGTAATGGTTGTGAAGTACTGGATTATTTCAGATAACAGTTTCAGTGGTGAGTAAATGAACTTGTCATTCTTAATGACAGCTGTGAGAGCTCATGTCTTTGCTACTGTCATTGTGTTGCTGGACCGTGACTGAAGAAACAACCACAATTTGATGAGTTAGAGAAATGCAGTGAAACGCAGAATAATACTGACTATGTGCATATTGAAAAGGTACCTAAAATAGAGCCAGGCCAACCTTCACTCTCTGCTGACTGCCGGACAGCGAAAATTCAGATCCAAATCACAGCATCTTCTAATTTCATACTAAAAAGTATGAAAGAACATTGGCCTGCTCCTATCACGCAGTATTATACACTGCTGATGCTGACGTGCTCCTGGGTAAATGTCAGCATAAGCTCTGCATTGGGGATATATTTCAATGATGTGCTTTAGTATATAACTCAGGGATTTTAGGACAAAGACTACAAAAGAATTTCAGGTCTCAGAATGTTCCATTCCTGGGCAAGCATCACAAAAAAAGACCCAAATCCCAGCAGCTGGTGATAAAAATCTCTATTATAGACCTAGCTAAAATAAATAAGAAAACATCTATGGTCTAGATCAGCACATATCTGCCTGAGTAAACCATCACAAATGATCTATATGTAGAAGAAAAATGATCAGAGACCTATATCTCACTGCATACCTTCTGAATATTTCCACCGCATTAAAAGAAAAAAAAAAAAAAAAAAAAAAAAAAAAAGGAACGTTGCTAAATTCTGACTGAGGAAAATGATGTATCTCTCAGGTCCATGAATTGACTGGAAACCAACCTACATCAACCGAAAATATGTCTTTATGTGGAGTTGAATAGTATGCCACATCTTCAATTCTGCTTCCTAATGCAACAGTGAATTTGCATTAATTTGTTCATTACAAACACGAAATGTACCCTCACATGTTCTGCAAATTGGGAGCTGCTCTATTTGAGCAGTGACCCCAGAATACCCCATATCTCCCGCTGCAGATCGACTCACTCCTTTGGGCCAGAGGTGCTCCTGGTGGCACTTTACAGCTTGTCGCTTGCCGACTGCAATGGCTGACTTATTTTATGGACACAGCAGCTGGAAAATCAATAGTTCTTTGCTGATTAATAACTGATTTTCCACTGACCAAAATGCCCCATTGGCCCAGCTGTAGCAGGCAGCGCAGGTCACACACGGCTACAGCTCTACTTTTAATGTGCCAGATCTGAAAACTCCCACTTTTATTTTATTTTATTTTATTTTATTTTATTTTATTTT
>VWYH01004259.1:263790-286252 GCA_013399365.1 Pampusana beccarii | reverse complement strand
GCCGTTGGCCGCCAGGTGGCGCTGCAGCCCGCCCCTTGCGCCGCCCGCGGGGCCCCGCGCTGCGCAACCCCCGCCCCCCTGTCCCGCAGCGGGGCCGTGGGCGCCCACGGGAGGCAGGAATGTCCCCGCCGTTCCCCCCCGGGCCTGGTGCAGCGTCGGGCTGCAGACGCGGGAAGGGACCGTCGAGCTGCCACAAGGCCCTTAGCGACGCTTGGCTGAGGCTGGTTAAGCACTCGAGCAGCTGGGGGCAGCTGTGTCGTCACTTAGTGCCAATTAGTGTCCTGCTCTAAGAAAATTGTTTCAATCTAATACATGCGGTTCACATCTTCATAATTGGCTCCACAGTTTGCTTGCAGGTAGGTTTTTATCTTGGGCCATTTTATTTATGTTCCCATCTGCTTCATCTCACTGTAGGGGTGAGGAAGGGGCTTTTGATAACAAGCAGCAGGACTGTTATCATAGAATCATAGAACAGCTTGGGTTGGAAGAGACCTTCAAAGCTCATCCAATCCAACCCCCCTGCAATGAGCAGGGACATCTTCAACCAGACCAGGTTGCTCAGAGCCCCGTCCAGCCTGGCCTTAAATGTTTCCAGGGATGGGGCATCTACCACCTCTCTGGGCAACTTGTTCAGTGTTTCTGCACCCTCATTCTAAAAAATTTCTTCCTCATGTCTACTCTGACTCTCCCCTCCTGTAATTTAAAGCTATTACCCCTTGTCCTATCGGAACAGGTCAGGTGTCCTGGAGAAGTCAAGGACAGCAGATGGAGTGGTGGATAACACTGAAGACCTCGGACCAGCCAGTATGGTGCCTCATTGCACCATCTGCGAAGTGGGGACTGATATTTATTTTTCATCACGGGAGCACCGCGAATCCTGCAAGGATGCTCCAGCTCTGCAAAAACACAGCGGGCTGCTCCTGCACCGAAAGTAACCCAAAGGAACTGCCACGTTTTGCAAATCTCTGTGGCAGGATTTTGTTAGCGCTGCTTTTGGTAAAGCCTGCCCCCGCTAACATAGCCAGGCACACGTACGCTGAAGGCTGCACGCACAGTGCTCGTCTCCCCGCCAGCCTCTGCCCGTGTCTTCGTTCACACACCGGCCCCGGTCCAGGGCATCTGGCCAAGAGCACTGCCATGATGGACAGCCAGAGCAACTGGTTCACGAGGGTTAAAGCCGAGATTGTTAGACCATCTAATCAAATCTTTATGACTTACAAGCCCTTAAATTTACTCACGGTCTCTTCTCCTGAGCCTTCTACATGTGCCTTGCTAAAGTGTGTCTTCTTACAGAAAACCCAGCATGGAAAACCAGAAATAGAGAGTTCACCGCCCACTTCTGCTTTATCAACAGACTATTTGGCTTTGCTGTTTCAGATGTGCTTCATTTCCCATTTGATTCTGTTTCATTTTATCCACCAGTCTGTGGTTCTTATTGTACCTTTCTCCAGTAGTTTAAAGAGCTCTTCAGCACCTAGATTTTTCTTCTCAAGCAAATATTTACAGCTGTAACCAAAGCAGCTCAGGGTCTTTCTCATAACCCCACCAACAAGAAGGCTTGTCCTTTGCTGCAAGGCAATCCCTCTGAGCCTTGCTTCAGCTTCATGAGGCTTTCTGCACTGCTTACAATTTTACAGCAAATGAATGTGACCGCCCTTACTTCTTACAGATGAACAGCATTTGTGTGTAACACATCAAATGAAAATGTGCAGCGTGATGTAAAATCAAAGGTCCTGATTCTCATTCACATTAGCGACCTTTAACTAACTCCGGCAAATTACATTTCGTTTATGTCTTGTATACGGCTCCCCTAAAATGCCAGTGTTGGAAAGGGGCCAGACTGTAAATAAGGAGTTGATTCTCAATTAAATTTATTGACTTAATACTTACTCCCTGACCATTCCATTAGGGTTACTGCACTTTTGCCTCTTTCGGACTGTTAGAAGCACACGCCAATGGGCACTCCTCCCTCAAGCTGGCTGTGCATGCGTCCTGGTATCGCATAGCAGATTACAAAGATTTATTTCCATCTTCATTTATTTAGTGAGGGCAGAGGTGCAGTTCCTGAGGGGGCTACTGCTCTGTGTTAGGCTTGAGATGGGAGATCTGACTGACTTCGCTCCAGCCCTACTTTGGCATAACTTCATTCACTCCTTCAGTGGATACACATGCCTGATTTATGTCAGCATTAATAAAATAAGAATCAGGCCTGCTGCTTGTGCCCTAAATTTCCATTACCCCAGACCAGCTCACTGAGACAACCCTACTTCTGCATTCAGAATTTTCTTTTGTTCTGTTTCAGTACACCATTAATAACAGCTAAGTAGGGGGGCTGAAAAGGTGATAAATACATCTGCATTTTTAAGCATGGCTGATGCTTTCCTTCCTTAAAATTACTTACATGGGGCATCTACTTGCCTGAGTCATTAATTCCCCTTTTACAGAGGCTGCTGCCATTATTTTTATGCTTTGTCCTTGATGTTTGCTAACATTGTCCCTGTTTTCCATGTCAGAGAGCACAAGGTGCTGTACCCCATTAAGGATGAGTAATACATGGACAGAGAGAAAAAAAGAGAGAGATTAAACCAGAAAGAAATGCATACTAAAAACATTGCAGTGTACTTAACAGAAAAACCCTGCTGCTCACATGAAAGCAATCTGGGAAAGGAGACTATTAGAAAGCAAATGCACATGACTGAGGTGGAAATACAATTAAACCACCAGAGTAAAATAACAGAAAATGTAGTAGTGAGGTTAATAATAAACTCCAGTCATGAAAGCACGAAGTGTAGCAGGGAAATTACACTGCCAGTCATCATCTCTTTGTTAGGGAACTCATTAAAACCAGAGCAATACCACTTCTTCTACTGGAAAATTTGGATGGGCAAGAGTGGGTTCCTACTGGAAAGAGAGCTCTGTGTGGGCGCAGAAGAGGGGCGATCCCGCTGCAGATGCTAATGGAATATTTTCATTAATTGGTTTATGCACTTACTGTGCGTGTGCATCACAAACACAGCTTATTGCTCACTACTGCTCCCTTGGCTTCCCTTTATCTCATTCTGCCTCACCTACCCGGCAATTTAAAGCCCCATATTTCAATTTCATGACAGGACAATCTGTAGCAAAATCTTCACTCCTCTCTGCTTCAGTCATCCTGGCTCGTCTCATCCCTGCTTTGCCAGTACTCAGCTCTCTTCACACTGCCTGTCCTTCCAGCTCCACGCTTCGCACTCCCAAATTCCCTCCTTAAATTCCTCTTTTCCTTTCTTTTCTCCTGCCTCTGCCTTTACACTTTCCCTTTAGAAGGGAACCCACTGTCCTTGGCTCCCTGTGCAGCTGGCTCACGGTGTGTCAGGGGATGGGGATGTAAAAAGACTAGAGAAATCAAGGAACCTTGTGGTGAGAAGGAGACAAGAAATGGGGGGTGTGCATAAGTGTGCCTGCCTGTATAATTTTTACCCAGTAAAAAGGGCAATAACAGTAGAAAGAAAAACCGTGATGAAAACAACACATTCACAAACACATTTCAGGTTTGTTTTTTATTGAAAGTGAAAGCTCTGTCAATACAATTTGCTGAGACTCAGAGATCTTTAAATAATTAGAATAACTTTTCTGCATCTAATCAGAAAAGTGCAGGGGTTGCCAAAATACACGTCGTTTCCTCATGTTCCTCTGTGGGTGTATTATAAGCACATACTCAAACATGCATTCGTATTGGGAGCTTGTAATTCTTAGCTGTAATTTTCAGCTGTAATTTTTAGCTGTAATTCTCCAACTAGAGAAACTCAAGGATACCAGTGCAAAATTTCACACGGATTTTTTTTTTTGTTTGTTTGTTTTATTAATTATATAGTTACAGTGCGAAGTTAAAAGTCACCTTGACATTGCTTTAAACACAAATGTTAAGCACTGAGGGAGGTTTGCAAAGACACAGTTGGGGCTGGGTACACCATTCCTGAGGACTTCCAAAGTCCTTTAAAACCTTGTTCAAACCTGCGAACAGTGCCTCTGTTTTAATAAAAGAGTAGGAGGCCCTAACTTCCTATGAACTTTCTAGATATAGAAACCTACTGCCTCCGTGTTTATTTACTGTATCATTCTGTACTTTTAGAAGGTAAATACTCTGAAAGAGGGTTTCTATTTGTGTAAAATACATATATGTTTCTGTATGAATGGAACACTCCAGTCAGCATGGAAATGGTAACTTCGACACATAGATGGTGGGACTGAGTGTTCTCTCAGCAAGTTTGCAGATGACACCAAGTTGAGTGATGCAGCTGATTTGCTGGAGGGAAGGGATGCCATCCAGAGGGACCTTGACAGGCTTGAGATGTGGGCCCATGTGAACCTCATGAAGTTCAACAAGGCCAAGAGCAAGGTCCCAGCACCTGGATCAGAGCAATCCCCAGATTGAGAGCAGTCCAGCAGAGAAAGACTTGGAGGTGCTCAGCGCTGAAGAGCTGGACATGAGCCGGCAATGTGCACTTGCAGCCCAGAAGATCAATCATTATCCTGGGCTGCACCAGAAGGAGCGTGGCCAGCAGGTGGATGGAGGTGATTCTGCCCCTTTACTTTGCCCTGCTGAGACCCCACCTGCAGTCCTTTGTCTAGCTCTGGAGCCCTCAGTACAGGAAAGACATGGACCTGACAGAGAGGGTCCAGAGGAGGCCACCAAGATGATCAGAGGGCTAGAACAGCTCTACTGTGAGGACAGGCTGAGAGAGTTGGGGTTGTTGAGCCTGGGGAAGAAAAGGCTCTGGGGAGACCTCATTGAGGCTTTTCAATACACAAAGGGAGCTTATGAGAGAGAGAGACTTTTTAGTAGGGCCTGTAGTGACAGGACAAGAGGCAATGGTTTGAAACCAAAAGAGGGTAGATTTACATTGGATATAAGGAAGAATTTTT
Source organism: Pampusana beccarii (assembly GCA_013399365.1). Taxonomy (NCBI): domain Eukaryota; kingdom Metazoa; phylum Chordata; class Aves; order Columbiformes; family Columbidae; genus Pampusana; species Pampusana beccarii. The sequence goes on along the minus strand of VWYH01004259.1, from coordinate 281,347 downwards.
TTTTACAACAAGGGTGGTGAGACACTGGAACAGGTTGCCCAAAGAAGTTGTGGAGGCCCCATCACTGGAAGTGTTTAAGGTCAGGTTTGGTGGGGCTTTGAGCAACCTGGTCATTCAAAATATGTCTTTGCCCATGGCAGGGTGGTTAAACTAGAAGATCTTTGAGGGTCTCTTGAAACCAAACCATTCTGTGAACACCAGATGTGTAACATTCTCTCCCTACTTGCCTCTCCTGTCCCAAGAAAGGAAAGACAAGCTGAGTACAAGGAAGCCAGCTGAAGCTGTGTCCTCTCAGTGCTCACAGCCCCATCCCTGACCAGGCTGCCTGGGGAGCCCAGCCCCGCACACCCCACCAGCACCCCAGCCCCAGCAGAGCAGGCCTGGGGGAGGCCTACAAGGGGAAGAGAAACAGGCAGAGTCAAGGGAAAAGTCAGGAAGAAATATTTATGAGAGCAAAACTGGCTAGTGTTTCATGGTGTCTTGTTTTCCTTGTGGGGGATACTTCTCAAGGAGGGGTGAGGGTGAGCAGCAGTTTAATTTCCAAGAACTGCCTTTTGCTCTAGCTGTTTGTTTGACTTGCCACTGGCATGATTTGGGCTTGCTTGCTGTTTTCTCATTTGATTTTTGCTAGCTCACCGTGCCCTGGGGGAGCCTTGGAGAGCTGCTTCCCTTTCCCCTGCCCTTATTACTGCTGCTCTCTGTTTTTCTGCAAATTGTTTTCTCTGCCACTGCTATGGGTTTTCACACTTTGAGTTTCTTTCTAAGGTTTGCAAGGCTGAGGTGGCCCCCAGTATGAGGTCCTGGCAGCAAACAAATTTGTATCAACCAAAGGTGGACAAGACAAATTGTAATTAATACTTAAAGCCATCACCACCTGACTCACAGCAATGTGGTGATAAAGCCAGACTTTTAATCCTCAGATTATCATAGGGCTCTGCTGTGGAGCTGATCTCACTGAGCCCCCTCATAGCATACGTGGGTACCATCAGGCCCTGTGGACCACAGGGGTCCTGGTGGTGGCAGTGGGCCCTGTGGCCAGTGGGGTTGTCACCCCCATCCTCCACTGTGCTCATGGCCAGCCTGGCCCCTCGAAAGGCTGGGCAGAGACGGGTGGGCAGGGATGCGAAGGGGCACGGTGCAAGAGGATACCTCCTTCTAGACAGGCTGTGGGAATGTGGGATGTCTCCCAGAAGTACTGGAACTATCGGTTCGTAAACTGACAGAAAAAAATCAAAATGGCTGGAGAAAGCAGGCTCCATATTTTATTTAATATCTTTGCAATTAGTGAATGCCTCACTTAGAAAGAGAGAAATGCACCCCACAGCCTGGGGTGGCTTCAAGCAATACCTGCTGCCGTCCCAGATGAGAGCAGCAGGTGACATTAAATCCCTTTTTTGTCTAAATCTGGTCCTGTCATTCCTGCCCTCGCCACCATCCGTCCACTGGCATTGCTTCAGTCAGTGTACAGAAATCACAATTTTGTCTTCGTCTCTGGTGTGATTAGCACATATCCTCACGGAGAGGACGCGTTTCTGGAAGGTTCTGCGGGCTTAAGCCACCCCAGCTGGGTTTGGGCTGAAGGTTGATGCTGAGCTACCCAGTCAAGGAGAGCTCAGGGCAAAATGATCCGGCAAATGCCGGAGCAAACACAAAGGGACGCGTCCCCAGTTCAGGTGTCCGCAGGAGGGTGCTGCAGCTGAATAGAAAGGTTTGGGAGTGGTGCTGGGTCATAAAATTGGGCTGAAGAGAATCTGACCTTTCATAAGCTCTAGTCTTAACAGTGGATGGTAAAAGGTGAGGAATCGCTGGTGTGCTTTTTGACTGACAGTATGGTGGTATAGCCTCTACATTTAATTCTCCTCCACTTAAGCTTAAGCTTGAGGATAAACACTTGAAAACATGTAAACAAGAAGCGACAGAATCCAGACCTTAAACACCTACCCCCAATAGCCTAAAAGAAAGCTTTTAATAAAGGAGGAAATAATCCTCTGTCAGGAAATAAACCTTAGGGGAAAGAAAAAAAAAAAAAAAGGCAAAAGCTGAATATATGCTGAGATTCAGGGGAGGCAGAAGAGGGTATTCCTTCAGGACTGGAATGGATCATACTTAAAAAAAAACAAACAAACAAACAAACAAACAACAAAAAACCCAAACACACAGCCACCTTTAAACCTCCTCCCCAAATTGTGGAAGTATTTTACAGTCCATAAACACCTCCAGCTTCCCTCTCCTGCAGTGGGTGAGGTTCTCACTATATGGCCTTCTTTGCTATGGAATTTAAATTACTTAACTATAAATTGCTTTCCGAACAGCGGCTGGCACCTTGGATTTCAGTCAAAGTCACTGGTGATGTGTCCAGGTTTCCTGGAAATGCATTCAGAAAGACTTCTATTGATTTAGACCTTCACACAGATCTGTTATTCCCAGGAAAACTCTCCAGGGGGTGAAGTTCGTTTTTTCAGATCATGTTGGTGCCAAACAATCCTGTAGCACCAATCAGACAGGGCACTTGACAAAAGCGGCTTGGGGAAGACAGAGACATTTCATTTGATAGAGAAAATAACATAAGAAAATTCTATTACTCTGGATGTTTAATTTGATTTTCTTCCTCCCGGTTTCACCTCAACCCTAGACCTTGTTCTGGTGTGAGGCTGCGATGAGTAACTGAGCCTGACTATGACACACAGTAGAGCTGTGAATTATTTTGGCTCCAGCCTTGCAATGAACTGTGCAGGTGCAGAAGTCTATCTCCATTGCCAGGTTAATGAATCCATGGAAGGTGACCCTTGTGCAAGCTGATGCAGGGAGTCTGGAAGTTACCTCTGAGGGTCCCTGGTGTTGGAAGAAAGAGCAGAGCTATGAGGAGCTACAGGGCACTGAAGTCCTACAGAGAAGGGAGCTCTTTGCCAGCTTCTGCTGGGGTTTGGGAAGGAGAAATCGGGCTTGCCTAGGACTCATTTACCCTTTATTTGTAAGACTGGTAGGACTGCTCCTGGTAAGATGCAGATACATTCTAAATTTGACATTAATAAAACTCTATTCTCCCTTTATGCTCTGCCTTAAACAAGAGCACTGAGCACAACCCTGTTTTGAACAGGTTTGATAACAAGACCTCAGGCAAAGAAAGATGGGAAATTGCAAAGGAAAACGCTTCTCCTTGGGAAGGTGTCCCTCAGGCAGGGCTGTGTGTTTTTCTGAGTGCTCTGCACCTGGACTTCACCTCTGGGTCACCAGTGATGAAGCAAGAGGTGGCACAGCTGGACTCGGCACTGCAGCCGTGTCTGAAGAGCCCATCTTTGTCCAGGGCTCACCGAAGGAGGCAAGAGGTGAGACACATGCAAAGCCCTGCAAAACTTCGGGGGTTGTCTTTGACTTTGTTGGGGGTTTTTTGTTTGTTTTGTTTTGGGTTTTTTTGTTTTGGTTTTGTTTGGTTTTGGCTTTGGGGGTTTTTTTGGGTTTTTTCGGGTTTTTTTTCCCTGTGACAAGGGAAGAATTGCTCATCAAGGGGACGCACATAAAGCAACAGGGTCTCCCAGGTTTCTGGGCTGGACCTTGAGCCAGTGCTGTTTTGATTATTCAGGTGGCACCACTTAGCTAATTTAACTCCATGAAAGCTTTTGCAAACAGTCCCTGTAAAAAGGAACACCACTCCCCCCTACACTTACTCTACCTAATCTTTGTTTTTTGAAATAGGAGACTGGACAAACTTTACTTGTCTTTTGTTCTTATTTATTATTTTACACATTCTTTATATCACTTTAGTGTCTGCTTCTTTGTTGTTGTTGTTTTCTCCCAGTTGCAATGTTAAGAAAACAGGCGAGCAAGTTTTATTTCCAGAAAGCTATCAGCAGTTGAAGAAAAGGTTTTAATAATGAAAATGCCTGTTTTATTGCATAGCTGTCTAGAGCAGCAATATCTAGAAGGTATATAAAAGCATGTAGCTCCCTATTGAGAAGAAAAGGTCTGCTTATCACACACACAAGCCTATTTAGCATTGAAGGATTTTTCTTAGTTTTTTGTAAGAGCTTAAAAACCTCTCATGTTTCCTTTAGTTTTCTACCTCCGTGCTATAGTCACTTATTGTCTCTGAAATCAGATTATGAATTGTTCATGACTGGAGCTTCTTTACATGCAAGCAGTGCTGCAAAACCTTCAACCTGGTGCATTCTGTGTGCTTAGCCGTTCCCTGCAAAGAGGTAGTGCACAAACAAGGATGAATGCTTTTATTTATCCTGTAGTCGTATGAATTACACAATAGGAATGTTCTACTGAAAGGTCTGGACAACCAGTGGCTGATGCTCTGGCCCTGTTAGAGTCGATGGCAAAGTTACCACCAAGCTACCAAACAGTGAAAATTTCCTTTAGAAATTGTTAACAACCCTTTAACACCTGGCCTGACATCGTGAACGCATGAATTTGCATCAGCCTGTATGTGAGCAAAAGGAGCACACCCAGGATATCAGGTGATGTTTTGCATCTATCACAGAAAAATACTCTGGCATAAGAAGGAGTAGCTGTGTTAAAAGCATTCCTGCATTAAAAAAAATGTAGAAACGTAAATTTGACATCAGTCACAGAAAGCTGGAAGAACAAGAGGAATCTGAAAAACTAAGGATGATCATTGCTATATGATGCACCCAAGTACAGATATGAACTAGCTTTCAAAAGTATCTTTGTCTTATGTTCTGCCTGGGCACACTTCATTCATGCACACTATAAATACTGGTAGAGGTGAAGGCACTGAATTATGAGAAGAGAAAGGACTAGCAAACCCAGCTCTTAAAATGATATATAATTTAACACTTAATCCTTTAAAGGATTCTGAGAAAGAGAAATGATTCAGACTTCACAATAAATAGTGATCTATAAAGGACTGAGCTTCTCATGGAATTACTTTGGTACCTGTGCCTCCATCTCTACATTTTAGTCTAGACAGCAACTGTTATAATAGTGAAGTGAATATATTTGTTGTATGGAGCTCAGGATGGAATTTGAAATCACCATGCTGTGCTTGGTCCATGGGGGTTTATTTACTGCATTGTCAGTGAGGCTTTCTGAAAAGTCTACCCCAAATATGCATAACATTCTAAAAGCATATTGCATGACTGACCTTCCATGAAGTTCCTATGTTTCCTTTATTAATCACTAAAAAGTTATTTTTGACCAGATATTTCATGCAATTAATTTCAAGAAGAGCACAGGAACAGAGGACAGACTATCTAGACAGGCTGGATGTATTCATGTCAGCTGGCTTTGAGGAAATTTCTACAAGAGTATTTTAGAACTTATTCTGAGCAATCTCTGAACTGCTAATTTAACATTTCTGAAAATTGCAGGTGGACAGGGAGTCCTAGTGGCTGGAAAAATGCAAACAAAATCTACCTTAAGAGAAAGACTAGTAAGAAATCTATGGGACATACAATGATGGATGAGTTTAACTTCTGTACCTGGAAATAGTCTCACTGAACAGTCACTTAATAACAAACAAAATAGACAATATACAGTACTGCTAAGAGCAAATCACATTATCCCATTCTAACAGAATTCATTAACACGGTTAGAAACCTAGAAAAAACACAGGGAAACACAGACAGTATTGGTCTCTTCTCCCAAGTAGCAAGTGATGGGACAAGAGGAAATGGCCTCAAGTTGCACCAGAGGAGGTTTAGATCGGACATTAAGAAAAATTTCCTCATGGAAAGGGTTGTCAGGCATTGGAACAGGCTGCCCAGGGAAGTGATGGAGTCACCATTTCTGGAGGTATTTAAAAGACTCATAGATGAGGTTCTTAGGGACATGGTTTAGTGCCAGAGTTAGGTTATGGCTGGACTCAATGATCTTGAGGGTCTTTTTCAACCGAAATGATTCTATCATTCTATACTGACCATACCACAACTTCTGACAATCTCACACAATGTTCTCACAATGGGGCTGAAAGAAAAAGACCTAGAAAAAAAATTGAGGTGGAGGGACAACTGGTCGTGAACTGCTATTTGAGTTTATCATTCAGTGGCTTACTTAAATGCAATGACAGAAGAGATGAGGCCCTGAAGAAGTTTGCCCTGATCTGTTTTATTCTGCTGCAGAAAAGGATACAGAAGATGACAATGGATTGCAATTGCAAGCACAAAATATAGCACTGTTGCAAGACATTCAAATGCCCTTCTGGGATGCATTAACAGGTATAAAATATGGGAAGTGGTTCTTTTACTCGGCTTGACACTAGTGACCTCAACTGGAAAACTGTGTCCATTTTGGGGCTGGGTATTTTTAGAAGAATATAGCTCTATGAATCATGCACCTCAGAGGTGAGCAACAGGAATAGTAAGAAATGTGGCTTCTTGAGAATGGCTGAAAGAACTGAGTGTGTCTTTTCTAGAAAGAAGACAAGGATGATGTGAGTTTTCACATGCACAAAATATGTACACCTCCACCAAAATCAGCAGGAAAACACATAATCTCAGTTGCTGAGAGCAAAGGTAATTTCGATTAAACTTTGTCCTTTTAATTGAAAGGACAACCGAGCGTTGGTTACTGTAGGCACTGCTGGCATCCTCTACACTGAAAGATTTTGAGAGCAGCTGAGGATGGTGTAAATCTATTCAATTTTGCCTCGAGGACGGTGCTAGACTAAATCAGGGCTGCTTGTTCTGCCAGCCATCCATAGATTGCTCAGCCTGCTGACAGAAAGAAGCTTGACCTGGGTGAGATGTTTGGGGGTGGCAGCCTCTGTCCAGCTCCCAGCTTTACAGGAAGATCTCTTATATGGCGGGTGCATGTCAGCTTCTCCGACCAGAGAAGGATCAGAGCAATCCAGGGAGGGCAGTGGTTGGGAACCGACAGTCGCCAGGGCAGTTTGTCTGCTCAGAGCTCATTCTCTGCTCAGGTCTGAGAATTACCTTGAAAATGGGAGAGCCAGGTATAGGCTGTGTGAAATACAAGGGTGGCAGCAGTATACACGCGAATATGCAACAGAAGGAGATGACAGAGCAGCTGTTCCAGGACTCAAGATGTCCATGCTGAGGTCCTGGGACACCTGGTGGTCCATGAGCCTGGGGTTCAGTGATCCATAACTGGAGTATAGAATCACGATGCAGTTATTTCCCATTAAAAGTGTGCCAATAAAGCTGGATGGTAGCCTGGGAAATATTGGGCACACATCCACTGGTTGAAAATGTGTGGAAATCATTAGATGAAATGACCTCTTGAGGTCATTTTCAACCTCACACTGCAGAGATTTCTGTGAAGTAGTGAAATAATTTCACTCCTCTTTGGAATAACAACAGGACTAAAAATGGAAGAACAAATAACAGATAAGAAATGGTATAGTCCCAGTATCCACCACTAACAGAGCAGGTTCATGAGGCTTTTCTGTTTATGCTATACATAATACAACACCAATGCAGATTTGTAAGAGCTGGTGTGTTAAACTATGCCATTTGAGAATTACACAATATCTCATCTTCAGTGAAAATTTCTGGAAAATAGCTAAACTGTGTTAAACTAGATTACCTGAGAATTACAAATAGAGTAATTTGAGAGGAAGGTTGTGACAGGTAAAACTACTTGCCTTGTCTTTCCACAAAGGATGATGTGCCTTATTCTTCACAAATGCTAAAATTGGTCAAGGATTTCTGAAAGAATAATATTCCTTAAAACAAAACAAGGAACCCAAATCCTTCAAGTTCCACCTGCTAGGGAAGAAAATAAATGAAAGTTTCTGCATATCACTGATACGTACTGAATTTCCAGCTGTAGGGCAAGAAATCTCCCCTGGAAAGATCTAATTTTGATGCTTAATGTCTGTGAAAGACGTGGTATCATTACACTGGCACATCGTGTTGGAACGGGGCATATTTTTACTTTGGACCTGCTACTTGTGCTTATCAGAGAAGACCCCCATCATACAAATGCCTGGCACAACCCCATACTCTGAAGGAGAGGACCAGGAGCTGGACTAGAAAATCTTTAAGGTCACTTCCAACATAAACCATTCAATGATTGATCCTATGATCCGGTTGACAATATGCCCCAAGCGCCATCTGAAGCTACAGTCCTACATGCAAGCCCCTGCAGAGCACAGCAGGGCTGGCTCATCCCTAATGCAAGATGGCACAGTCATCCAGCCATAACTATTAAGTCCTGGTATGCGCTACCATGTTTCGGCATCCAGCCCTCACCCTTAAAAAGAAATCTGAGTATTTGAACATGGTGAATAGGAGTATAAGCTGTTTACATAATCACTGTTTACATTCTGTTAGAGGTGACAAAATCATCATGAAAAAAATTGTCAGTGTTGATAAAGAGCATATCAGTAAACAGCAGATTAAGCAGGACACCGAGAGCCTTACAGCCCAATTATACATAATTTGCCATGGACATGGTTTGAGAAAGAAATGCACACAATGACTTAGAGAAAATTGCTTAGCTTGGCTACATCCTTATTAACAAAACAACAGTGCCTGAGGGCAAATTGTCCTTGAAAAATAACTCCTTGGAATAATAGCATGTCCTCATCCTTTGCCTTGTGATGAAGAAGAGCCCTTTCCTCCCATTGCCCACCCCCTCTAAGGTATGAGATGTGCCCCCTCTTCTTTGGATAGCCAGGGTCTACACTTCTAATCTGTTACAGGCCTTCACCAGCTCGTTTTTTCAGATCTATGCAGCTATTTCTTCCTGCCTTACAGCCAGGGTACTGTGGATTTGGGAGGCTGTGATACCTCTCCCATCCCTGGTCTGCTGTTTTATCCAATGAGCACTCCTGCATCCTGCCTGAAGCCTTATTCCCATCTTTTCCTACGCTCATGTGTCAACTGAAAGCACAAAGGCAAACCAAATCACCAGAGAACTGAATGTATGAGCCTTCCAGCAGTCTAAGGAAAGTGTCTCTGCTGCTGTATTTTATCCCAGCTGTTCATGAAAAATGTGCTTTTTGTTCCACCACACCTTCAGCAATAATCCCGCGGGGCATTTTGTTGATCATATTTCAGAGTGACAGTCAGCTTACCACAAGTTTTCAAAATTAGAATGTATCAAGGATAGTGACTTGTCCATTGTTTTCAGGTAATGAAAAAGGGATTTCAGAAAACTTTCATAATTCCCTCAAAATAACACGAATAGTCAGGACAGGCTGTCAAAAATGACAGCCTAAGAAATAGTGAGGTGCAATGTCTCATCTCATGGCTCAATCTTTCCTAAAAAGATGATCTACGATCCATTGCCTGATGGAGTTTAAAATTAATCATGAGAGAAGAGGCTACAATAAGACAATAATGTTTTAAGGAATATTGGGATGAGTGGGAATTACTGAAATTCCCATGTCTGTGAAAAAAACTCAGAAATCACTGAGTATTTTGTGAGTTCATGGGGAATGGGGAAAATCCACAAGAACAAGAACAAGAACAGCCATATTGCCACCTTTAGAAAGGAGGGAGTAGGATTATGTACAGAAAACCTGGCTAGGGAACAGTACCATAGAAAAGGACCTATAAGAGATAACAAAATGAATGGAAATGTTCCATGTATCATAGGCAAGTCATGGGTGGTAAATGCTATTCTTCACATGGCACTGCTAAGATCTTGGTCAGAACAATACTTCTTGGATTGGAGTTCATGTTTTAAGAAATATACAGACATAAGGATAAGAACCTTACTTATGAATTCAAAAAAGAATTTCCAGGAAAAAGAATGCTTTTTGTAGAAAAGCAGAGATGAAGAGGAGGTGTCGCTGCTAGCTGTCTAAAAGGTTGCTATCAACAGGAAAGTGGTCAGTTATTCTCCACTTGCACCGAGACAGTAACCTGTGAACATATAGTAAGGCTTATGTTAAATATCAGGAGAACTTTCTTATCATTGGGACAGTGGGGCAGTACATAGGAGCTGGCTGGATTATGGTCACAGGAAGTTCGGACAAATGTGTCCTGGCTTGAGGTCAGCGGTCGGACTATGTGACCTTTTGTGCCTGGCATTTCTACAGTTTGCTTCTTCCTAGCACATACCTTGATTTTTAAAGCAAGTTCGTGCCACATTCAAATTCCAGCTGCAAGCTCTTTGTTTTGTTGGCCATACGCTTTCGAGCACAGAGCAGTGTGCTGTGCTTGACAAGCTGGAAAGCTCCAGGGACATCCTGCTGGAACAATGCAGAGAAGAAATACGGGGAAAGGGAGTGAAGAGGGAAGGAGGAATATATTAGCTCTGCAGCTCGGCGGCAGTGTTACAAACACCACCAACATAGATTCAGTCCCTCAGTGCCGTTGAGCCCAGCTAATCACGGGCTGAGTTTGCAAGCTTAGCACAAGGGTACTGCGTAACATGTATATTTACGATATCATGACCACTGCTAGGGTTTAATGAGAGTTTCAGTGTGGGAGGAGACACCATGAGCAGATGGAAAGGCAGCAGTAATCCAACAGACATATTGACGGGCATGCGGGCCAACTGGGTGCTGACCAAGCCCAGCTGTCCCTCTCTCTGGTCTAGTCTATTCTAGACACGAAAAAAGAGGCAGAGTTTCGAGTAACACTCCCAGTGCATTAGTTTCTGGTTGGTGTTGATATAGCGCGACCCTTTTTCCACTGCCTGTCTTATCCGTAACGAAGATGTCATCTTCATTGCCTTTGAAGTATCACATTTGCAGCCTGCACCAGGATGCAGCAAATTCCACTTTCTTTGTGGTAATGGATCTGTACAGGCGAGCCTGCCTCAATGAGAAAAATGTGAGCCTAGGTAGGAGACAGTTTGAAAAGGTGCCTGCCCTCCCCTAGCCATGATAAATCCTCAGCTGTTCTAGGACTGTAATGTTACTGGAGAGAGACCACACCTTCATACTTGCCTTTTCACATTGCCTGCCTAAAGTCTCCTAAAATCATATACAATTACTGTATACAACACATATAACAGTATATCCCAAATATCCCAAATTTGGCCAGCTAGCTCCCCAAACTCCCTGGAGGTTTGGGGAGGCAGGTATATACTCAAGGTCTTTGAAGCGATCTGCCAGTCTCTGTCTGCTCAGACACTAAAGTTCCATAAACCACTCGTCACCTCAGAGATGCACTTTGAACACCAATTTTCAAAATACACCTCCATAAAAAAAATCAGACAGTCATTTTCATATGGCAAAGACCAAGCCAGAAGTAAAATATTGTATCCTGAAACCAAGTGCCCAGCCAAGACCAAGACTCTTTCCTGATTCACAATGTGTCAGCCAGCTGCCTTGCAAGACAGTTCTCAAGCCTCGTCATACAATACCCATTTACCATGGTGATTGCCAGCTGTCTCAGTGTCCCTGCTGTCAGCCCATGTGGGCTTTTAGCCAGTGAGACAGAGGATAATAGATTCACACAGGGCTGATTTAGTTTTCAGGTAGGGCAAAGCGTGCTTGCAGAGACGTTTGCTTGCATTCAGTAATGCTGGTTTAAGTCCATATCTGGTCATAATAATACAATTTATTCTGTCAGCAAGGCCTCATGTAGGTCTGAAAGATAAAGGCGTGGAAGGCTTCTTTGTGATTTCAGAGGAAACTGGAGCAGACCCATTGACTTCTCAAGGACAAACAAAATTCATCAACTTGAGGCTCTTACAAAAAATCACAACATGATGAAAGAAAGCATCTTCTTTATGTGGAATAACTCTGGGGAGTAACCTGGAATTGTTCCTCTTCTGAGGAGGTTTCAGTAAGTTGCTGTTTCAGACCTGAAGGAAAGCTTGTATGTCTGAACATTTATCTGCTTGGATTTTTTTTTACTGTATCATGTAGTCTACTAGATGATAGTACGTCTCCTTACAAGCTTGCATGACATATGCTAGGACACTGGTGCTGTAACAACATTACCTCATTAATATAACATTGCATTACAAACAAAACACGGAATAAAACATTCAACCCTCCTTGTCTCAGGACCAAGGGTCAAGTAGCCTTTTTCAACTATTCAGCTTCTAACTTTCATTTATTCATACCCTGGGCCTGCTAAAAATATAAGCAAACTGACCAAGTACCAGGACTCAGGGAGGCCTCAGGGGCTTCTGAAACCAGTTATATGAACACACGGGAGTGATAGCCAAACAACCTCAGGATGATCTTCTTCACAGTATTTGAAAAGGTAGATTTAAAAGAAGATTCAAGGTGCAAATGCTGAATCACAAGGCAAGTGCTCAAAGAGACTACTTCAAGGTTCAACAGCCAATCTTAATTGTAGTGCTTCCAATCCTTGAATTCCCAAGTTTGTGTTTCTGCCAATATTCTTGTAACATAGGGGGGTTTTCTGCGTGTGCATGGCTTTCTAAGCTGAAAAGCAAATAAGCACTTTTCCGTCTGTGTAGTTAAGTTACCTCTGAAGTTTATCTCCAGAGATGACATCTGCTCTGCCCCAACAACCTTTGCCATTTAAGCAAATGCTGTAGCAGTGAGATATCTCCTGAAGGGTGGCTCAGCACCAGCAAGGTACTCACTGGCACCGTTTTCAGAGGTGTTTGCAGGCAGCAGGTGTTTGGTGAGAGCATTGATTTCCATCCATACCCACACCTGCAGGACCTCCCCTAAGCAGGTTCTTTGCATGTCCATTTCCCACCTCTTCCAGTCTTCATCACCAAAGCCCATCACACGGAGGGATAATTAAATCTTTTCTGCATTCAGGATTCAGCTCTGCATTTCAAACTTTTTTTGCCTTACATATGATGCATTTATTTTCAATTAAAACCATGTTTATTTTTGGTGATGGTTTCCACCAAGCTATGCATAGCCCTGTTCGCTCTGCATGTCCCCCTCGCGCTGTCACACCATGTCACACCTGCCTCGCCCCGCTCCGTCCCTGCATGGCGTTTCAGAGCTCTGGGAGGCAGGTAAGACACTTTGCTTGTACCACCTCCCTGTGACTGACCACAGAGGTCCAAATGGGCATTTGCAGCTCTTCTTTCCAGGAATCTGTCACTGGTTGCTATAGTGATAAACAAGTTGGCTTATTAGGAAAAGGAACAAAGCGCTAGAGAAAATTATTTCCAAATGGCCTATGTGCATACATAAACATGCAATCTCGGTCTTCATTGTCAGCTCGGGCAGCTGGTTTCTTGTTTCTGAACAGAACAGACCCCGTACACATTATTTTAGCAAGCCCAGCCTGGTCTCCACTGCCTGTCTTTTCTGACACACAGCATCCTGCGGCGAGTACAGGGCCTTCACTTCTGAGTTGGATAACTACATTTCCTGGGGGCTTCCACAGCTGGATAGTGTAGGAAAACGTGCTCTCTTAGAGGAAGTGCTAGGTGATCTAATGAGGCTGAAACAAGTCTAAAGAAGCAGAAGAGGACAGACAGAATGATGCTTTTGATGCATCCTGGGCTGCTGCTTCCTTTTTCCTTTCTTTGGCACTCACTGATGCCAAGATACCTCTGTGCAGACACTTAGGGTGGCAGTCTGTGCCTGTCAGATGGCAGGACATTATTCTGTGGGACACCTGGCTTAAGCATTGGTGTTTTGGGCCTTTGCTAATGTGCAATAAACCTGTTCTCATTTAAATCCCTAGATACACAGTGGTTCCACTGGGATGAGGTTCGTGCCCTTGAATGTGCAATAGACAGAGATGTTCTCTGACACTCCTGTGAGATGCTCTTTTTCTGGCTGATCACACATTTTGATTGACTGAGGAATAACAAAAGACTTACATTCAGACACTAGAAACTACATTGCATATATTGAATTTAGACAGGCAGGCTAGTATTTTGCCTGCTATGATTTGAGTCACCTGGTACTTGGTTTTACCTATCACAGAAAAGAGACTGATGAGCCATCTTTGCATGCCAGAGCTGATCACCCACCTTCAGTTATCACCAGTCACTGCTGTTGAATGAAAACCACGAAATGGTCCAAAGAAATGAACCATCCTTGGGTTTAATCTATTCGATTACAGCCATGTGAAATAGGAACTATTTGTCTCCAGCGTTTTATCCAATACTTAAAAATAATTGCACATTTTGATATGTTTATCCAACTGGTTTTGCTTCTGCTTCCCACAGGATTGTAATGGTTCTACCAACCACAGAACCTACAAAACAATCCATTTTAATAGCTTTATTTCAAATGCTATCTATAACTCCAAGCATTATCTGAAAAAGAACAGTCTGTAATGTTGTACCTAGCTTGAGCAAATCCTGGTGTTCAGAAACGGAGGGAAAATTCAAAAGGAGCAAGCCAAAGGCTTGGCCAGCTTGTTCCTCCCAGCATGTCCCCTGGAGAGGCTGGGTGACAGCAGAAGCCCCTCGACAGAGGGTGGGTGACCCCGAGTAGTGAGTGGGAGAAAAGTAAAAAGAACTGAGTTATTTTAGAGAAAGTGGAACAGCACATCCATGGCACAGCTATAGGAACTCTTATGCCATGCCTGTCCTTTTCTACAGATGTTGGAAAGACTGAAACCAGTGAAAAAGGAAGAAACTGGGGTATGCAATTGCTGGGTAGCACTACAGTTTCTTACAAACTGCGTCCAGCCAGTGCAAGGCAAAGAATCTGCAGTGTGCTCCAATGTGAGAGCCTGTAGAGAATGTTCCCAGGGATGAGATTTCTTTTGTATGCACGTGCACATGCATGCTTGCACACGCACACTGCTTTCTAGCACTGTGTCAAGCACGCAACTGAAATGGAGGTAGTTTTTTTTTAAAGCAAATGAAAAATCGGGTGCCAAGTCCTGACACATCTCTGACAAAAATCTTTGGAGAATGGGGGCAGCAATCAGCCATACCATAATAGATGAGCCAAGCAATAAGCTACCGCAAACAAACAATTCTGGACCAGATCCCGAAGCGAAATGCCTGCCCACACAGCCTGATACAACCCACAATATTCACTATGCTGCATATTGTGTATGAAACCATAGGCACAGCCTGAGTCACACAATGATTGGTGCCATCCATCACAAGTTAGAAACTCGTCCTTTGTTTCAGAGTTGCACCTGAGGCCTCAAATCAAATGTGACAATTTCTATAATAACCAGTACTAAGGTGTTTAGCAGAAAAAACTATCTCTGTAGACAGTTTGTCCCCACAAATGGAGTGGTTATTGGATGGGGTTCCTCCAGTTTCCAAAGGAAGAACATTTTGCTTTGCTTATCAAAAAACAACAGTTTAATAAATAGCATTTGACTTATATGTCGTACCTTCATTATCTTTTAGTTTTCCATCGAAGATAACCTATACCTAAAGCTAGCAGAAAATGATGCTGCATTATTTGATATCGCACCAGATGTACCCGACTCACGACCTCTGAGTCTGTTCTGTGGCACGTGAAAATGGTTCTGGGGCAAAAATACGGTCATTGTTTTGTTATCAAACAGCCAAGTGTCTCATATTGTTACATCACAGATCTTGTGTACAGTTAGGAGCAGTAAATATGACACTAGCAAGTGTACAGAAACACACAGTTAACAGCTTTCAGGAACGCAATTAAAGAGAAGGAAAAACACCAAAGAGTTCATGGGGATACGTCCTGGTGCTAAGTCAGCATTTGTGCTGCTTCCTAAACTCCTGCAATTACATTTAGCTATTCTTATTGCTGCCTTTATTAAGGTCTTATAGCCATAAACTATTAAGTATTCTCTCCGGGCTAAGCTCTGGATACAACACACAAGTCTACTAAAGAAAATATTTTTGTATGAAAAATAAAGATAAAAAATGATATTTTTATTGTAATATTTTTAACTGTGAAGAATGTCAGTTAAACACATTAACTTGTAACCCTTAGTTTCTAGGTTCTTCCCCAATAGGTTTCTAGGGTCCTGATGTGTTATCATGTAATATCTAGAAGTGACTGACTGAATTAACTTTTCTGAATGACTCTTGACTTTCAAAGGAGAACAAGCAATAGCTTATTTGTATGTTGCTTTCATACATACGTTTGCATTATTTGAATGAATTATCTGTGTAAATAGGATTGTACTGTAAATGAGAAAACAATGGTATGTTCAGTCATTGGAGGGAGACAGTGTCCTCTAGATAAACTGCAGCAGCACAAAATGGGCAACTGTAATTTCATGTCCGAGATGTCTTTGATCTGAATATATCGAACTATTTATGCTCGCTGCATTCCTCCATATTATTTCATTAATCACATAACAAACTTTCGACTCCTCCACTAAACATGCTAACTCTAATTGTCTCTCTGCTACACAGATGTTTCCTCATTTAGATGTTCAGTGCCTGCCCATGTGTCACCCTCACTTTCACATGGATTTCAGCTCCTATTACATCACTTCAACGTTCTTTCTGTGTGTGAGCCCTCTGGGTTAATACGTCCTGTTGAATAACAAATTGATTGCTAGATAGATATGAATGATAGATATACATGCTGTCCACATTATCTGCATCTGTTACACACATGCGAATGTGAAGGATGCACAGGAAACAGAAAGGAAAGCCGTGGTTTCAGCCAAGGAGGCTGGTATGAAGACATAACTGATTTCTCCAACCCACACTATTCCCTCCGATAAATCAACGTACCAATGATAAATCACTCCATTTCTGATCTCAAATAGTCCACAAGTCAGTGAGACCACCATTTAATCTACACAAGGTTAAACGTTTTAATCAGAAAATTAAGGAGAATTCAGTAATTTGTGCTCACTAATGCTGTGGCGCTGTGTTTTTCTGCCACATGAAGTTTTAAAAGCGTATTTCAAGCTGTGTTTAGTTATGACAGCACAGAGTACTGGAAAATACATCGGAAACTTCCCTGGTAGTGAAGGATTTGTAAGGTTTCAGATTGTGCACTTTGTGCGCGTTGCTGCACCTGATGAATGCCTTTTCCTCAAAATAAAGACGGGTGTATTATTATGAAATTCTCATATACAAATGCTTTTTAAAAAGGCTCTCTCAAGCCCGCCCGACGCACAGGGGAGCAGCACGGCAGAACCACGGGGGGAGGCGGCTGAGGCCAGCGCGGGCAGCCCGGGCAGCGCGCTGTGCTGCCTCCCGCGGGGGCAGGGGACGGGAGAGCGACAGCGCGGAAAACCGAGAGGACCCGCGCGAAACGGCCGCCTCGTTTACAACTTCTCCGGAGCTCAAAAATATTCCTCCGCTAACATTTAAAAAAAAAAAAAAGCAAACAACAAAAATGAAACGAGCGGCTGCGCGCCGCTACGAGACGTGAGTACTCGGGCACGATCCCCTCCGTCTCCCCCAGCCCGGCCCGGCGCGGCCCGGCGGCGCTGCCCCGGGGAAGCCGTCCCGGCCGCCCGCCGAAGTTGGCGACCGCCGCGGTGCCATCCGCGCCGCGGAGGGANCTCCCCGCCCCCGCGCACCGCCAGAGCCGCCCGGGGAAGCGGAGGAGAAGGAGCGTTTCCCCAGAGCCCCCCGCAGAGCTCCGGCCGCGACGGCGCGGCGCCCCCGGCCCGGCGATGCTGAGGGAGAAGGAGGAGGAGGAGAGGAGGCGGCCGCTCGCGGAGTAGAGGCGGGAGCGGGGCCGGGCACCTGCCCCGCCGGGCTGCCGCAGGGCACCGGGAGGCGCCCCGACCCGACCCGACCCTTGGGCGGTCCCCTTGCCCGCAGGACGGAGCGCCGGCCGCCCCGCGGAGGA
>VWYH01004259.1:207799-263564 GCA_013399365.1 Pampusana beccarii | reverse complement strand
GGGGGGCTCGGCCGGCGGCGGCGCGGGCGCCCCCCCAGCGGCGGCCCGAGGCGGCGCTGCCCACCATCTATGCCATCACGCCCACCTACAGCCGCCCGGTGCAGAAGGCCGAGCTCACCCGCCTGGCCAACACGTTCCGGCAGGTGTCGCGGCTGCACTGGATCCTGGTGGAGGACGCGGCGGCGCGCAGCGAGCTGGTGAGCCGCTTCGTGGCGGGCGCCGGCCTGCCCTGCACGCACCTGCACGTCCCCACGCCGCGCCGCTACAAGCGGCCGGGGCTGCCCCGCGCCACCGAGCAGCGCAACGCCGGCCTGGCCTGGCTGCGGCAGCGGCACCAGCACCTGCCGCCCCCCCAGCCCGGGGTGCTCTTCTTCGCCGACGACGACAACACCTACAGTCTGGAGCTCTTCCAGGAGGTGCGTGCGGGGCGGGGGGCGCGCCCTTCCCGCCGCCGCTCGGACGCCCGTGGCTGCCCGGCCCGCCTCGCTGCGCGGGCTGTGCCCCGGCCCCGCTCTGGGGGCGCTGGGAGCCTCTCACCCAAAGCCCGGGCACTGCTGAGCCAGCCCCGCTCCGCGGCGCCGGGCAGCTGCCCGCCCCTCACCCCGGCGCTGCTGTGTGCGACCGCCTCCTCTCTCGATGGTAACAGTTTCTCGTCCCTCCTTTCCACGCTTCCCCCAACTTTTTACTGCTGTTTTCTCGTTTTCCTGCTGAGCGAGGCCAAGTTTAGGGTTTATATAAGGGACCCAGTGTTTTTGTTAAAACTAGGATGAAAAGCGCTCTTTGATGTTTATTTTTTTTCAGGCTGCCTCTGTCCCTGTCGGGCAAGCTCGCATCGAGAGCCGCCATCCTTCACAGTTTTTTCTTGGCGAGAATGAATTCACCCAGAGCCGGCTCCTTCACGTGGGGTTGCCCGGTCTTTTTGAAGCCTTTTGCTCTTAAAAGCAGCTAATCGTTTGTATAATGGCTAAACACCCTTTCAGGAGTCTCTTTTGTGAAGGGAGGTGGGGTTTTTGTCTTTATTGCAGCCCCTTGGTGAAACACTTTGCTCCTTTTCGGTGGGAATTGGCAAGTGCTTGGGAGAGAGGGTGTCCAGCTTGCCTTGTGGGTTCCCCCTGGCAGGGAGGAGTGATGTTTAATATTAAAGTGGGCATAAAACACCAGGGGAAAGGTCATGTACATCTTCTGTGACAGCTGGAAGAGTAACCTTGGCAGGGAAACGAGGGAGGGAAACGGAAGAGTAGATTGGCAGCGGATGGGGAACGTACAGGGCTTCAGACAAATTGTGGTCCACGACTTCTGCTGGCAGACAGTGCGGTACTCAGTGGTGTGCACCGTATTCTGCAGTTTGGAAGCACTGTTCTTCCTCGGATGCTTTACAGTCAGTAGGTTAAAATGCGAACGGTACGCAGAAATGTGGAGCACGTGAAATTCCTCAGAGCAAGTTGTTTTAGAAATGCTTATGTTCGTCTGTGTTTAGATTTCGTAATGCATCCCTTTCCATTTCCAGGCTGGGCAGGTGCAGGGTCCCTGTTCCACAGCAGGAATGCTCCACTTCCTTTGCCTGTTTGGCATTCAGCATTGAAGCTGCTAATTTGAAGACCTTTGCCTGGAGGCTAAACCTTTGTTGTAATTGATTTTCTTAAAATCTCAGGGCTGTGCTTAGTGCATTATAATGCCAACTAATTCCACCTACCGATGTTTGATGTGGTGGGAGTGTCCACCTCTGATGGGGGATAATAAAGCTAATTTGGTTCAGTTTAAGGGAGTCTGTAAATTGATAACAGAAGATGCGCTTTGCCACTATGAGTAGTGTGGGACAAAAGATATTTGGAGATGAATCTACTTTTTTTTTTTTAAGAACAAACATTTAGGGCAAGCTAAAGGAACACAACGCTGGCAGGTATATCCCTTGAGCTACTGAAAGGGGATTGAGTCTGATTTATTCTTTTATCATTTCCTGTATTATTCTTCTAATTGCTGTGAACAATGAAATAAAAGAGGTACAAATTATCTTTCTAATCAGCTAGGAAATGCAGGAAAGCAAGGGTATAAATCTCTCTGAAAGGTTAACCTTGAAAATTGCAAGCACAACAGGCAGTCTGTGTTTCCTTTTGCTAACAAGAATGGAAACCCCGGGCATGCAGCTCCGCAGTCCTAAGGCTTCTCTTTGACCCGGGTTCAGCTGCTGGGGAAGAGGTGTTTATCCAAAGCCCGGTGTTCGCAGGCAAACACATGCGTGAGTGAGTTTTCCCTGTGAAATGCAGTGGTTGGAAAGCTCTGTTACAGGAGCTGGGAAACAGCTTTTGCTTCCCTTAGCAGTGCAAGTTCCCGTGACTGGTTTCTGGGGTCAGCAGCGCTGCGTGCACGGTGTCTGGGGCGGTGCTGGTGGGAACATGGGGAACGCCTTGCCGGCCTGGCAGAGCTAACCCAAGTCCTTTGGCAGACTTTGCCAACGGGATGTGTTCTTACGAGGAGTGGGAGGTTGTGTGTGGAGAGAGCCTGTAGTCTTGTTTTCAGTCGATGCACTGCTTGAGTTTGTTTTTTTTTTCATGTTAAAAGAAAAAAAGACAAACTTCTGTCTTTATGGATTCTGACTTGACAGCTCTGTAGTAAATCCTGATCTCTCCTTCAGGAATTGATTGATTTATGAGGGTAAACCATGCTCGTCTTCTCCAAGCATGAAGAGAACAACTTCAGAACGTGTTGCACACAGATGAAATGCGGTAGTAGTTCCTGTCAGGAAAGTGGCAGTAACGACACCGGAGAGGGAGGATTTTTCAGTTTGTTACCCTGCCAGGAACAATTGTCCAGAGCTGCAGTTGCATAATCCCGAGGGAGGTCTGATAAACTGTAGTCTGCTCACTGGGGAGGGTAGTGTAAATGCAGAGGGACAAGACAGGAGCCCTGAATTCTGGTCCTGCCACCATCCAGTTCTGGCTGGGTGACCTTCAGCATGTCGCTGATGTGGGCCCCAGGAGCATGTGGGTCCCGAACTGCCAGCAGCAATGTCTGCCAGCATCTGCCCACAAGCAGTTACGCACGTTTGCGGGTTTGTAAAACAGTTGGTGTGTCTTCTTTGTAATGGCTTTCTGCCGGGTCAAAGTTGGGTTTCAGTGGCAGCAGTGAGGGCTTGAGGGGGGTGACAACCAAGGCTAGTTAGAACCGTAAAACCAACATGAGAGAAGCATTAGCGTTAGGGGTGCGTCTCACCCAGACGTGGAGAAAGCGTTAGTAGGGAGCAGAAGGCGTGCCAGGGAGCTGCACTTCAGTGAAGGATTGTGGTTAAGGCAGCTCCTTTGCTGTGGGTTTCCCCAGTGCCCTTAGAGGGGACAGAGCCTTTTTAACAAAGCAAAATCAGCAAAGCCTTTACTGTGAGGATGAACCATGAGGGCATCATCAAAAAGGAGCGGGCTTTGACATGAGGTGCCATGGGATACTTCTGAGAGCTTTTGATGGGGAAATTCTAATCTCTGCCCAAAGTACTGCTGTCTGGCACTTACAGGAATGAGTACCTTATATTTGATACGGAGCGAACTGGGCCCAACAGACCTGGGCAAAATGTGTTTCATGGAAATCAGGAAACAACTCAGACAGCTTACCGTAGTGTTTTGCTGGAAAATGTCACCATCTGGACCACTCTGGTGCTGTTTATAATTGTGGTTTGTTTTTTTTTTTAAGGCATATGATGGCATGTGAATGTATAGTGTAGTTTTTGATTGGCAAAGCTATGTCCTTACAGATGAACTGTGCAAGGTTTGGGCAGGTTTAGCTGTTTGTAGAATAAGGTGGGGAGCCTGGTTTGTCTTTCTGCTGCTACAGTGTGTTCAGCATTGGCTCACCTGAGCATTTTGTTAGGAAGGGCTCACCTTCCCTGGAAAGGCTTCAGGGAAAGGACCGATTGGTTCAGTGATTGTGAAGTTCTTTAAAGTACTAAATGGGGCTGAAGCAATGGTGAAGGAATATTTCCAGGAGTGGAGGTGTAACCTTTTAGTCATTTGCAACTCTTTCTGCTTGAGAGTATAATGGTGGACAGGTGAAAAAATCATGCTTTAATACTGGTCGCTCTGGCATATTGGGTTTTGTTACTTACTATTTTGTAATCCAGACATTAAAAAAAATATGTATTTTTTTCTGCTCAGGTATTATCTATTCATCTGGAAGTGTCCATCTGCATCTCTCCTTCAAAAACAACAGTCCGCTTTTTGAAAATATCTTTTATCAGTTGAATGTCAGCCTGCATTGATAACAAGGCTGCTGAGAGGCCTGAAACCCCAGCTACTGTGTTTTATAGGCTTTGCAGATGTTTCTACATGAATCACCGTAACTTCTATTTTTCACTATAAGCTGTTCTTTTTGTAGTGACTCTGTTATAGTTTCCCTTGTGTTTGTGCTTCATCTTACTCCTGAATGCAAGTTACTGTAGTATTGTGACTGATGCCTAGCAACTGCCAGTTCTGTATTTTCAGACTTCCAGAAAGAAAACCTTAGATAAAGCTGGCACTCCACCTTCACAGAGAGATTTTAAAAACAAGATTAGCCTAAGTGCTGGAAACCGAAGGCAGACATAGCTAAGTTCCACTTCCCTTAACTCTTCACATCCTTCGCATATTTCTACATCCGAGTCATTTTCTCTGCCCTTTCCATATTTTAAGTAGTTGGCCAAAGGCCACTGCATCCTTGGTCCGTGAATGGTCATGTATGCAAGTTGGAGAAATTAGTGTTGGAGGTCCCCTCTACTGCTGATTGTGCAGACTCCTCTGAAACCTCTGAGGGCGAGGGGTGAGCTGCCCCAGGAGCACAGAGACCAGGATAAAGGTCTTCTGCTTGTGTGAAAAAAGTGAGCTTGCTGCGTTGAGAAATGTGTGGATTTTTAGAGATTCCTGCCTGGATTATGTCTGTCACCTTTGCTTGTGTTTTGCTCAGAGACCTAAACTGGAATGTATGTGAAAAATCTGGAGTACTGCGTCCAGTTCTGGGCTCCCCAGTTTAAGAAGGATAAGGAATTCCTGGAGGGGATGATGAGGGGCCTAGAGCACCTTTCTTATGAGGAGAGACTGAGAGAGCTGGGTCTGTTCAGCCTGGAGAAGAAAAGGCTGAGAGGGGATCTCATCGATGTTCATAAATATCTCAAGGGTGGATGTCAAGAGGATGGGACCAGACTCTTTAGTGGTGTCCAATGACAGGATGAGGGGCAATGGGCACGGACTGAAGCACAGGAAGTTCCGTCTGAATATGAGGAGAAACTTCTTTACTTTGAGGGTGCCAGAGCTCTGGAACAGGCTGCCCAGAGAGGTTGTGGAGTCTCCTTCTCTGGAGACATTCAAAACCCACCTGGACGCCTTCCTGTGTGATCTGCTCTGGGTGGCCCTGCTTTAGCAGGTGGGTTGGACTAAATGATCTCCAGAGGTCCCTTCCAACCCCAACCATTCTGTGATTCTGTGAAATTGAAATACTCATATCTAAAACTATTATCTCCCCTACTGCCACCCCATGTCCTTTAGTCACTGGTGCCTAAAATTTCGCAGCAACGTTTGCTAGGTGCCTCAAGTGGGCTCGTGTGGCCCGTACCACTGTCTTGTCTGAGGGCGAGCTGAGGATTCACAGCCTGGGCCTCCTTAGGGGAACCCACGCTGTAAGGTGCAATCCGAATACAGCCTTGCAGCACGGAGCTCAAAGTAAATCACAGCACTGGCATTTCTAAGGAGAAAAAAAAAAAAAAAAAAACAAACCAACCTAAACCGTTTATTTAACAGCGTAGTAGTTAGCCCTGTTGCCCGCTGAGTTGGGGACCAGAATTCAGCTTGCTGTTGCCTGCATAAGAATGCCCCAACTATGATGGTTGAAGCTGGGAGGCAGGTGGGAGGAGAGAGAGGTCAACCCCTTCTCCTGAAGCTCAGGTAGCCTGCAGGTAACTCAAGGTTCGTGGGGCCACAGAGGAGGTAACAGTGATCACCGAAGAGGACAGTCAGCTAGATTGCTCTTTGCGGGAGTAAGTTAAACATCAAATTAAACAAAAAAATCCCTAATATTTTGAAAATACGCTATTGCTTATGTAGTGTCCTAAGTTGCCCAGGTAGGATCATGCTCAAACGAGCCAGATAGGAACAAACATTCATGAAGAACAGGGGAAAATAGGAAACATTTTTTCCTGGCTAATGGATGTGAGCTTCTCATTGAAGGTTAGGGCTGTCCAACTCTGGTGATTTTTGTCATGGCACTGTAGAGCAGAGGGCAGATTGTGTGAATGATTCAGGCTGAAAACATTTTCTTATGCCCCTGTCCTTCACTTTCCTGGAAGGTATGAATGAAGGTAGCAGATATTCTAATGGCTGGCAATAGTTTGTCGTTCCCCCTCCCCCCCACCCTTATTATTAAAAATAGAGCAGAAATACTTGCAGTCATTGCATGTCACACAGGCTTCAGTTTTCCCATGATCATCTTTGGAAAAATATCGTGACAGCAACTCAAAAAAGACATTACAGAATAAGTAAATAGCTACTATTTATTCCAACTTTGACTAGGGAAGGCTTAGTGCTCCT
This sequence comes from Pampusana beccarii, assembly GCA_013399365.1. Taxonomy (NCBI): domain Eukaryota; kingdom Metazoa; phylum Chordata; class Aves; order Columbiformes; family Columbidae; genus Pampusana; species Pampusana beccarii. Next base: position 257,025 of record VWYH01004259.1, on the reverse strand, counting down.
TTGATAACTTTTACGTAACTGTCCTAATCTTTATATACTGCATTAAGCTAACTTCTGTGTATATTTTAATGGATATATTTATGCAAAAGGTTTAGAAGTAAGAAAACTGAATCTATTTATCATTGAAAACATGGAGATCTTTTATTGTAACTCTTGGAGCTGGTTGGAAAAATCAAATTTTTGCTGTAGTCTTAAAAATAACATTTGGTAGCCTAGACAGAGCTAAGTATTAGCTGGCTGTCATTAGTTATTTTCTTCATAATAAAAAAGATCTAAATATGAGTTAGCAGTGCATTAAATACCTTTCTAGTATATAAATGATTTAAGAATACATGACAGATCTTAAATGCACGCTGACATTCCCCTTGCACGTAGACATGTAATACCTATGCTAAAGAGGCTGGATTAGGAAGGGCTGGTAGAGAACACAGTGAAGTATCTTAAAAATGGGAGGAAACAGTAATTTAAAAAAAAAGGGGGGGGGGGGTGCAGATTGAAACAGATTTATCCAAGTGGTGGACTCTACAAAGTCCCGAGCGCTGTCTGTTTCTGCACTTTGACAGCATTGTTCTTCCTTGTGAAACTGATGCTGTTACTGTGAAATAACTTGCAGAGTGGTCAGCAGCTCTTCAGAGGTACAGTGAGCACAACCTAGCAGAATAACAGAAAGTAGGATGAGAAAAATAATGAGTATGTGGAAGGGCCAAAAGGAAACATGAATAGCAAATGCTTTGGAAGTCTTCCCAATCCAGAGAAACTGGCTCCTAGCAGCTTTAGTTAAATTTAGTACAGTTTTCTCCTGTAGGGAAGCAATATTGACATTTGTGCCCGAGGATGGTGGTGTAATTTAGAAGCATTAGTCATTGTATCCAATATGTAAAATGTTACTTGAAAGAAGGGGGGATTAATCTGTCCTCTCTCTGAAGTGTAGATTGGGTACAAATCAGCAGAGGATGTTTAAATCAGATGTTTGGAAAAAAGCTTTCTAGTAGTGAAGATAGTGAAGCACTAAACCAGATCACCCATGAGGGTTGTGGAGCAAGGTAGATCAAGGACTGACTTTTGTGTTTTTTTTTTAATCTGTAGATCCTTTCTATGAGTTTTCTCATGGAGACGTACCCTTTACAGTCAAGTTTGCTGACAACAAGCTTGCTTTTTGAAGTTACTATCCCCTAAGCATCACAGTCCCTGAGCAGCAAAACTCCCTGGCACAGATTTTGTATGACTCGCTACCTCCTTTGAAGTGATGGTAAGCGGGGGCAGATGCTCCATTTAACGCCTAAATAAACAGGCATAGCATCGCTGCAGCCGAGCTAGCCTCCTGTCTTGTAGTGCAGTCACGTAAGGTTTGTTGAAGCAAAATTTGGCTTTAAATGACCCGTGAGTAATGCAGGGTGCCTGAGAACTGGCAGGGAACCTGGCTGTGCCTGTTCTTTAACCCATAACATTTTCCCCTCTGGAAGAGTTGTAGTGAAGTAGCTCTAGATCCTGTCTTTGGTAATGGTGATGTGGAGCTCTGTATATAAATCTGAGTCCCGCTGGGATGGGAAGAGCGAACCTGGACAATAACCTGTAGCCTGACCAGTACAGATCTCAAATTACATGGGGGTTGAAATGATGGAGAACAGGGGGAAATAAGCTTTCTACATGCAGTAGCGAGGTTTGCAGCTGTTGAGAGCTTTGAATCCCAAATAGAAACACATCAACGTCAGGCTGCAAAAACAGTAGGATGGTTGTTCCAGCCTGGAAGCCTTTTCACTGTAGGAAGCATGGCCACGTTTCCTTCTGTCTGTCATTTGCCTTCATTCCCCTTGGGCTTTTATGTTTTGTTCCTGGCTTGGTATCTTCCCTATCCATCAGTCTGGCGCATCCCATTAAGCAGCTTTTCTTGATTGACTAATGAGATGCTATTTTTGGCAGTGCTTTTACGACTATCTTCTAGTGCTCCGCTACCTTTTTCTGCGTTTTCACTTGTTATTCTTTAGTGGTTCCTCTGTTACTTCTGTATTTACTGTTCTAAGCCCATCACCTCGCTGGGGTTTCTTTGGTCAGTTGTTACTCCTCTGTCCCGCCGTTTCCTCGCCTATTCCTTCCTGATTGTCGCCCCCCACCCTGCTTCATTTGGCTTTGTTTTACCGTCTGAGAGAGTCCAGCACATCACTCTCCTCCTATGGCCAAGACCCCCTTCCAAATAATCAAAAAGCAAATAGAGGACAAAAGCATTTCCAGGGGGAGATCCATCCTACCTTAAGATAGCTCTCTAAGCTGGGCAGGATGAATCACATCAGTAGGTTCCTACCTACGTAGTTCATTAACTATGGAAGTCTCACTAGGACAGACCAGATGCCTAACTTACAGAGCTATGTGTCAGTGAGATGAACACCATTCATTTAAGCGACTAGAACTTAAAACGGTGAGTATTAAGACAGCATGTGCTATATTGCACATGAAAATGACAGATGATACAAGAGTAATTTAGGAAGCTGTTTGCAAGTTATAGGATTTTGGCAGTTGTTTAACCCACAGCGGTAAAGCTGTTCAGAATTAACATGTTTTTGAATCACCTTTTTGTGTCCCAATGATTAGCAGCATCAAATTCCAGATGCAAGCTGGCCTTTTAATCCAAATAATAGCTTCTTCCCCATCATATATAAATACAGCCTTAGCACATCAGTATGTTAACTGCAGTAATACTGTTCTCAGAAGATTAAAAGAAATATTCCTACTTTCATCTGCCTAGCGTATCTTGAGGCTGTGAGGTATTTCAGAATTAGCATAAATACCGGTCTAGATGTGCTCTTTCGGTTTTTACTTAAAGGGATTGCTGTATTCTTGACACCTGCTTATTTCATTCTCCAGAATGTAACCTGTGAGAATAAAGAAAGTAACCCAAGGACAAAATAAAGAGATCTGCAAAGGTTTATTTATTTCCTTCTGGTGTGTGGTGGCTTTACTGACTTAACTCACAGGCGCTGAGATGGACCCAAGACTGTAATAATTAGAACATCTTGCTTCAGTTCGTGCTGCTTTCATGAGGTCGGTAGGATACTTGTCATTGACAAGATTCTTCCTACACATCCTGTGTGGTGGTGAAGTGTTAATGAAAATGGGCGCGGGTGACGTGGCTCATTTTGCAGCACAGCTGCCCAGATGTTTACGGTGAGAAGGGCGGGTTGTGGGCCCCTTGCTCCTGCAGCTGGAGCGTTGTCTGCCCTTCTGCAGCGTTCCTGTTGGCCCTGGGTGCAGGCAGTGGGCACAGGGCAGCTGCCGTGCTCAGTCAGTACACTCGTGATTTGTTCGGGTGTCCGTACCCTCCAGAAGGTGTTAATGGCAACGCAAAGAATTTAGTGGGCGTCTGTGTTCCTCCTGGGGTTAATATGGTGTTTGGGTGCATTTGGCTTGATTGTGCCCTTGCAATCCTATTGGAGTCTTGCCTGTGTAGAGAAGCCCGATAGGATGATGCCCTGTGTCTGATGTGTTTGGATGTTAGTTTAAATACACGGTTAGAAAATGTTGTGAAATGAATGTATCATTAAAATGAGAGCTAAAAGCTCTTCATAAGAAGGTTTGACTGACTTCCCTATCCAAATAGCTAATTGCTAACTCTACATTTCCTAAATGGAGGAGTGGGAGAGGTTGGAAAATAATCTTAGGCAGGGAGAACAGTTACAGACAAAGAGATTTAACAATAACCTGTAGAGAGGTTCATGGCAGTCTCTCACTGGCAGTTAAACAGTCAATGATTTGGATGGAATCCTTGTAACAAGGAATTCCTCTATTGCCAACTGCATACATACCCTGTTGTTGTGCAGTATGGGCGGCTGCTGCTACTGAGTGAAATGGTCTGACTTGCTGCACCAGTTAGTAGGGTGGAATTGAGAAAATTTTGCTAAACCAATTCAAAGTTACACAAAGAACTGGAGGGAGAGAAGGTGCAGGCCTCTTCTGTGTATACGGACTTATTTGTGGATTTTTAAATATGTCTTTTATGGCTTAGCCATGTGAGACTTCTCCTAAGAATCTGCTAATGTTTCTAGCTTAGAAATGTGAACCAGAGTGATGAGAGGTCTGTTTTTTCTGGTGCATCTCCTGGGAGTCTAGATGATATGCATGATAAGTCTTTCACCTTGGCAGAAAGAGAGGGAGCTGTTTAATATTTAACCAAGGTTGTCTTTTACTTGAACGTCTATTGATGGGGGACTGCAGTTACAAATATGTAAAACTGTGTTTGTTTTTGCCGAGAGGAGTGCTTGGAAGGAGAAAGGGATAACTTTTCCCTGAGGAATAGGCCTCAGCTACAACACAAGACAAGAGATTGTTTTAAAAATTGATCAAATTAAGCCCACGTTACACTGAAATAGTTTAATACTTGCTTAAAGAGGACCATATTCAAGCACAGTAGTTAAAACGGTGTCTTTTGAATCGGTGTGGTCAAATCGTGCAAGTTGCCACGTCCATGCGCTCATCTTCTCCAGTTCTCACACCAGACTGCCAGGGGTTTTCCCATGGGGAGCAGCGCATCAGGTTCGTGTCATGTTATCTCCTGTTTACCGAAGAGAATGGTCCACTAACCAGTGAACTGAATTCACCGACTCCCAGTCATTCACGCTTTGTGCTACAGAAAGAGTATTTTTTTTTTTTACTTTCTGTAGATTCCTATAGATAGGTTAGATAAGGACTGTGTTTCCAGAATTACATTTATTTACCTTTACGCCACTGGGAAGAACTCGGGTTGCCGATGGCAAACCAGCAGAAGCGCCCTGCCCAACCTGCTTTCTGTGCTTCTCGGAAACTTAGCAGAGCTTTTCGGGAGAACTTGTACAAGCTGGAAAGGCTTAGCCCAAACTTCATCTTTTTTGGTGAGCCTTTAATAGACCTGAGCTGCATCTGTTGTACAAATCTGGTACGTTGCAGGTAGGGCAAGAGTTGTGTGTCACAATTTCCTGTAGTCAGTGTATTTGTTACCGGTCTCAAACTAATTGTACTTAATGAAGTGTGCGTTTATTAATCATTACTATTATTATAATATTCTCTCTCGCTGGGCTTGTACAATACCTAGGCAATCTATAGAAATAAGCCTACTGCAAGAATGCTATAGTCTTGCGGATAAAAACAATCATCTACTACACCTTTGAAAACCCAAACAAACAAGAAAACAATTACTGCTTTTTCATGGCTTTTAGAATTGTTGTTATATGAAATAATATGAAAAGGGTGTTTTCAGTAGAACTGAAGTAGAGAGAGATTCCGCAGAAAATGAGTGGGCACACGCAGCTTTCAAATGCTTCCTCTGTTGGGCTGGAGCCTGTAAGCCGGAGTTGCCGCTGAATACCTGGTCTTGATGATGACGGTGCAGGCTTTCTGCCAGCCCTTAACAGAGGAGCCCCCGGTGCAGTCACCTCGTGTCTGCTGCCTCTTGCAGATGCGCACGACCCGCAAGGTGTCCGTGTGGCCCGTGGGGCTGGTCGGAGGACGGCGGTACGAGCGCCCAGTTGTGGAGAACGGCAAAGTCGTGGGCTGGTACACAGGCTGGAGAGCTGACAGGCCCTTTGCCATCGACATGGCAGGTAAGCACCGCCTTTCGTGATGCACAGGCGTTTCTCCTAACCGTTCTCATTTTGTTTTTTTTTATGGTGGGACAGAAGCAGGTGTCTCAGCATAAGCGGCTTCTAAAACTTCTGAAGTGCAGCCGCTGTTACGGAGCCCTTCAGCACTAAATATCCTGGAAGCCTTAGCTTGCACATCTCATTAAGTTGCTTCGTGGCAATCTCTGAACTTACTTTCAGTCGTTCTTAATTTTATGAGGCAACTTGGCTTTTATGTTGTATAAATTGTTTGTCTGAAACAAGTTAATTGTAAATTAATCCATCCGGTTAATTTTTGCAAGGAGCTCGTGCCTTTCGTTGTGTCATCAGTCTGCGCCAGGCGGTATAAATGCAGACCCTTCTTAGACCTCATGTCATAAAATGCTATTTTATGATGAAATTATTCATTTTTTTAATTGGTTATTTGGAATGACAGTGATAACTGTAGATGGATATAGTTTAAAACACTGGGCTTAGGGGAAAAAAAATCACTGACAGCTATGGCCTAGTAGATGAAGGCAGAAAAACTTCAAAATGGATCCATTCAATCTTCTGCTGTGAAGCTAGCAGGCCACGTAGCTCTGTCTTGCTGTCAGTCCACGCTCAGACAATCTTTTGTACATACTCAGAACTGCCACTTGAGTCACCTGCGTGTGTAAGTCTGAATTTTGATGTGGTAGCAGCTGTTTTCCCAGCAAATGATACAACATTTGCACTTAAGCATCTTCTGTATTCAGGAAGGAGAGGGAAGGGGGACACTAGGAATACAGGGGCAAGAGCAGGTAGAAATAGCCAGCTGTTTTCTGATACCCTTATGATTTGGGAGAGGGAGAAAGACAGTGCCTTCTCATCTCAACAGAATATTTTTATGTGGGTTGAAATGTCTGATGAGAAATATGTACAGTACTTACAGTACAATTAGTTAAAAAGAGCAAAAGAGAACTAATAGTTGTTAACACCTCAAAGACAGACACATTAATGGGTGAATTGTTCTGCTGTGTAGAAGCATTTCGAGTTAATAGTATTGCTTGACATGAAAATAAATACTTGAGTGTCCAGGTAGAAGAAAGGGAGAGCTAGATATGTCAATCCCTAAACCCATGCAGCCTGTTGAGGACTGCAGCTGTGCTTTTTAACACTCTCTGCCTGTGGATTTATAGATACATATTGATACTATGCTGTAGAAGTGGTTACTTAAGGGCATTATAAAGGCGATGGCATGGTTCATAATTCATTAGCAGCAGGCAAAAAGCCTTTGCACAACAGGGGCCTAGGGACTCTAACGCCAACATGAGGAGAGACATGGAAAGCTCTGAAGTTATTGCTGACACTTGGCAGTCGCTGGCTGAAACGCCGGGGTGAGGGAGAGGCAGCTCCATGGGCAGCGTTACCTGCTTGTGCTTTTACTGCAGTCACGGGAGAGGGAGGGTTATAGAGACAAAGGTACAAGAGCGTAGGAAGTGATTGCAGGTCCACAAACAAGGAGTTGCTACTTTGTGCGAGAACTTTTGTTAGTTTTCAAAAAATAGCTGAAGAAATTAAATTGCATTCTTAATTTCAGCAAGGAGAGAAATGAATGCTGTGTAGGCTGGTAAAAAAAATGAAGTTCGCACCTTCATTCCGCTCAGGAATATGGTGTAAGGGCGCAGGCAAACAGCACAGGACCTGTAAATCCAGAAGTGCATGTGTGTCTCAACAGGTGCAGGGTGACGTGTTAACACGCAGTTTTCCACCCTTGTCCACGCCGAATCCCAAACAGACCCACGGGGACTTGGAGGACTTGCTGACAAGCCCGAGTCCATGCTGTAGTACATTACTGGCATTCCTCCTTCTGCTGGCACCAAATACACAAGCGACTTAGGTTATACCTGAGTTGCACATCAGGAAGATCAAGAATCTCTTTGGAAAATATTGCCATGAAAAGAATAGGTGCATATATTAAACTGCTCAGCTGCCTAATGTTCTGATTCCCAAGGCACTGGCAAGAGGTCCTCTTTGGTTTATAGAACTGTCTTTTTGTAGTGATTTTCACAAGAATTTGATCATGAGGCTGGGTGTGAAAGGAATGGCCGTTTAAAAGATTTGGGACCACTGATTTAACTTGTAACTGTTCAGAGGAAGAGCATCCTTGCTTTTAAGCACACGAACTTATTCTAGATTTCAAAATACAGGGCCAAATTCAAATCTACTGCAGGTGGAGACAGGTCCTGCTAATCGCATTGGGATCAGCTCAAAGACCCTTGCTGGTCAGCTTTCCTGGATTCTTCTTTGAAACGCACTCACACAGGGCAATAACATTAGATCCGCAAACATGGGTTATTTGTTTTGAGAAGTTTGTGGTTGGCGCTGCTGTTCTCCAATGCTAAATTGCACTCAGAAGGCAGAGTAGCTGCTTCCCCTGTTGCTTCTTGTCCGCCAACCAACACTCCATATGAATTTGTTCTGGAGTTCATTTTAAGTTCCGCCTCAGTTTTAACTGTAGGTGGGTTTTAAGTTTGACACAGACTTCCTCACCCTCCGGGAAGAAAAGTGAGGGAGAATTGGGAGGTTTTGACCACCCATGAGAACAAGTTACATCGTGGTTCTCTTAATGTCATTTAAGGAAAACAGCCACGTGCTTCACAGCAGCACTCCAGGAGCCGCTTCAGTCGGAGATGAATCCGTGCCTGTGAATCACTGGGGAAGCAGATTTTGGAATTGAGGTTCAGAGCTCATCTGCTGTGCCCCAAGTTCCTCTGCTAGGGCCTGAGCAACCACCTTTTTATTTGGATTTTGCTGTAGTTGTGAGATCTTGAGTACGTTTCATCTTTCTCATGGTTCCCTGAGAAGAAAGGTAGTCTATTAATGACACTGCAAAACATGGCATTATTTGTCTGAATTTGAAAGAGCCAGTGCTGGCAGTCACAAGTACAAACCAAAAATTTGAGTGGCTATGGCAGACACTACACTCAAAAAAAAAAAAACAACAAACCCCAAAACCCAAAGCACCCCTTTATGAAAGGGTAACAACTATTTCAAATGTTGAGTTAAAAACGAGAACCTCTTTCATGGTGAATGAACTGTCAGCAGGTGCCTTTATGGTGAACTATAAAAACTCCTGGTTGAGCCTCTCTGCCTCATTGGAACCCGAGTAACAGGTCATGGGGAGAAGACAACTTGAAAGCAGCAGAACCCAAGCCAGAGCATGTTCAATAAGCTAAAGGTGGTACCTTGAACTATGTGGAAACCAGTATATCCGTTCCAACCTCAGCACTGCGCAGTAGCATTGACACACTCTGGAAACGATAAACACTCTGGGTTTCTAGCTTGCCTTCAGCTACTGCCCTGTCTACAGCATTCAGGAAGCGAAGGCGTTAATCACGGCAACAAAATCTTTAAAGACCGGCTCGGTTTAATGGGATGAAGAAAAATGGTTTTTCCTTTTAACAGAAGCCATTGATCTAACGCAAGTCAAGGTGTGAATTAACAGAAACAACTTCAATAGAAAGAAGCACAGATGTAATCTTTGCCACGTCTCCCAGGTATCTCATTCTCCAACAAATTAATTCTTATCTAGGTGGCTCTTCAGCCAATTAGATTTAATTTACAGCCTTGCATTAAGCACAAAAAAAAAACAACCCAAAACACCTCTTTGCGCTCTAGCTGTGAAATTGTCCTGTGGCATTTCACATGAACTTAAGCCAAATATGACCATGTAGGAAAAACAATCAAGTAAAAGAATTGTATGCATGTAGCGCTGGTCTGTTGTGCTATACTGGAGACAGTAATCCCAGATCAAGCCCTGTTTGGGGATAGAATTCAAAGTAACAGTGGTTTTTCACCTATTACCACAGGATCATTAGCTACTGAGGTAAATAACCAGTGCCAGTCTGGTTAAAACCTGGGCCATCTCCTCTCTTTTTGATGCCAAAATGATCCATGGTAAAAAGTCAACTGCACGTTGTCACTAGAAAATGGTTTTTCCTCAGATTCATCTGAAGTCTTATCTACATAAATACAGAATGTCACATGCAGAATTAAAGCAGTTCTAAAGCAGAGCTGAAGAACTAGAGAGCCAGGAGAGGAGTCTCCTTGAATTACTTAATCTCTTCAAGTTGCTGCTTTATTTATTGGATTCTTTTAAGAAACAGAGACTGCATGACCACTGACGAAGGAAACAGCCCTCAGGCCAGTCAGTGCACAGTAGTCCATGTCCTTGAACACTGTTTAATAATTTGACTCTTACTTGGTGCCTGAAAACGTGGTGGATTTTTGATAGCACCCTAAAATGGTGGTTTGCAAGGGCACGTTACCTGCGGGGCGCACGGCACAGCTGGAGATGGTGAACAGGAGAAATCCATCCTCAGAACTGGATCCTGTCTCCTCAGCAGAGGAGCGAGTGTTGTACAAAGAGAACCCAGGAGAAATGAACGTATGACTGAGTCTGGGCTGTGGGGCCAGGGAGCCAAGCTGAGACACGCGAAGATATGCAGTAAAAATACATCTCTTCTGCTTAAAATCGATTCCTTCTCCACTCTAAAAACTAGGACGCTACACTAATTTTAGTGTTTATTTCCTTTTCTTCTCCATGGACAGATTAAACCTTAAAAATTACTTTGAACGCTCACACTTGGCCACGGGCAGCACTGGGACCGAGCCCACCTTGTGCTCCTGTGGAGGAAGCAGCGAGGCCTGTAGGCTGCTGAAGACAAACCCCTACCTGGGAAGAAGAGTCCAAACTGCCATTTTTTAAGCCCAGCCTAAGCCCAGCGGCTGCAGCAGAGAACGGCGGGATCCCAGCATCGCTGCTGGTGGGTGGTGCGGGCTGAGGAGCAGGAGCTGCAGAGCTTAATGCTGCACACGGAGTGAGGTGAAGCTCACACCTCCTGCAGGTCTTCTACTCGCTAGAGCGCTTTGCAAGGTGTGGATAAGCCCATTCCATCTAGACCCCTTCATCTCAGGCAGGATAATTTAAAGTTAAACATGTTTTCTTCAACTGCGTCTGTCAGTGAATTGGGAACCTCAATTTACATCCAACCCGTAGTCTTCAAGGTGCAGTGTCCCAATCTTTATTAAAAAAAATTAATAATAAATTCCTGGTGCCTTCCTGTGCTTTGCTACAAGTAAGAGCATAATAGTTAAGGTGAAAGTGGTTTCAGTGTGTCTTCTTTACATGTGATGCAGTAATTACTTCCTCCTATGTTCCTCTTTAAAAGGCTTTCACAAAAACGACAGATACTTTCAAGGAAAATACAGTAGCAAGATAATTCTAGTATAAAAGGGACAGATTTCTGCTCCGTTAGAGAAAGTTATGAGAAATTTTAAAAAGTTAAAAGTTATAGAGAACTTAAAAAGTTATAGAGAAATTTAAAAACGAGAAATGTTTAATACTGGCTTTAGAAATAAATGTTCTTGAAGTTTTCCAGAACAGATGTCAAAACTACAGAAAGTCCTGTCAGTGCTGCTGTTAGAAAGGGACAGCTGGAGCCACTTGGAACTGATGAAAAAAGGATTTCTGTGGCAGGCTTGGCAATTGGACGTAAGGAGTCAGAAACGTCATTTTTCTTTACAAGTGTTATCAGTCAAGTTTTGAGTCATACTTAAAGCCGCACATATGCGACTGAACCTTGCTGAGCGAAAACCGGAGAGCTCTATAAATAATGGCAAACTGGAGATTAATGCGAGCCGCTTCAGAGAGGGCGAGTTTGAACAAACCAGTGATTTCAGAGTTTGCGATCTCCCTTTGAGGGACCCAATACGTGTTAGCAGAGGAATGCGTGGCAGAGACAGAGGCGCTGTGCACGGAGCAGCTGCAGCGTGTCCTGCAGGCCGCCGCTGATGAAAATGCTTCACAGGCCCACAATAACTACATTGTGGACAAGGCAAAACATGAATATGACTTGTCTTTCATCAACAATAATACTAAAACTCTCTAAAGGCTGAAAATCTCTGAAGACTGCAGTTGTTATGTCTAAACATACTGTAACCTTTTTTCCGACTTTCACCTTTGAACCTAGAAGTGTTTGTGCAGTATAGATGTCATACATTTTACTAAAAATTCGGTTTTATTTCTTAGTTAGAAGTAGGAAGGAAAGACAGTCTGAGATCTTGGCAATACCTGACTTTTCAGGCAAAAAAGCTTATATTCTCTACATGATGGGAAATTGATTAAATATGTTGAAAATATGGTGCAATTACAAAAATGTGATTGCCTCTTCAGGGCAAAACAAAACCATGTAGGATGTACAAACCTACCAAATACTGCCTATCCATACAATCAAATTTACACATTTTTAAAAAGAACGTGGGAGATTTCTAGGCTTAAGTGTAACCTGCACGAAAATGTGAAGCCTAAAGTTTTTTCTTAACATTTCCCACTCCCCCTCTCTCCAAGGATTTGCTGTGAGTCTTCAAGTGATTCTGTCACATCCAAAAGCCGTATTCAAGCGTCGTGGTTCTCAACCAGGAATGCAAGAATCTGATTTTCTGAAACAGATAACAACAGTGGAGGAACTGGAACCCAAAGCAAACAACTGCACGAAGGTACTGTACCACAATCACTAAAACACTTTCGTATCAGCTCTGTAGATGACTGTACTAACACAAATGTTGTTTTATAGGTTCTTGTTTGGCACACACGAACAGAAAAAGTCAATCTAGCTAATGAGCCAAAATACCATCTGGACACAGTGAATATTGAGGTATGATGTGGAGACACGGCTCCAGAGGACGGACAGTACGATGGACGTGTCCAAAGGTGTTGGGGTTCAGCCAGTGAAATAGTCTGCTTCTGCGCCAGGCCTTTCCATAGGCGTCTGCCGGACTTCTGTGGAAACAAAAGAAAGTTGTCAGACACTCTAATAAGCAAATCAAGTGGCGTGGCTTTGTTCTAACTTGTTTGCATGCATTTCTGACCTCCCGTTTTAATAAACTGACACTTACCTTTGTTTTAAGGCTGTTTCCACATAGTAAAAACAATCTAGAGAAACATGGCTGCAATGGAGTATCTTCAAAAATCATCATTTATGTATATACTTTTTGTATTTATCCAGCTTAATGGTGTATTTATTAACTGATTTTGAATCAGGAACAGTTGATCTAAATATTTGCATAAATGGATCCTCCAAACTGAACGTGTTTTCCTTCATTAAAAATAGACTTCTTGAAGAAATAGTGGTCAAATAGGTCATACAATAATGAAATAAAAACCCACAATCATTCATGGATTTATCCTTTTAATATAGGGAAATAACATTTCATCATTACGAGGCACCATAAAATGTAAACACAATCACTGTCATAAACCTGGATATCTCTGCAAGGAAAAATATATCTGTTCGCACTGAGTTACCTGGTATACATATTGTGCCACTAGTTTTCAGCATTAATACTGTGTACGTGCCTCGTGAGCCACATTGGATACTTTTTATCACAGGAGACTCAAATGGATCAAATGCTCATTTTTAAAAGAATAAACTATTGATTTGTAGAACTACAGCAACATCCAGGTTTAATCTTTCTTTCGATAACCATATTCCCGGTTATGCACACCATAATAACATCACAGTGAAATGTATGATGAAACAAAATTTGTTTGATACACTAGAAAACAGTGATACATTTACATTCTATTTATATATGATTAAACATTTGTTCATACAGTACCTTCTACAGGATTACTGGGTAATTTGTGGGGATCGGGGTTCATATTTTTGGATATTACTAACATGATAGCTACATCCCTTATATGAAAACATTTGATCTAGAATTTTGAGGGAAAAAAATCAGTACGTGGTTAAGCAGCTTCTTAAATATATGGTCTATGAAATCATATGCATTGTATGAAAACGCTGCCAACGATGTATAAATGTATTCTTGATCTGCTTTTCACTACATCAAATTTAAATCAATATAGACCACAACACGGTCAGTCAGTTATATTCTTAATCTGAACAGCTGGGGAAAAAGAAAAAGAATATGTACATGGAAGGAACAGCGAAAGTAAATGCATTTGCACAAGGAATGTTGGGTGGCTGTTCGGGGCGAGGCTCCTATTGCAGCTTTCATTTCCACAGCTGTGTGCTGAGCGTCTGACCAGAGGCGCTGCCCGTCCAGCCGGCCGCCGTGCTGGGGGGCTGCCCGAAGCCCATCGCCGTGCTGGAGCTGCTGAGGTTCATCCCAGCCATTTGCTGGTTCATCTGCGAAGGGTACACACAAGCCCGGTTAGCACCGCCAGCCAAAAAGCAGTCACGCTTCCCAAAGCAGCAACCCAGTTAAAGGATGTGTCCCTCCAACTAATTTTTCCCATTAAATAAAAATATTGACTCATTAGAAGCTTCTAAGCATTTTTCAAGAGAGCGGCTTTTCTGGGAGCAGTTGCTGTCCGGGCGATCACGGTTACACATCAGCTGTAGAGCTGCACACGCCAAGTCTGGATAAACCCTCCACGAGTGAGTTCACAGAGCGTGTGAGGAGGGAGGCCAATGCGTCTCAGCTGATAAGAGCTTGCTTTCGGAGTTTCAAAACTCGCCAACAAAATCGCGGCAACTGCGATAAAGAAACAACCAAAGCAAGTAACACAGCCTTCTCTACGCTGGCAACTCCAGATGGTTTTTGTTCCAGCAATGTTGCTTTGAAGACCTCAAAGTCTTGAATACACAAGCTTTTACAGCAATTGCCCATTTAGGTGGCAATCGGCAAATAACGAGGCAGATTTATAAACCTGAGTATTACCTAAATCTAACCATTCTTTGCTAAAGAATCTACTGAAGATACCATAATTTCTTAAAAACAAGTGAAATCATTCACATGAAATTAGAGACAGTATCTAGTTAAAGGTGGGAAAAAGCTCAAAATTAAGCGCATTCACTTCAGGGATGGCGCAAAAATATTTCTACTCTCTACAAATATTACATAATCGCTGTAATTTTCAGCGCTCAATTTAAAAATGTTCTTCAGGTTACTCTCCCTCACCTTCTAAAATAATCAATACTTATTGACAAGCCCAAACCCTACCTGTATGGACAGAATAAAGATGTCCCCCCTCTCATGAGCCCGATGGCAAAAGAGCATTTGCAGCAATTAATAATTGGAACTGATGATTAGGGATGTTGGATAAGCAACATCCGATTCAAGTTAGAGACAGCATTAGGTAAAAATCAGAGTTTACGTAAACACGAGAGAACAATACTGGGTTGCAAAAGAAACCGAAATACTGGTGAAAAAAATTGTTAAGTAAATTGCAAACTTAGTATTTTAGGGTAAAATTCAGCACTGTGTCCTTTCACGTGTGCATATGCAGGAACAATCCATCACTGAACACGGAAATTCAAAAAAGATGACTAAGACATGTTTTACCTAGTTGTAAATCTCTTTTGGAGTGGAATTCTTAAGCAGTAGCCTATACCAAAAGTGTGCTGTACTGGTAAGGAGAGCAGGTTCTCCCCCCTGCAGCTGGAGCCAGAGATTAATCAGGGCCCGACAGACTGTGGAATGTCACGTACTGATAAGATCTGATGTGCCACACGTTGAGAGCTTGTCCTAGGAGCCAGCTTTTCATATTTATGCGATAAGAAGCATGATTTTAATTTCAAAGCTGATATGGGTCTTTTTCAAGTTAGATACCTAAAAAAAGACTGCTGGCAGTAAATGCAGAGGCTTTTTTTTGGTTTGACATTTTGAAATTCTCACCTTTTAAAAATTACTTTGAAAGCAGCATGACAGCCAGTATTTTCAAATAGGGAATATTTTATCAATTTAAGAAATGCTGCTTACTTTCATAAATCTCTACACCGCAGGACCAAATAGAACAGTAAAAATTAATATAATCAAATCGAAATAAGTCACTAGGGTTCACTTCCTGAATTACTACAGTAAGCGGCATGTAATTATCATATTGTTCTTAAAATTTAAAAAATATTATGAAAAAAACAGTTGCTATCATCCATACTGAACACCAAGGGAATTGGTTAGGTTTGATCTGCCCCACCAAATACCCTCTCAAATGCCTGATTTCAAGATGTTTCATTGGATAATGTATAAATACAGTAGTAAGCGTGCACTAGCACTTTTAGAGAACCTTTTAAACGTATTTTTTTTTAAATAGCATGGAAATACTACAGATAAATAATGGATTAGCCTCAGCAAATTATCTACAGAAGAATGTGAGAGTGCAAAGCACTGCACATTCCACAGAAATTTATCTTGAGGTCTATAAATTGAGGTATTAATTGTTAATGGCTATCCTCAAACAATTAAATTCTCCTTTTAGTTATCAGGCTGTGTTTACATTTCAGTGTTTTGTAAGTAGAGCTAAGCCAGCTTTTTACTTGCGTATTTCAGATGCTGGGATGAGAGCAGCTACAGAAGCAGAAAACTGAGTTTGGTCTACCTTGGCAAAATTTATTCTCTGCTTCTATATTAGTTATCATTAATTTAATTAGTCACTGCTTTTTTCCATGTGCCTCTGAGCAGCTCACAGTCCAGCACTTTGTAACTTGGCTACGGTGCAACCTCCCTCCCACAGCCCAACATTTTGCAGCTGAAAAGCAGCATCTTTTCTGAAGTGCTCGGGTCTGGTGACAGCGAGTCTTTACCTGAGAGAGGTTCCATTGGGCTTGTTGGCTTTGTTGCAATCCAAACTTATTCTGTGGCGTGACCATCTGTCCCACCATTCCACCTTGAGGTCCAACAACATTTTGAGGAAGTCCCATCACACCAGTTTGTGTCGTACCAGTAAATCCATTGGGCATTCCCATTCCCACCATCACGCCTGTGCTCTGTCCCATGACTGGCACCGATTGTCCCATCATGTTTCCCATCATCCCAGTTGCTGCAGGCACAGGAACTCCCATGGCTGGAAAGCCTTGAAAATGAGTTGATGGTTGTGTGGTAAATGGCATAGAAGACGACCCCATGAACATACCTGTACCAGAGAAAGGGAGACTTCCAAAAAAAGTGTTCTGTGATTTTCTCCCCCATCCTCGTAAGTTAGAAGTGGAATAGATAATTTTAAAGGCTAACTTTGTCCAGTTGGACGTCAGTGCTGCTAATTTTGTTTCTGGTCTAAGGAAGAAGTTGCTTAAAATCTATCGGATTGGATATTGGGAAACATTTCTTCCCAGAAAGGGTTGTCAGGCATTGGAACAGGCTGTCCAGGGAAGAGGTGGAGTCACCATCCCTGGAGGTGTTTAAAAGACGTGCAGATGAGGCTCTTAGGGACACGGTTTAGTGCCAGAGTTAGGTTATGGTTGGACTCGATGACCTCAAGGGTCTCTTCCAACCGAAATGATTCTACGATTCTCTGAAAAGGAAGGGACTCACTAGCAGGGGTTAACTGCCAAACAGAGTTTCGCAAATCCCTGTGGTGAAGCAGAATCTCTTAATCACTGTATTGGAGGTCTTTGTTTTCATAGAAACATAGCTAAATTATCAAGATATGACAGCTCTGTAGCGATCCTGGCAGCCTGCTGTTTGCACAGCAGAGACTCAAACCATAAATGACGAATTAGATGGCAAAAGCTGAATTCACAAATCTTTCAGTAAATTGTATACTTGATAATTTGAACAGCTATAAATAAATTAAAATCACATACTATTTTTTTATTTAGCTTCTGTATTATGTTTCAGCAATTTTCTCATTTTTATAAATGGTAAAAATAAAAATCTTAGTTTGAATACAGGTAGCGGGGTTACCCAACCTTAGTTTTATATGGGCAGGAGATTACTGTTCTAGGTAAAGCTTAAAATAGGATTGCACAGAAACCTTTGCAAAATTATTTACCTGGAGCATTTTGCTGCTGCATGGTTCCTGTGCCGTACAGTGATAAAATGGAGTCTTTGGAGAGTTGTTTCTTTGTCGACTCTTCGGATTTTGTTGTTTGCTCAGTGAACAGATCAAGATCCCCGGATGCTGCAGACAAGGTGGCAGCTGTTGGTTTAGTGGAAGCGCTCTGGGAAATAAAGGTCAAGACAGACTACTGAATGAACACGGCAAAAGAGGTTAGGTTAAATATTTACTGCACATCCTCCCTCCTGAACCAAATAAAACCCAATTCATTTACAGAAATTAACTTTAAGCAAATGAGGATCTAAAAAAATGTGGTATGACCCAAGACAAAAAAGCAGTGCATACGATATGGAAAGAGGACCAGACCAGATGGAGGTTACAAAACAAGAAAAACCAAGTTCCCGACCAGCTGCAGGGCAAACACTACAGATTATTCATTCCTGTTGCTCCTACATTTTTCATCAGTGAGAAGCATAAATCATACGCTGTAGTTAGATTATGAAAAATAATTGGGAAATCAATAAGGAGATTACAATTTACATCTCATTAGTCCTCTCATAGGCAGAATAGATTAGAGAAGAGCTAAAACTACTGTTACAATTAAGAGGAACAGTATTTCGGAGAAAAGGCAAAAGTAAAATTTCAGTTGATCTACTTAAAGACATAAAATTTCTAAAATACATTGTTCATAATTGGCGTAGAGTTCTTGACCGTATTTCATTTCTTAAGAAAGTAGTATTATCTAAAACTTACTGTAGACTACAACTGAAAAACTAAAATGCATGCAGGCTGTCAGGCCTGTTTACTGCTCTCGCACCAAAATGTTTTGTAAACAAATGACATCCAGGTGTCTTTCAGTGCTGTTATTTTGCTGCTCATACACACACAGTTCCATATGGGAGTTGGCTTGGGTAAGCAGGCAATTCACTGCTATCTTCTTGTATATCTTAAAATACACGTCCTGTTACCAGTGGGAACTTTTAATGCAAATCGATGGTATATGCATTGAAGAAGAGCCAGGATTGCAATGCATACCTAACATACGGCCTTATTTTAGTCCAGCTAAACGATCGCCAACTGCTCAGCATCCACCTGCCTGATCCCACAGCACACGCGAGTTTGAACTCTTTCCTACCCCGAAGGAAAATCCTCCTTGTGCTGCCACCGTGAAGGGACCAGATCTGCAACCAGGTCCCTCTGTTCGTTGTCAGATGGACAAGAAGCCACCACAACGTATTCTCGCTTAAAGAAATGACCTCCAAGCTTGTCCTGGTTTTGCCGGCAGGCTGCTGCCTGGGCCCCGAGACACGGATTTGTACAAACGCCACAATACAAACGCTCAATATGCAGCTTCACATCTGACTCCCGAAGTGCTGAAAAGCTCTCAAAAAGCTAAAAAGCTCAGTGTTACAAACTGGAGGAAAAAAAAGAAAACGACCTGCAAAACAATTCTGG
The DNA here is from genome assembly GCA_013399365.1 of Pampusana beccarii. Classification (NCBI taxonomy): domain Eukaryota; kingdom Metazoa; phylum Chordata; class Aves; order Columbiformes; family Columbidae; genus Pampusana; species Pampusana beccarii. The sequence goes on along the minus strand of VWYH01004259.1, from coordinate 238,218 downwards.
TACCAACTAAATTGCCCAGAAAGCGTCAGGAGAAAGGAGTGCAGATTCACATGGTTCATGGTGAAAAATCTCCAAACCTGCTGTAGAAAGGGAAGAGTAAAAGAACAAGAAATGGAAACTCTGTGGCAAGTGAATATCCTGTATTTATACAACAGCCAATTTGGGCCAAGGTCCCTCGACCTTCGTAAGCAAGGAAAGGCAGGTGCAGAGGGAAAGCAGACAGAAAAAGACCAGGAATTGTTCAGCTCCAGTGAAACCTTCTCTCTGGCCAGTGTACAAGCAAACTATCAATTTCCTTCTGTAAGTATTTAAAAAAGCTACTGCATCTTGCTTATTACTGACAAAAATTTCTGACTGCAAAGCAAAATCAAAGTGGTTTTTTTAATGGGTAGTAGGAAGCCCTCTCCATTTGGGACAATTCTTTGCCACTGTGGCACAACCAGTCTTTGAAAATACCAGAGTCAGATTTAACAATACATTCAGGAAAAAGCCCATCCTAAATAGCAGTATTTCTTTGACTGTACATATACCCAGGAAGTCCGATTATTGAATTATTCCATATTGACACAGTCCTCCCACCACACACCTGCCTAAAACAGCCCCTGCGCGACCGAAGAGCAGAAGACCTGGAGGACTGATCACCTGTTATGTTTATGTCATGAGACTAAATGTTCATTTAATGTCTCTTCAGTTTGTTTTTGGAAGATTTGAGAGGAGCCAAAGCACTGAACAAGCACTCCCTGAAGTGTTCGCCATCTAAATAAATGGAAGGTAATGCACAATACATGGCAAGAAAACAGCAGGTGGCATTCAAGTAAAAAACAAACCAACCAACCCCAAACCAAACACTGACATGATTTTCACATATCTAACATTCTCACACCATCCAAGACCTCTGTAAAAACAAGCCTGGCATACATATAATAGTTTGCTTTTAAGAAAGGCTACGCATGGTGCTCTCAGTCATTATGATCATTGGGGGGTGGACTAGATGACCTTTAAAGGTCCCTTCCAACCCAAACTATTGTATGGTTCTACACCAAAATGAAACGCCCATCATGAAGTCAGGGAACACACACTCTGTGGTTTCATGATGTCAGTGTAACAGCATTTTTCAGAGCTACTGGAAGCCATCTCCAATATGCTTCATGTTTAAACATAATTTTCGTCAATGATAGCTCATGTGATTACCTGTGAAAGGTAATACCTACCCAAAGGAAGTTTTCACTGTGAAATATTAGTCAGAAGTGTCAGGACCACAAATATGGTTGCTGAATCCATCACTTCACACTTCCCATCTGACTACACAAATAGCATGTGGCTGACAAGAAGTTTAGATTAACGCATAAGACTAAAAATAAGTTCTTTCATTTTGGCTTTTAATTCCTAAAAGAGCGCAGACCAGCAGATAAATATCATGACAGCCTCAATATTTTAAGTTGGTCTGACAGCTGTAGCAGTCCAGATGGCGTTTGCCCATTGCCTCTGTTCCTGTCAGCAGTGCCCGCTGACAGGAGCCTGGCTCCATCCTCTCAGCGCCCTCCCTTCAGGTGTTTATATACATGGGTGAGATCCCCCCAAGCCTCCAGGCTGAACAGCCCCAGCTCTGTCAGCCTGTCCTCACAGGAGAGATGCTCCAGTCCCTTCATCATCTTAGTGGCCCTCTGTTGGATTCTCTCCAGTATGTCCCTGTCTCTCTTGTACTGGGGAGCCCAGAACTGGACACAGCACCCCAGAGATCGAGGTGAGGGTGACTGGCCTGTAGTTCCCTTGGTCCTCCTTCTGGTCCTACTTGAAGATAGGAGTGACATTTGCTTCCCTCTAGCCCTCAGGCACCTCTCCCAATCACCACAATCGTTCAAAGATGGGGAGGTTAGCTGAGTGCTCCTCCAAAGCCTCCCTTCTCAGAGGCCAGTTTTGGTGGATGTCAAGAGGATGGGACCAGACTCCTTTCAGTGGTGCCCAACAATGGGATGAGGGGCAACTGGCACAGACTGAAGCACAGGAGGTTCCATCTGAATATGAGGAAAATCTTCTTTACTTTGAGGGTGCCAGAGCACTGGAACAGGCTGCCCAGAGAGGTTCTGGGGTCTCCTTCTCTGGAGACATTCAAAACCCCCGGGACACATTCCTGTGCTATCTGCTCTAGGTGAGGGTTGGACTAGATGATCTCCAGAGGTCCCTTCCAACCCTGACTGTTCTGTAAGTAGGTGCATTCTGATGTCTACCAGCCATGTTCAGCACCAACACCTTGTTCTTTGAGGCTGAAAGCTACTTGGAAGGAGCTGCAGCTTTCAGCATTTTCTTTGTGCGTCCCAAAGCTGCCTTTCTCAGCTACAACAGGCTTGGCAATAGCGTTATCTTCCAAACTATCACAGCTATAAGACAGGGAGTGGGCCACATTCAGGGCTTATGCTACCCTTCCTTGAGGAAAGACACACATATGAGTTGCAAGATGAGACAAAAGACAGATTAGCCTGGGAAGCAATACTAGTTTTCCTTGACATCCATTCCTGATTTTGAGTATGATGCTTGAGACCCCAAAATTTTAGGAGCTCTAAGAAGCATCTGCTGTAGCATTTCCTAAAGATCAGCATCATATAGTAATAAGAGGTCCTTAAAAAGTATGTCTTAAAGAGCAGTAACCTGAGAACATCATATTCAGCAATACCTATTAAAAAAGAACAAGACAAAAGAATGTAAATTAAAAGAAAACATGAACGCTATCACCAGGGTAAGACAGAATCCAGCTTAGCTGGATAACATGAGGGAATCAAAAGGGAAGACCACATGATTTCCTAATTCTACATCCAAACACCATGGAAGCTTGAAGAGGTAAGAAAAATACAACCATTACAGCTGAAGAGTCTCCAGTTACGAGTGTTGAGAAGTACGCATTCCTTCTGTGTGAATGAACAATTCCCTGAAGGAAAACATGCACGTGTATGCACATATTTACACACACCTATAACTAAATAAATTTTACCTGAGCAGGAGGTACAGCAGCTGCCGGTAAAGGATTAGAGATCATTGGACCGAAGATATCCAGGTCATCATTCAGCGCTGTGACAGCAGCAGTGCCTCCGTTCGTAATGGAAGCTTCAGCTGGACCATCTTGAAAAGACAACAGAATCGCATTTAAAGTGAAAATGGTTAATATTTTAACAGCATGAGAATACTTGAAGCTGCCCATTCCCTCCTACCCATCAAAGACGTATTCAATTTCTGAGAAGACATTTTTCAGACTGCGATATTGTTCAGATTTTGTAAGGACTTCTTCCCCTACAAAGATGGTATACTAGTATGCTTCAGAAAAAACAACCAACCACCACCGAACAAAACACTTAAAAGATTTCCCTCAGGACAACAACGCCAACTTATCAGTACACATTACTCATTTTTCAAGTATCTTTTTCAAGAACACCAACATTTCCTGTGAGAATTTATAAACAGATGAGAATTTAAACTGAGAAGACCCAAATTTACACTGAGAAGGCCCAAACTTGGTAGCCACGTATCAGACAAAATACACTGATCTTTGTTCTCGAATTAAAATTTGTATTTTAGAATACCTGAAGTTATTCTTGATATGCTAACGTACTCAAGGGTACATCATTAAACGTCCCCCTTTTTCCAAAGCCCCTTTGCACTGACTTCATTCTATAGCTCCACAGGCCCAGCCCTGCCGGGCACCCTGGGCTCATTACCCGTAAGAACCCACAGCCCTCGCTTCGTACAGTTCACTTTCCGCAGCCCTGCTGCTCCTAACCATTTAACGCAGGAATATATTTAGTGATCTAGGTGAACGTGAATACACACAGGACTAAAAAAAGGCTGAAGAATTCATACTTTTAAGGAGAATTGAAAGAAAATACTTTAAAAGATGTAGGGACAAAAACATCACAAAATGTGCTTAAGGAATCGAGCGACCACTTCTCACTTGCTTTTAAGCTGACTAAGAACAAGTGGAAAAAATTGGCTAATTAGTTTTATTCCTAAGCTTATCACAAATGGGTTGCCATTACACAGAGCTTGACAAATACAAAGCTGAGTACGGATTCTGATGAACACTATGATCACTGCATGGCATTAACGGCAAATTTAATAAAGCTTTTTTAGGCAAAATAAAAAGTTACGTTTCAATGTATCCAATACTCTCTGCAGAAGTCAGACTTTTCTGGCAGAATAAACCAGCCAAATTAAGGCAAGACTCTCTCTCTGACAGAAATATTGCCATGACAACTGGTATGGCATCACGGGAGGATAAATATTCTAAAACCACTGGATTACCATACACTGAAAAAACTACTACTAAAAACATGTAACAATCTCTACTTCCTTTTACTTGCATGTGTTGTATCCACTGATCTCATTACTCAGAAGGAGTTTCTGTAAAGCAAATATTAATTTACCTAGCATCCTAATTAAAGGATCTTTAATTTTTTTTAAAGTCACACAAACACTCATAGGTAGCTAACTTCAAATACATACATCAGCGTCTTCAGACATAAATTTACAAACTAAAATAGTAATACATTCCAAATTTAAAATTCCACAGAACACTTTAAAAACTTTAAAAAGCATCAAGGACATTAAAAAATATTTACTATATATTTAAGAAAAACAGTCACTTCCTCGTAAGTGAGGAAGTCATCTTACAGTGTCCTACACCCATGACAGTTATCCTTCTGTGTGAAAAGACCCATTTCAAGAGCAGAGGTTCATCACTGGCACATCAGCAATAGCAGCTTAGTGCTAACACAAGCAACACATACCTTACTGCCACAGAGAAACATGGAAGGCTGAAAGCAGATGTGAGGTTTAGGCTTATTAAAGTTTCTAGAACTCTAATGAGGACAGGGAACTGGTCCAATTAGTAAAGAGCACAGTCAATATACATAATTTAATTAAATCAAATTGTAGAAAGCTTCCACCAATTATTTAAAATAATACTGTTCCATCTCTCACATAACTGCAATATTCTTTCGCATCTGCTAAAGAACAATTGCAGAAGAATCAGTATTTTCTTTTTCTAAGACGAGATATAATGGAGTTTACTACTTGGATAAAAGTTCTTCTTTTGCTCTCCTCTACCTTTCTATTTAAGAACACAAGTAACTGGCAGACCACAGCAAGACTGGTCACCCTGCATGTAGAATATTGTAATTTTCCATTATTTTGTTCTGTCACATGCAAACTCACTGCAGTTCTGGCAGCTGGAGACTAACTTTCCTAGTAGCCCAGGACGTTGACAAGATAAAACAAGAGATCAGAAACTGTAAGATGCACCAGTCCCTTCACCAGCCTGGAAATCACTTGACTGAGGAGACCATCACAGGAGACCTGACAAGATTTTTGGCCATTAACTCATCCGAGAAGGCACTGCATTCTGAAACAATACGTTCTGAAGAACACCGCTCACTTCTGTCTGCCTTCAAACTATGATGGAAGGTGGCCCCGCTTTGGCTGCCTCGCATGAAAGTATTTTTTATTTTAAAGATAAAGACTGTTACTGCTGTATATGTGAAAACTTGATGCAGAAGTAATGAATGTCAAAATCCAACGATGTGGAACAGTCAGCAGTTACTGCCACCCATGCATATGCAGCCTGTCTTACTGCAGGGATGCTAGCCTTTGTGCCTTAATACATATAGGCAATGTGGCACAGCTATAGCTGCTATAGAAACCACAACTTTGAACTGGTTCTGGTATATGTAAAATCCCCAGCATATTTTTAAAGCACTTCCTGCACCTTTTTCATATAGGGAGTTATGAAACAACCAAGCAGAAGGGTGCTGGTTTGCAATTCTTTGGGAGCTCTGTGCTTGCTTTTCTTACTACTTCAGATGCACTGATTATTTTATACCCTAATTTAGTATCAAACATAAACATTAATAGCTTGATATTTGCTAATTCTCAAATCCATTCCATGTCAATGGGAAATTGAGAATTGCATAGTAGTAAAAGCAAACAGACCCAATAACAAGGACGAAAATACCTTGACAGCAGGGATGTGAGAAGGACAAAGTGAGTGGCATTCGTGAGAAACTGAACCTCAGCAAGTATTTATTACCCCAAATTGTGAAAAGTTTGTGATGATAACTGCTGTCTGCAAGAACTAATAAAGACCCAAGAACTCCACAAAGGTAAAACAACCATGAGAATGGCTTGGCAGTATTAGATCTTCTATGCTGAGTAAACAGTGAGTAGCTTGAACAATGACCACAGGAGTGAAGTAGCCACCTCAGCCAGTTTTATTACTGTGTCATGATTTGACTGGTGGGAGGATTGCCATTCCAACAGTTCTGAAAAGCAAAGGTACAAACTCATCCGTGGTTGTGACAAAGCTATTTACATCCTGGCTGCAAAGGTCTCCTCCTTCCCTTATTTCTGTTGCGATGAATGGAAGTCAGCAGACAGCAAAACGACCACATGTATTATCTGATCCACCATTCCATCCACACCAGTGCTTTAAATAAATATGTGTGTAAATAAATACACTGGCAAGTTAAGTAACAAGCTTCTTTTGAGGTCATTCTGCAGACAGGCAGTTCCAACAACATCTCCCCAAAGGTTCACTGTTTCAGATAAATTTAGGAATGAACAGTGCATAATTTTAATGGAAAAGGATTGTCTGGAATTAATAATTTAATGATCTAATTTTCTCAGTGAGGCACATGTATTAAAAAAAATCTCTCTTGTCATATTCCAAAGTGGTTCAGTTTACCTGAATGTAAAAAAGTTTAACATATAAGACTGAAAATTTAAATGTAATCATTAACTAAAACAGGAATTTCACATATTTACAACATTCATGAGGGAACACATTTGCAAGAACATAGTATTTTTCAAGTATTTAATATGCTGCTTATAATTTAATACTATGAAAAGCAGGTTTTTGCTAGATTGCTTCTGTAAGAGTGTTATTTGGTAATGTATATACCTTTCATCTTACTGAATTTTACATTAAAAATAAATATTTCCCTGTCTGTATGAGTGCAGAAACCAGACATTTTGAGTTACTGTTTACAAGGCAGTCTAAAGTCTGTATGAATAGTATTAACAGGTGGAACCTGTCTTACTGATTCTCAAAATGTAATGATTGGAATATTCGTATCTATTAAAAAGCAACTCTGAAAACATATTCCCCCCCATAAAACATAAAGATTCCATAAAGAACTAAACTAAACAGAAGAAACCTAACAGTCTTTTCACTCCAGTTTATCACTTGCAGAAACATTAGTATCTTTATTTAAATATATATATATATGCATGCAGGAATAGAAAGATTTCTATTTCAGCGTAACAGTTCACACTTCTATAGAGATTACAGATAATCTCTATTTCAATGCACCAGGTCATGGATTAGGAAGCAGTTCTTCCCTTCCTTCCTAATTTTAAATTATTTCTGTAGTAGAATAAAGATACTCCAGCAGAGTTTTGAGTTCTAAATTATTCTAAGTATATGACTTTTCATTCAGCTTGTGCTTAAATTTAAAACTGATTAGAAGAGGTGGCGTGTATTGGAGAGAAGGAAACATGGCTGTAGTCTTTCCAAAGAACAGGTGAAAATCAGATTAAGTTATATAGGCCTGTCTGAATATTTTGAGAAATGTATAGAATCATAGAATGTTAGGGAAGGGAAGGGACCTCAAAAGATCATCTAGTCCAATCCCCCTGCCAGAGCAGGAACACCTAGATGAGGTTACACAGGAAGGTGTCCAGGTGGGTTTTGAATGTGTCCAGAGAAGGAGACTCCACAACCTCCCTGGGCAGCCTGCTCCAGTGTTCTGTCACCCTCACTGAGAAGTTTCTTCTCAAATTTAAGTGGAACCTCTTGTGTTCCAGCTTGAACCCATTACCCCTTGTCCTATCATTGGTCATCACTGAGAAGAGCCTGGCTCCATCCTCATGACACTCACCCTTTACATATTTATAAACATTAATAAGGTCACAGTCATCACAGAATTACTTTTGAAACAGCTAACTTGTACCTCCATCACTTCTCCATCACTAGGTATGAAGTGTCAGGTGTGGCAGAAGCCATTGCAGTGATAGCACAGCCCAGGCAGAGCATCCGTCCTCGGTGAGAGAAGGTAACGTGGGGAGTCAACAGCTGCTGTTCTTCATTGTTGCTCTTGCCTGTGGTCCCAAAACTACTCTTCTTACAATTTATGACAGAATATCTGACTGCTGTCCGCTATACTGTCCAAAACAGATGCTGCTTCTAATTTCAGATTAGGAAGTCTTGCTTAAATTTGACAGCAGAAACAAAAGCTATTTAGCAGGATATATTTACTGAGTGAGGGGTTCCAGTGACGTCAACCTTTACAGTGCTTTTCTGTATATATTCTACTAATGCCTGACACGACCATTTCCAATTCAGTGCTGCCTTTTGTTATGAAAGCTTTCATATATACTATTAATCCATGGTATATTTATCTGCACCAGCAATGAGAATGGCGATGAGAGGAGCTTGAAAGGGACGGCAAGAAAAGGAAAGAACAAGGAAGATCTGCTCTTAAACTTTGGGTTATGTTTCTGAAACTCATTTTCTATCTGGTAAACTATTTACAAGAACTTCTAAGCTGCCATGTATTTTTATATATATACAATCATTTATGACAGCCATACCAAGACTTGCAATACAGGGAGAATATACATATTATTATGTATTACACCAAATTACTAGAAAGGCAGAACTGAGAGAAATAGTTCAATACCTTAAAATAAAATGGAGGCAAAGACATAAACAAGGTTTGTCTGTCTGAAATGATTGTGGATTTTTTTTACTGCATTAGTAAAATTTTATTTATTGCTAAAACCTTTGCAGAATTGACAAAGTATTCATAGGAAAGCCATTTTTATATAATACTTCTTAAAATGTGGAAAGCCAGAAAGCTAACAATGTTGTATGCCTCAAGTTGTTGTAAATGTTTTCATTTTGAGTAGAAACATTGCTTACCTAAGCATAATCTTAACATAGCAGCAATACTATAAATGCTAACATGTTTACAAGCTCGAGAAGTAGGCCCATGAGAACCTCATGAAGTTCAACAAGGCCAACTGCACCTGGGTCAGGGCAGCCCCTGGTATCAGTACAGGCTGGGGGATGAAGGGATTAAGGGCAGCCCTGCTGAGAAGGCCTTGGGGGTACTGGTGGATGAAAGGTTGGACGTGAGTCGGCAATGTGCGCTTGCAGCCCAGAAGGTCAACCGTACCTTGGGCTGCATCAAAAGGAGCATGGCGAGCAGGTCAAGGGAGCTGATTCTGCCCCTCCACTCTGCTCTGGTGAGACCCCACCTGGAGTCCTGCATCCAGCTCTGGAGTCCTCAGTACAGGAAAGACATGGACCTGTTGGAGAGGGGCCAGAGGAGGCCACAAAAATGATCAGAGGATTGGAACAGCTCTACTATGAGGACAGGCTGAGAGAGTTGGGGTTGTTCAGCCTAGAGAAGAGAACAGTCTGGGGAGACCTTATTGAGGCCTTTCAGTACTTAAAAGAGGCCTGTAAGAAAGAAGGGGACAGACTTTTTAGTAGGGCCTGTAGTGACAGGACAAGGGGTAATGGTTTTAAACTAAAGGAGGGGAGATTCAGGCTAGACATGAGGAAGAAATTGTTTACAATGAGAGTGGTGAAACATTGAACAAGTTGCCCAGAGAGGTGGTAGATGCCCCATCCCTAGTGACATTGAAGGCCAGGCTGGACGGGGCTCTGAGCAACCTGATCTGGTTGAAGATGTCCCTGCTCATTGCAGGGGAGTTGGACTGGATGAGCTTTGAAGGTCCCTTCCAACCCAAACTATTCTGTGATTCTGAGTCTACGATCTGTATGTGCATATATGATATTTATGTACTTATAAATGTATCTTTATTATTTCTTCAATGCAGCTTTCCAACTTACAACCAACTGTTCTGCTTTGATACTTACCGAAGAGCACCAGCAAAACTACAGCGTGTTTCAAAGCAGTATATTTCATGATGGCAACAACTTAGAATTACATGAAAATTTACAAATGCTTTAATGAGTTATGGAGCTGTAATAATGTGAAATTCTATGCCCTTCCCTTCCAAGTGGTAAGAGTTTCATTCATGGGCAGTTCATGGTTGCAGAGATGTAGGGATTTCAAATTGGGTCCATCTTTTTTGAAACATCCTGTACATTTCTCAGTTATGCAACATTCAGCTACAGTTCATGCCATCATTCAGCTCTCAAAACTTCACAGAATTCCTTCAGAGAATATTTCCCCCACACAAGCAGATACACAGCTTTCAGCGTATCATACTTCACATCCAGTCATGCTGGATGAATGCCCCACACATCACATTCCATTAATACCAACAACATAAAAAATTTCTCTTCTTCTGGTCATTCATTGTAACTTATTACAATGGTTATTTGAGAATGTGCAATTGTCTGTTTTATGAAAGGCACATCTAAACATGGTAAATGATGCAGAATATGTAAAATGCACTTTCTTTTTTTCTGGTAATTCTGTAAGGTAATATAGTTTAAAAAATATTTTTTTTTTCTGTAAGTTTGTACATTGAAATAATTTCTACATGCCATACTTTAACAAGCAGAATGATCCAAAATTGCCTGTGTAATATTCCAAGAAAAGATTCCCACTGTTGTACATAGCTATCGTACCATTTTTTACAATTATTTTAAAAAACTGTATTTACACCAATCTGGCATAAGTGGAGACATCTACCTTGTAAGACAAAACTCCAAGAAGGAGCATTGAATGCCAGGTTAACATCAGATGTGAAAATACAGCACAGCTGAAGAAATACGGTTTACACACTGTGACTTCTGAACTGAAAAATGTTTCCTATAACTCTATTGAAAATTAATGTTACAAAATCCCATATTATTGCTTTTAGCATCAATTTTAAGTGCCCATTTTTTTCAATAGGGCACTCTTCCAGTGTGGATAAGATCCAACTAATTGTAGAGTTCATTAAAAATCAGCTTCAGTTTCAGCCCACAGAAACAGGCTGTGTTTTCTCAGAGCTTGGGAAGAGAATGAAGAAATTTGGGGTTGCACAGCAAGAACATGAACACTATTGCTTGTGGAGAATCTAAGAATATTTGGCTTGTACATGTCCATTTCCTCACCTTTCTGTGTCTGTTGAACTCAAATCTACTCTGAAACAAAAGGCCAAAATCCACAAATGTTTATGTAGCTGGGTCATTAAGAAGTGAATATACAAACAGTATCTCAATAACAAACCCCCTGAACAAGAACTCAAGGGAACCACATGAATCTATTTAAAATGGCTCAGAAGAAACACAAACATGATAGTACAGTCATTGAGGATATTACGCCTCCTTTGCTATTACAAGATTTAAAGATACAATCTGCCTACGTGTATTATCTTGAGAATTTTGCAACTTGTAAAGAAAAATAAAAAACAATTTATTTTTAGAAAATTATCTTGTCTAGCTACAGTTGCCACTGGGTAACTCCTATCTCACAGGATGATTACCTTCTCATGAGACCACTATTAAAACCCAGTTGAGACAAAGAGCAATGGTCCAAAGGTTAACTCCATACCCAAAGCTAGCACTGAGGCCTACTCAAGAAAACAGTTTGCAAGAGGCTGGGCTTCTTTAAAAGCCAAAATTATTCTAGCATGAATTGTCATCCATTAAAATTAATTCGTATGCTATCAAAAGCAATTCTGATCTACCCTAGTAAAAGTTACTACTGTTCTTCATTTGCAGAAATGAAGACCTAAGAGAATGAATCCTAATTAGAAACATGTCCAGTCAGTAAGAAGAGTTAGCTGTGCAATCATATCAATTTTAATAGTGTTTGATATGACATATCAAACATTTTAATCAGCAGTGCACCGCTGCCGCAACAAAGGCAAATGGGATTCTGGGCCGTGTCCGCAGGGGCATCACTGGCTGAGACAGACGTGATCATCTCACTCTGCTCAGCACTTGCCAGGCTGTGCCTGGAGTCCGTGCACAGGTCTGGTGCCCACAATGCAAGAAATACGCGGACAGACTGAGGAGAGTCCAAAGGAGGCCCACAAAGGTGGTCAGAGGGCTGATAACCTGCCCTGTGATGAAAGACTGAAGGAGTTAGGTCTTTTCTCCCTGGAGAACAGAAGGCTCAGGGGGGATCTCATCACAGTACTTACAGGGCAGATATTATACAAAAGGACAAAGGTTCTCTCTTCACAAGGAACCACATGGAGAAGACAAGGGGCAACAGGTACAAGTTGCACCAGTAGAGGTTTCATCTCCACATCTTCTACAGTGAGATCAATCACTGGAACGACCTCCCCGTGGATGTGGTGGGGCCCCCATCACCAGAAGTTTTCAAGCTGCAATCAGACAGGATGCTGGATGATCTCAGCTGGGCTCCCTTGCCCACAGGATGGACCAGATGATCTTTCCAGGTCCCTTCCAACCTGGGCTATTCTATGGTTTTATAATATATTGGGTTGAAAACTTTCTTTTAACACCATGTAATACTCTTTCTTTAAATAACATCAGAAGTAGTCTACTGCAGGCATTAATTAAAAGACAACTCTCCAAATGAAATATACAAGTCTACTCTCGTTAATACATATCTCACTTGCAGCTCACTGGATTCCAAGTGCTACTACCTCATTACACTGCCTTTCAATTTATTATTTAAAAGATCTTTAAACACTCCCTCCTCTAAAATTACGGTTTTTTAACAAACAGATTATAAACTTTGCCCTTTGTATGTCTCACAAAAGCAGCACAGCTGTTGAGCACTAATTATAAGACTCTTTCTATTGCATTTAACATCTGAAGTTACCCTAAGTAATCCAAGTCATTATAGTATCGTAAAACAGTGTTACCAAGACTCTTTTCAAATAATGACTAAAAGGACACAGAAGCCTAGCAATCTCAAAATCACATATTGATTAAATTTTAGGTCTTAATTAAGTTGCTGGTTTGGCAAAGGGAAATAAAGGAGAATCAGCTTTCCATCAACTCTAATTACCCTTTTTTTTTTAATAGGTTCATTCTACATCCATAATCTAACTTCTACTGTGTTAATGAGATTTGCTTGCCTATGGTAGCAGATTACTTGAAACAAGATATAGACCAAAACACAGACATAACTAATACAAACATAGTATTTTACAGCTATTCTACATCCAGAGGGAAAATCACATGCATTTTGAATGATAGTGTGAATTCTAAAACAGAGAAGCCACTTCTTGTTTTGTTGCAACATTATTCACACCTTAAACCCAACATTTTTTTAAAACAAACAAAACATTTTTCTACAAAGTCAAGTTTTTAGAAAAATTACATTTAAGACTAAGCAGCCTCCTCCAATATCCTGTAAAAATTATGTAGAAATTTAAGAATAATTATTATATTGATATACATTAATATAAACTCTTAATATCCACTCTCAACACTTAGAAATTTTTTCTAACACTGAACAATAAAAGGAAAGAATTATTATTGTAATATTTAATTATTCCAGTTCCATTCTAATTATCCAATTAAATATCCATTATCCAATGAAAAAAACACACAGTAACACTAAATAAAAGGCAGATTTTATAACTATGGCCTTCAACAAGCAGAGAAAGAAAAACATAAAACCACAACAGTATAGCCAGACAGTACAAATTAAATTATTTGGGTCCAAACCAGTTTATTTACAAGACAAATACACAGTTACCTGCCAGTCAGAAAACAAAAAGGCATAGTAGATAAAAATGAATGATGGTCACAGTCAGTACACAACACTGAAATGCCCAATGTATTAAGTTTTAGAACACACTAGGCAGCTGCAGTCAGACAGTTTACTGTTCTTTTAACTATATAGGAATTTTATGATATGTTACTTTACAGATATACGATTCAGATGACCTCAGCATTTTCATTAAAAGTACATTTGTTCCATAAACATTGAAATACCACATTCCACAAACCCTTTGAAGATCACTTTGATAACTTGTCCTTCCCAAAGGAGCTCATTACTTTCCTTAGCAAAACACAAGTATTGATATACCCAGATCCCTATGGCATTTTCCTTCATAGTTTCAAATCCATAGACTCAATCTTATGGTTTGCAAATTCATTCAACTATCAGTAAGCACAGAGAAAATAAAAGTATATCTATTAAAATATAAAATGACATATCCATCTTTGACTGAAAAACAGTTAATTTTTTATTGCTTACCCAGTCCTAAAAGGTCAATAGTGGGTTCTGATGACTTTTTTGGACTGGCTTTAGCTTCTGATTGCTGATCCTCTTTCTTCTGTGGCTTTAAAGGAAAAAACCAAAACAAGTAACCTTTCTGAAAAAGATACAGTGCTTAAAAATTCTCATTAAAGATGCTGCTCCAGTATCAGAAAGAGAACCCCTTTTCTATAAGTTTATCATAATGAATTCTATTTGTAATGAAATAAGTTGCAGTTATGGTCATAATGGACATGGCACTTGACTGTAAAAATTGTCCTTATACCTTCACTTGTATGTAATAAATTTTTAAATAAATCTAAGTTCCAGGACAGGTTAAAAATAAACTGAAATCTTAAACTAAACCACTGCATATCATGCACTAGGCAAAAGTTGTCCATGATTTGGTTTATTGACTAATTTCAGCACCCAAACTATACAGTTTTGTAGCATTAAAGGGAAAGATCTTCCAAGTTTTTAAAAGCTTAAATTTAAAAATTAGAAGCAGACTAATTACATTATTTAGCCTTCCTGCAAGGAGCATCTACAGAACATGCAGACTTTGTAGATGCTAAGCACCAATGGAGACAATCTGTGTTCACGATCACTGTTCCAGTGCTCCACCACCCTCTGGGTGAAGAACCTTTTCCTAATGTCCGACCTCAGAGATGCAACGAACTGAACAACATTTCTGCAGCTCCAGGGAACAGATATCTTCCCACTCAGACTGGTCCTTACAGCTCTCCCAGAAATACTTGCTTCCTCTTGCCAAAAATTCCTGTATTGGCTTTACATACCTTGTTCAAGACCAAAATTGTTTGGGAAACTCCCTGCTGGAAAATATTCCATGAATTCCTGATTCTATATTGTACTACAACTTTCATCTTTAAGTATGTGACCTGAAGAAGCACACTGATTCCAAATGCTACTCAATATTGCAGAAAAAAACGACTTATATTTGGTATGAGAAGAAAGTATAGTTTTTGCAAGTGAATTTTTGCATATCAAGAATTTCTTACAAGTGACCACTCAAAATACAGTTTTCTACAACTGGCCATACCTCAGTAAGTACGCCATAAAACTTAAACTATTATTACAAACACCAATCAGAATTAACAGTGAGTACTTCAGAACAGAATTTATCATACAAATTTGCACATTTGATTTTCTCCAACGCGGTAAGGAACACCACGGGTCACAGAAGCTGTAAACAGAAGCATTTCTGACACGTTGCTTGATTTCATGAAACTAACTTTTTTTTTTTTTGCTTAAGCAGCTTAACAATTCTGAATATAGAACAACTTATTTAAACTGACAAGCAAAACTGTTAGAATTATATTAAATGTGCAAGTTTTCATTACTCCAGATTAGATTTATGATAAGTACCTGAAAGCACAAGTTTGAAATAAATTAAGCTTGACAGGGTTGGTTTAGAATGCAAACTTTTCACAGAAACCAAAACACTTCTGCGTACATCAGTAAGAACTAAACAGCTAGAGTTCAAATCGGACTATCTTTTATTTAGTATTATTACGGTAGCAAATTAATCTCATTACCTAAAATAAAAATTTGAAAATATAGTAGGAATAATCTACTTAGGTCCTCTGCTTTGTCAAATGAACATTTTCAATAATTATTAAATGCAGAGTTCTGTTTCATCATTCTCTAAATAGGGAAGGCAATGAAAATACGAAGTATAAAAAGATGAATTTCTATTAAAATAAGATACTTTAAGGTACCCTTTTCCAATATCATTACTATAATTCTTGATCAGCAGTTTCTTTCCCATTTTGCTCCCTTGCCAGTACTTCAGAGCTAGTTACTTTAAAAAAGACTGCAAAATTATTTTCAGGCTTGTTAGTCCAGCAAGTATTTCTAGATGTAAATACTGCATTCATTTCCTTGATGGAGATCTTCTCCTTAAAGCACTATTCAGCTCCCTTACAGCTACACAGTTTTTACCAACGCACTAACCTTGAGTCTGAAAAATGAAAAAAAGCTATTAGTCACCTAACAATTTACCAGTACTTGGTCTCCATAATAGCAGTCAATGTTCAGCAGCTATATGGAACAAAACCAACCTTCCCCTTGCCCTTAATTTTATCTGCAACACTATGTTGTTCCCCCCATTCTCTCGCCATAACGAACACCAGCCGCTGCAATTTCCCACTCTCCTGTCTCAGATTTCAAACAATTTTAAAATTCGGTATGCCTTTATTTCTGGTTAAGATGTCGCATGCCACATACGAAGGCTTTTGTGCAAATTCAGAAGGCACTTGGTTTGGTGCCTAAAGTCTGACATAATTCAGAGATGGACAGGGACTTCTCGAAAGTCACCTACACTTTGGCACAAATTAAGTAAAGCTGTCACTAATGAGACGAGTTAGAACAAGATACTTGCGTGCACACAACTATTCCTAATTAAAAAGTACCTAAATAAGCCGCCTTTACCATGCTGTTTCTTACAACAGTCTTGTTCTCTCTTTGGGCCCATGAATCTTGGGCTACCTGGCTGCACTGTGTGGTCCACTTGAAGAAGGTGCCATGAAAAGCAATGCCCTCCTAATCTCCCTCTGCAGCACAGAACACCCCAGATTTCTGGGGCTGCAGCAGAGGAGCTGTAATTCTATGTAATTCTGGCACAAACAAGGTGTTGATACTTTCAGAAAAGAACAGAAAGGGAAGTCATACTGGAGCCACTTGAAATTTGTATTCCAAATCATAGAGACATACGTGATGCTTTATTTCTTTCTAGTAGTTTTGCTCCAACAGGACTCATACATGACTACGCTTTATGTAGAATGGTCTTTTGAGATGTTAAAGCTAAATACTGCACACAGTGAGCACAGAAGTGTGCAACAGGCAAAAAACTGCATAACGAGGCAGTGACATTTCTTAAACTTAATACTTAATTTAGTGCTTCGCTTTATCTAAAAATTACTGCATTTTGTGGCAGTGCAATATAGCATGACAAATGCTTGGGAATCCTGCTGCACTTAGATTCATCTCAGTTTCTATTACTAGTCTGCTTGACTCTTGCAGCAATTATTTTTCACTCTTGACACCAGTACTAGATAAACTATTCTCTCTGGAAAAAGGCTGCATAAAAATAAGGGACTAAACAATATCAAACTAACTAAAAATAGCATTAAAAACCTGCTATTAAAAAGCCAAGTAGAAGGGAACAGGTACACAAATTTGTGCATTGTTTTTCAAGTGGAGCCTTCAAGGTTATTTGGGCTACTATTTTTCACAACATTCAAGGTTAGCTTAGCAACATACACGGTTCTACTAAGTGAAGTATGTGATCATAACAGTTCCTACATACACTTACTTCGGGTCGTATATTAACAGATTCTCATTCAAAATTATGTTTATGGTACTAGTACCTTCTTCCGAAACGCTGTCCTTGCAAACAGCACAGCATCAACATATCTTTGGTATATACAGACCTTAACTTTCCATTTTTCACAGTTGTCCCCAATGGCCACTACACTGTACTTCAAGGTTGTTCTCACCTTGGAGTATCTATTGAAATCAAGCAATGTCCTCTGCCTTAAATTACTCAGAGGTTACTGAAAATAGTTTATTTGCAAATATCATGGAATTAAAAGCCAGAATAAGTTTCAGGTCAAGGGTGGCAATCCTTCCCCTCTACTCAGCACCAGTGAGGCCGCACCTGCAGTGCTGTAATCCAGTTCTGGGCTTCCCAGTAGAAGAGAGACCCGAACATACTGGAGAGAGTCCAACAGAGATGGACTCTAAGATGATTCATGTACTGGAGCATCTCTGATACGGGCTGAGAGATCTGACACTGTTCAGCCTGGAGAAAAGAAGGCTCAGTGAGGTCACATCAATGTATACAGATATACGAAGCAGAAGCTGGAGCCGGGCTCTTTCCAGTGGTGCCCAGTGACAGGACAAGGGGCCACGGGCACGAACTGAAACACAGGAGGCTCCCTCTGGACAGCAGGAAACACTTTCACGATGAGGGTGACTGAGCACTGGCACGGGCTGCCCACAGAGCCTGTAGAGTCTCCATCCTTGGACATACTCAAAAGCTGTCTGGACAGGAGCCCGGGCAACCTGCTCTAAGTGATGCTGCTTAAGCAGGGAGTTGGACACCATGACGTCCAGAATTCCCTCACAACCCCAATCATTCTGTGATGCTATGATTCTCTCAAGTGACAGAGCACACAGGAATTGTCAGCTATTTTATTCACTCCTGGCAGCTGTTTTTGCTGAGGCTGAAGGCCTTTCATTCTTTCAGGTACCCTAACTAATAGTCTCTTAATTTTCCCAGTGGAAGGGGCTAAAAGCAATCTTCTCTGCAATACCATGCAATACCATCTTTGCTGGTGTGATGCCTAACACATAGAAACACTCTTTCAGGATGGGTCTTGGAGCAACCAGCCCTTTCCTTTAGGAGGTAATCATTCCTCTGACTGGATTTTGTCTCTTCTGTATCCACCACAGCCTCTTCCTGAAGCTCTGAGAGATCGTTTTACCAGCAGCTCTTCAGATTGCTTCAGCAATTAAGTGCAAGTATCTTCTGCAGGAATATTATGCAATATTCATACTCAATAAACTGGGAAAAATAATCAAGTTCTGCTGCAGGAGAGATAAGGGTTGCTATGAGGATGCCCTGAGAGGCACGTCATGCTGACTCTATGGGAAGGTGAGTGCGTAACAGGAATCAAGAAAGAAGGGACAAAAGTCAAGGCTAGCTTCTTCTTCTGTTGTCTGATTGGAATTTCTATTTTCATTCTTCTGAAAAGACTGTGTGACACATAGGAGACTAAGATAAATGCTACTCCTTCATAAAATATCTGAATTTTGACTTAACATTTAGAAGGTAGACTAATCGTTAAAATATTAATTACATGGATAACATTTTCCTAGGACCTGTATTTGCTACATTTTATTAAAAGTATATAAAAGTACGTGGCTGTGCACTAAAAATTGATAAAGTTGCTATCATGGAAACCATTCCCTTTAAGTTTCTGCTCTGATTCAGTTATCTTTTTAGTATCCAGTGATGACTGACTCCCAAATCAAGCTACACCTAAACCCTGCCTGCTGTACATCTACACTACAATAAAAACATATTATGACAACATGGCACTAAAACCTTATCCATAAGTAGCCCTTGGGTAACAAGGTAAATCAACTTGCAGTATCTACAGAGCAGACATTTAAAAAATACTTAGGAACTACCCATAACATCACATCTAGCAAAACAAACAGCTGAGAAATTACGTCTACGGATTATTAGAACCAGCTCTTTCCTATTTAAATAAAATGGTAATACAGAAATGAATATTTGGATCTTCACTTAATTTCCACAGACTTTCTCTGGCAGTCAATTGGCTTGAAATTTGTGGACAGAACTATGTATGCTGATAACGTGCACACATCTCCACAGTGCAACTTCGTCAACTTTAATGTTTTGCGCTAAGAAACCATCACAAACAGAATTCAGAAGCAGAGAACTGTGGAGAAGATCAGGCCATCTGTAATTTATTACAATTTTAAAGCAAGCAAGTGCATAAGCCTGCTTTAATAATTTCATGTAATGTAATTTTCTTAGATTGGCACTGAACTGATGCCTTCATCAATGGAAGCTGCTCCAGGCAGTCTGCTTGTAATTCATAGAGGTACTGACTATGATTTAATCAATCTTGTTCATTTTCCTATTATTAGGAAATAGTAGGATCAATCACTTATCAATCTTGTTCATTTTCCTACCATTTAATCTCAAAGATTTTGAAGTTTATCACGTTCTGGTGCAAAAATTTAAAAAAATGGTACCCGAGTTTTGAGTTTTATTTGCTCAAATTCTGATTACATCCTTACAAGATCAAAAGAATATAATTGTAGAAAACTTCCCATTTTACCTAAAATTAGAGTTTTCTGTTCCATCATGAAGGAGTAACTTGTAATTCAGCAACCTACATTTAATGTTGCATTGCTGTTTCTTCTGTTATTCTTTGTTTTTACTCATTTTGTTTAACAATAAACGCTATCCTAGGTTTAATTTAAAAAATAGGGTAAGAACACTAGTTTAAGCCAGAAAAAAAAAAATGTCTTCACTCGGTCTCAATTTAAAAAACAAAGCTCAGCTTTATACAAACCAATATTAGTTTTTATTGAACTCTCACAATGCATTGCTCTCAATATACCACTAATAACACCATTCTCGTTCAATCTAATTTATGTGAAACACTTTTCTTGAGTTAGTTGAAACCAAATGACTCTATTCACACATCAAGTTCTAAGGCTGATTTTACAGATTTGTTTCTCTCATGTTACTCTAAAGCAAATTTTCTAGTAAATAAGGACATTTCTGAGATAGGGACAAGAGAACTGAAATCTACCTTACACCACATACTTTGCAAACTAATTACCTGTATGGGTCTGCCTGGGATGGAGGCAACTTTTTGCACAGCGGCCAGCATGGTGCTACATTTTCTATCTGTGGCTAAAACGGTGTGGGTAACACACCAGTATTTTGGCTGTTGCTGAGCAGTGCTGGCACAGCCTCAAGGCTTTTTCTTTTTTACCTGCTCTTCCCGCAGAGCGAGGAGGCTGGGGGTGAGTAACAAGTTGGGAGAGGAACCAGCTGGGACAGCTGACCTGAACAGACTGATGGGATATTCCATACTGTATGGTGTTGTGCCTTTGAACTTAACCCATGAACACATGCAATACTGACGCAACACTTTTGATAACCCTGTCATTTCAGTTTTGCTATCTTTATGCAATCATATTTCTATCAGCCTTTGTTTTGCTCGTTAAAACAAGCCAACCTCTAAGGACTTCTTGTTTAATAAATTTGAGGACTATACACACACACATGCACATACAATGAGCTATACTTCTTCACTGTTGGTCCATTTTCTTCATACCATCTTCTCTTCCCTTTCTCTAGCATTCTATAGACTTTGCCAAACAGATACAAAGAGCACATTAGTCAAGTGAATCAACCTATTTATGAAACTCATCCTACAAATGACAGTGATTCCCAAATTCTGTTTTCCCATTGAAGCTTAGTCTACACAAGCCTCGAAGCCCTGAATCTGAGCATTAAATTCTTGCAGTAGACTCATCCAAAGGTGAACTCCCACTCCCTGGAACAGGCAGCTCTGTTTTCTCCCAGAGACTTAGTCAGCAAGTCTGCAGGAGATAGGAGTGTGAAGAACATGGAAGCAACACCTGAAGCACAAGTTGCAGACTGTATGAAGTCCAGCGTCTCATCAGATTTTGTTCAGCCAGCTATTTTTAGAGATAATCATAACGTGAGTCATTCATTCTGCCTCAGACAAAAGAAAAATAATGAAAGCATTGGCAAGTCAATCTTCCTCCTTCCTCTGTACGAAGATTACAGTACAGCATGTATGACGTTGTCTACAGGGGGTATAGTTATCTCATGGGCAAAATATAAAGGAGGGTCGGTGCCACTATGGCCAACAGTCACACATCTATTAAATTCACATACATAAGAAGATTCTGCGAGGTCTGTTGCTGACGTTACCAATGCTCCTTTTCTGTGAAACACCACCTTGTCTTTTCCCGACTCTGAGCACTGTGCCCATACACATGTCTGGTGACTAGGTGTAGAAACGGGTAGGGGAAGACAAGTGGGAAGTACAAAGCTTTACACCAGGTTGCTTGGTTGACAGAACAGACAACATACATGAGGTCTTGTGATAAGTGCTAGACTTTGATGGATTAAAAAATAAGAACATTCAGATCTAGCAGCAACTACATTGCTCAGCAGTTAACCCCATTCTCTGTTTTTAATTACTATTGTGGCAAAATAGAAAAATAATCCAAGTTTGTAAAGCGATTAAGGACACTGCACAACATTTTTTAATATGACCATACACTCCAGAGCCTACTGTCAGTCTAAACTCTGCATTTACGGGCCATTCTTCTGCACATCCCTGTTCAGCAGGTTACTCTCCCCGGACAGAGGCAGCTGATGACACTTTGCACTCAAACTGACAATGATGAAACTTGTTTGGCAAGGCCTGGTTCAAAAGTGCCAGCACAGAGTCAAAATACTGTGGTTATTTTTCATTGTAAATGAGTGACTTGAAGAAAAAAGAATAATGTTAGGTAATTCAAGCTTCCATTTTCTGCTTCTGTAACCTTATGCCAATTATCTTCATATGTAAATTTAAGGGTTTAAAAGTTCAAGAGACACACAACACCCAACAGAAATGTAAATCCCCCAAAATACTTTAAAAACGAGTGGAACTTTTGCTGAATTCACGACTACAGGATATTCATATTTAGCAGGTTTCAACACCAGCATTTAGGATTAACATCGACCTTATTCTCATTTACATTACCTGAGAGCATCAGAAGGGATAGCACATATAAGCCAGATGACTAATAGCTCTGAAGAAGAAAAACTCCCAAGTCAGAGCAGTCGTAAGTTACTGCGGTAAATATCTCCCCTACTCCGAAGCAAGATCAGTCACTGTCAAAAATCTGATCCATCGGCTGTCTGGTACAGTTATCTGCTTCTATTTTCATACTTGCATATTACACACAAAAATACTTCTCTGCACATTTTCTTCAATTTTCTACTTCAATGAAAAAAATCACATATATCTAGAATGCAGTCTATTTCACACCCATCAGACCTACTCATGCATTTCTCATTTCTTTACCCTACCTTATCTACAAGAAACTTTAAGAAAGCTGAAGATCCATCAAATAATTTAGTGAAAAGCTCTTCTAACTTACTTTAAAGTAATTTCCAGTTTACTCACGAGAGCTCATAGATTCTTCTATGGTTGCTGAACAGAAGTTTTCCTTTGCTCTTATTAGCTAGGAATGGTATGTCTTGTGCAGAAAGCAATTGGATTCCTTCCCTCTTCATTACCTGCTTGCAATAAAACTTGCAAGACAGCATCAACATTTGAGAATTCCCATATGAGAAAATAATGTTAGTAATTTACTATAAGCTTGCAATTGGTTTGTAGATATGATTTTTCCTGACAGCTTATATACTATACAAGTTAGTTTAGTCTGTATCTATTTAAAGCATTGCTCATGTAGGTATCCTAGAATTTTTAAAGAACGTTTTATAGCTTTTGTATCTGACATGTAAATAAGTTTAAACTAATTCTTTCATAATATTGAATTTAAATCACGTTAAAGATGAAACGTGTTGGTCTGTTTACCCTCCTATAAGATACCAGCATTTTTCTCAGACTTGCAACTAAATAGGACGAAACTTAGAAATCAGGCTAACTCTTCAAAATTTAGGCTACTTGTAGCAAGTGATGAACTTATTTCTAACTAACAAAAAACCCAGAAAACAAGTATACTACTTCAAATCACAAGATATACTACAGTGGTATCATTATGAAGTTGTAAAGACTACAGCAACTCTGCAATCAAACTCGGATGCATCCCTAATCAAGAGAAAAAACTGCATGTTAACCAAAAGAAACCTGCCACATTTATTTATAAAACTAGAATCACCTCAAATGAACAGCTAATCCAAGGGAAAATATAAATTTATTGTTTAAGAGTCTATTGAGATTATTTCAATGAATCACCCTCAGACACTGAACTACTCACACTGACTTGGGTCAGCTAATTTAAAGCATTTATACCAAATAAACCAACAAAAGTGAATTGCCTTTTTGTTGTTGTTAAATAGGATTCTGTACACATGAAGGAAAACATTTATAGGTAGTCCTTGATTTACATGTCCACTTTAAAAACTTAGGTATATGGATTTCATTAGATTTTCACAGTTAGGGCAAAGTACTTGTACAAGATTATGTATAATGTGCTACGTCTTTAGTAATTTGAATTAAAAACTTAATGGCAGAACTAACAGAGAGCTCATGCCATTAATACGATTTTATCCAGGTCTAGGCTAATATACTAATAATATCTATGGAAAGTGGATTAAGACTATTCCTTTGCTATTACTTATTGACCAGCCAGTACTATAATTTTATTTTAACTGAATTTAAAGTGTTAGCTCAGATCTCATTTACTTTAGTCAATGTATTCCAAGAAGGCTTAAAACCTTTCATGTCTCAAACTTCACTGAATCAGGTTAGCTGCTTTCTAGTATATGCATCAGACATTCTCAGAGGCCCTTTCACCTTGCTCAAAACAATGTACGCAACTGTAGAGGCCTAATTTCCTAAAATGACGTTGTCCTTCTTTTTATACTTACTGCTGAGACTATGGCAAAATAGCAAAGATTACATTTTCCCCCTTAAATTGTCTTACATTCACGTATTGAATCTATATAATAATCATATTTGAAATACTGATTGCATGCATTAGTTTTGAAATATATTCTGTTCTTCAAGCTGACAAGTTCAGAATAAGGTCTAAAATAAAGAGGGCACGCTCTAAGTTTGGCAGTTTGAGGTAAGAAGACTGCAAGATGATTGCCAAGTAACAGTCACAACAAAGAGCAGGAACCTGAAGCTGAGCCAGGGATGGCGAGACTGCAGAGAACAGGCACACAGTCTGAGTGCAGAGGTCTCCAAGT
The DNA here is from genome assembly GCA_013399365.1 of Pampusana beccarii. Taxonomy (NCBI): domain Eukaryota; kingdom Metazoa; phylum Chordata; class Aves; order Columbiformes; family Columbidae; genus Pampusana; species Pampusana beccarii. The sequence continues at coordinate 213,486 of VWYH01004259.1, read as the reverse complement.
TTTCTAGGGATTCTGGGGCAAGAATTTGAGCAGAGTTTGCTGCAGCTCTGTATCTCTGAAACGACTGTGTTTGAACCCAGAAGCAAGGACCTGTTTACAAGGACACAAAAGGCAAAGGGAAAAGCTGTTTATCAACCCTTTTCCTATATAGTATTATCTTGTCATGGAACTTGATGTAGATAAACCCCAAGCATTCTGGTTTTAATCCAAGAAAATCTGTTTTAAAAACCTTTTCGAAGAAAACATTAGGAAGTAGAATATCTAGGCAGATCCATCTCAAAGCTGCAGCTGATCCAGTGTCCCATTACAACATCTATAAATCCTGTTACGGACACAGTGTTTTAATGTACCTCAGTTTGCAAGCTGCGAAATGCAATAAACACGGCTTGTATTTTTATAAGCTATTTTAAATACATCTTCAAGTTTTAGAACTACATATTATGTTTATATGAACTCAGCTTACATATTTCTGTTCCATTTATATTGAGCTCATTAGCCTGGGCAAGATTACAATAATGCAGCGATGTAAGTTCCAGTTCCTCATTAAACTGTTTTCTTTTACAACTTTCCTTCTAAATACCTTACAAGTTATACATAATATAACATCAGTGTACCAAATCAGAACTAAGGGCTATGTATTTGTAATTCCCTCTTCATACATCTCCAGACAAGAAGGAGCTGTTGCAGGCATGGCAACTGACTGAGCTCAAAATGAAAAAACAACCCAATACAAACACTGTTTGCCACCCCTGTTTGTGAAAGTATGGTTTGCGTTCTTTTCCTTAACTATAACAAAAGCGCTTTTTTGCTGAAAAACGCTTTTTGTGTGAAACTTAAGTTAACCCAGTATCAAGACCCTACACCCTTAGACAGTCATCGGCTCAGACCTTGGGTCTTTCCAGATGTCGCTATCCTGCTCACTGGCTAATCCAACACGAAATGTGCGGGCTGGTGCACACGTGTGTGTGCAGAACGTGGGTGTCTCCAGCGGCTGGTGGTCTTAGACAAGCTGCCTTTGCAATAGACGCTGCTCTCTCCGGCTGCTGACGCCCAGGTTCCTCAGACCTGCCGTCTCTCTCTAGTGGCCGACACTGACCTCTGAGCCTACTTGGCCGGCAGTCCAACTTGAAGTTCGCTAGTGTTCACACACAGACACAGAAAAGACAACGCACTTGCACACAACATGGTTGCAAATATAATTTGGTAAGAATATAGGGCAGCCTGCAGTGATATAGTGCTGGGCTCAGAGGAACGTACTGCCCAGCAACCTGCATATACATGACTGGTCCTTTTTAGCCCTTTCCTCTCTCTTTCCTCCACCCCAATCTACCTTGATTCCTCCATTCCCCGGCTTTTGGTTGGTCACCTCAACATCCCAAATTAAGCTTCATAAAATATTCTCTGCTCTGTCCCTTTTCTCTCTGCATCCCACGGTAAGTTCTATACCCTGGCATGCAATCCCCCCTACTCGTCTAGGGTTCCTGGGAGAGAATCTCTTTCCTTGACCCACCTCACCTCTCTCTTTCCATGGACCTAGAAAAGCAGATCACTGTGCTCTGTCTTCACTGATTACATTCCTCCTGTTTTCCTTCCTATTGTTGTTGTTCCTCTGATTCTTACAGCCTTTATGTTTTAGTCGCAATCTTACAGCACCGCAGTGAATGTTGTTTCATATAAAACACCTCTGAATTAGGGCTCTTCTTAACAGGGTTCTGCTTCTTAGAGTGTTGGTCTGATACTCCGTACTTGCATCTTTTCTATCATTATGGCAAGCAGTACGATACAAACACCTCACGAAGTCAAAGCACACTATGTCTATAGAGATGCATTCTTAGAAAGCCTCTCAATTAGTTCCATGGAAATTCAATCCTGTCAATGACGGCTAATCAGACTGAAGTAACTCCATAGGTTAATTTTTCTTACTTCTATATCAACTTGTTCCTTTCTTTTACTGCTACAGAAGTTAGGAACAAATTGGCAAGTACTTTATCATCTTCATACACAAGTACATAATTCTGTTTAACAAATGCAGAACTTAATAAGAGAGAGAAATGCTTACATAAATACTTACGCATCATTAGCTGTTCATGTCTACAGCCATTAGCTGTATTAGTTTTTCTACCAGACAGGCTTTTTCCTTGGTTTTGTTCTCAAAGTTAACCACTTTGAACCAATTGTTTTAGAAGCTAATCAATTTCAACCTTTCACAAGCAATACTAAAACGGATTTCCCTTTACTCTAATGAAGTCCATTTTCTTAATCTTCACCCTCCATATCATTATAGTCTTTTAACAACTATCAAGAAGCATTCTAGCCACAATCCAATCTAGCAGTCTTCCTCCCATCTGGAAATACTAAAGGTAAGGATCGCAAAAACTCTAGATTCACAGCCTCAAAGATCCTGAAGTTTTCAACTGACCCTTCAAAGTGACGTAGCAAGGGCTCTGACCTGCTTGTTCAGCCATCCATCTCAGCATTTATGCTGAGATTTGACCAAACCAATTTATTTTACACAACTAATGTCTATGTTTAAACAAAGGAAAAAGATACACTGATATCTCCTTACAATTTAAAGTGAGGATTAAGTATATAACACAAAATAATCTATAGGTTACCTTGAGCAGAAGTTACCCATGTTACTACACAGTGTAAAATACACTCTCTACATAGCAGACAAACCCGCAGGAACTTACTCTGCCATGAAGTACAATATCCTCAAGCTGGGACATACTGTAGGTTAGACAGTTTGTTTTGAGTGCGGGGTTTTTTTTGTCTGTTTGCTTGTTTTGCAACAGTTACACTGACAACTAGCACGGTGACCAACCCCAGAACTGCCCCCCTTCTCTAGCTGCAAGTGCCAGTTTTATAAAAGAAAAATTTTAAGTAAAACAAAGAAAAGCTCAAGCAGTTGAAACCCTTTTTTCAGAGACAGGACGCAATTGATCGCAGATGGCTTAACACTGTCGATTGATATATAAGCAATTTAGCATTAAAGAGATGATAGTTATTTGAACAAATAAGTAACTGGTGATTTCATTTTCTACCATACTTGGCATCTCACAACATTTTCTAGAGCAAGAAACTTGTCCATTTCCATCAAATTGTGTTAAGAGATCCTGCCTCTACCACAGCTACCATACCGTCTTCCAAATAACTTTGAATTAATTTTGTGGAGACATAACGACATAACATGGTGAACGCCAGCTCCACAAAGTTTTCTGTGCAACTGTTCCGAAGCCATGAGCAATTATTAAAATGTAACAAATTAAACAGTCCAAATAAACACTCTTATTCCTTTAATAAATAGCCATGAAATCAATACTTAAGTCAACTTTTAATTTAAACTGAAGGACACCGAAAGTTGCATGACAGTGTTTGGAAATTTGTTGAAACCTCTTACAACGTTTTTTGTTTGTTTGTTTGTTTGTTTTAATTTAAACAATTTAAAACTTAAACTAATGTTGGAGCTTTTGATATTGTCAGCGGCATCTAAAATTATTTTTTATGGAAAACAGAGTTACCACCTTTAGTCTGAAGTAAGATTTGCACATCTGACAGTGCCTCCCTTCGCCCCACTGCCCTGCCTTGATGGTCACACACTGGAGTGAGCTCTTTCCCCTGAGGAGTTCAAGCACGTTCAGCTTACACACAGTAAAATGAAACAGAACACACATAAAGACACTTGATTGCTTTGCTCATGCTCCAATACTTGCATTATTTCAGGAAAACAAAGGAAGCCTATTATTCAAAACAAGATAATATTATTATTTTGAGTGACATTATTTAAATTAAATGTCTGTTTCCTGTTATCAACTTCATCTCATTCAATTCTTATCCTTCTTTATATTCAGTTCTATGAATCAATACCACTTCTGTAAAAATGTCATGCTTTTTGTTCTTGCATACTTGATTGATTGTACACAATCTCCTTACTAGTAACTATAACTTTTATAAAACTTTTTAGATGAGATTTTATACTCTGAATCATGCATGCTCCCGTGATTTCATATGTCTCAGAATTAATAAGTCTTGGTCATATAGTTGTTTTTGTCTAAAGATGGCATCCATCCATGAATAAGGCTGATTTAGTTCATGTTTATTTAAATGTGCCCACTTTTTTTGTTCAATATACACATAAATATATGTAGATGTTGCCTTCCTAATTGTCTCAAAGTCATCAGGAAAAAAGGTAAAGGCTTATCACAAGCAAACAGCAAACACGTGAAAATGCCATCTGTTAATAAGTATTATCAACCGAAAACCCCAGGCAGTTTTAGGTTTTGAACCTGCATGGAGCAAAAATACAGCAGAGGATCAATTATAACTGAGGACACTTAACAATACCTTTTTGTTAAAAACAGTTTGGCAAGTTAAACAAAGGCCAATTTAACCAAAGCAGCCCAAACCCAAGCTTGCTCTCATTAAGATTTCCATTTCTATAGAGTCAAAAAAAAGAAAAAAAAAAATTACATGAAAATACTGTTCAGCTGCAGGCCAGAGTCGAGAGGATCAAGCTGATACTGAGAACACACGCCGTGCTGAGGAAAAAAAACATTATACCTTTCCTGTAGGTCAACTCCTTTTCCAAAAATAAAAAGACAAATACCTTTCTTCCCATCTGACAAAAAAGGGTTTTCTTTCAGTTACTTCTACCCACAATATCTATTTCTTACTTTCTTTGTCTACGACTCCCAATATGTAATAAGAGCCATGACAGATTAATTTCATTAAATAAGGCTATTTTTCAAGGCAATCCTCAAACATAAGGAGTCCTTTGTTACCTGCAAAGGCAATGAATCACACAGTTTTAGGAAGAATCTAATTTGATTTGCCTTCCTCCAGATTAGCATAAGAAGCAGCCAAAGAACTCAAAATAATCTGATCTCTTCCATAAGACTTAAAAGGTATGATTAGAAATGTAAAACCAGGCTGGGACAGATCCATGCAGACTAAAATGCAAACTAAGAGAACAAGCAGCTTTAAAACCCTTCACCCTCTGTGGGAGTAGGAGGCAGGGAAACAGGTGGTCTTATGCCTTAGCACATATTCCTAAATACTGAGCTTTAACTCATATCTACTTGGTCTGAATTTGTTAAAACAAGGCATAAGTATAAATAAGACTATGTATTCAACTGGAGGGTAAAACATATTTCTGTTTACTGTTCCTCTGATAAACCCTTGATTGCTTATATATTAGCATTTAAAGTTATACTTTAAAAAAATTATATTAAGAACATATATTAAAAAATGAAATCACTCAGAAGGGCAAATGTTTCCCTAGACTTCTAAACATATTAACAATTCAAGTGATATAGCAAATATATCATCAATATGGTATCAAAATAATGAAAACATTTAGAATATTTAGAATGTAGTTCTATACTTAAATTATCATTCAGGTCAATATTTGTGGAGTAATCTTATTGCTACAGCTTAAAAATAAACACCTAAGTATATTCCTTCCACCAAAATTTTGCAGGTTTTCATTCTTCTACACAGTCTCAGAATGCTACTTAGTCACAAAGTGAAGCACACTAGAACACTGTTTGCTCCAACTCATTTCTCCTGATACAAAACAACTAGGATGATAATTTGGAATACTTTGAGTAAGTGAAAAACATCCCAAAAAAACAAATAGAGACCAATAGTTCCTCTTGTCTCACTTGCCCATACAGGTTGACTTTTGT
>VWYH01004259.1:148855-207719 GCA_013399365.1 Pampusana beccarii | reverse complement strand
GCAAATATATCATCAATATGGTATCAAAATAATGAAAACATTTAGAATATTTAGAATGTAGTTCTACACTTAAATTATCATTCAGGTCAATATTTGTAGAGTAATCTTATTGCTACAGCTTAAAAATAAACACCTAAGTATAGTCCTTCCACCAAAATTTTGCAGGTTTTCATTCTTCTACATATTGTCAGAATGCTACTTAGTCACAAAGTGAAGAACACTAGAACACTCTTTGCTCCAACTCATTTCTCCTGATACAAAACAACTAGGATGATAATTTGGAATACTTTGAGTAAGTGAAAAACATCCCAAAAAAACAAATAGAGACCAATAGTTCCTCTTGTCTCACTTGCCCATACAGGTTGACTTTTGTGGGAATTTCAGCTTTCAGGGGAAAACAAACACACACACACCACTGTAACAAGCTACATTAAATAAAAAAGCTGCTAATATGATTTGCCCTCACTTTTCTTTGAGGGGTTCTCTAGCGCTTTTTAAATGCAGATAAACTGACGCCAGTACCTCCGTAATGCGGCCTGGCTGGTGCTGGGGGTACCAGCTGACTGAGAGGCAGAAGCTCACTGGTGATGCTGAGTTTAAGCTGGCAATTTAGTCCTCAGTTTGGGGTAGAAAACCAGCATTTAATATACTACCATTGAAAGCTAATGATAACTGACCCATTCCTGTCACTTAAATCAACTTTATACACTAACAAGAGCCAATTTCAAACTCAAAATGCAATATAGTAAACCAAACTATACTCACAGTGTCAAACAGTACTTCAGTTAATCAAGTTTAACTGCTTCAATCCCTCAGAAACATTCATCATCCTGACATGCTCAGCAGAATGAAAAAAAAGTCTAACTCTGAAGTCAGCATCAGTTTGCAAAAGTACAAATATTCTAATAGTTTGTGAAAAAAATAGTTTGCTCTTTACATACTAACCATTTAACTTTACTGTCCCAATACAACACAATCTTTTCTCAAAATGGCTTAGTTTCAATAAATTAGATGTGGTTTCATAGTAACTACGGCCCTCAATGTGCAATATTTTACACTGAAACCATCACAAGATTTCAATGAAAGTCAACAACTGATGCGAAACTCTAAAATAAACACCACAGAAAGATACACAGTGCTGAACCCAAACACTTGCAAAGCATTCAGTGCCATGGCCTTAGCTAAACTTTCTGATTTTGGATATCAGAAATACTTTTCAAGTTTCCTATGGGCCATTTTCCAAACCACTTCTGGCTTAATTCTGGACTGCTAGCACTGATGCCTATCAGGTTTCCTTCATTTAAAAATTAAATACAAAAAGTTGAACCTTACAAAAAATCTGAACGTTCAGGCATATTAATTTTCTCCCCCTTTACTTTGAGAGCACTCCAAAGCCTCAAGATGTCATACTAAGTTATGACTTTGTCCAAATCTGTTCTGCAGGTGGACATTAAAAGGTATGTCTTAGAAAAACTTAAGACTTGTCTTAAGTTGCTCCGAAAATTCAAATTCAGCTCAATCCAAGTTCTCTGTTCTAAATAGCGCAATGCCAGTGCCTTTACTAAATGAATTGTTATCCTTTAGATCATTTGCGTATAAGCTGGGGAACGACCTATTAGAGAGCAGTGTAGGGGAAAGGGACCTGGGGGTTCTGGTGGACAGCAGGATGCCCATGAGCCAGCACTGTGCCCTTGTGGCCAAGAAGGCCAATGGTAGCTGGGGTGTATTAGAAGGCTCTCCTCCCCCTCTACTCTGCCCTGGTGAGACCACATCTGGAATATTGTGTCCAGTTCTGGGCCCCTCAGTTCAAGAAGGACAGGGAACTGCTGGAGAGAGTCCAGTGCAGGGCAACAAAGATGATTAAGGGAGTGGAGCATCTCCCTTATGAGGAAAGGCTGAGGGAGCTGGGTCTCTTTAGCTTGGAGGAGACTGAGGGGTGACCTCATTAATGTTTATAAATATGTAAAGGGTGACTGTCACGAGGATGGAGCCAGGCTCTTCTCAGTGACAACCAATGATAAGACAAGGGGCAATGGGTACAAACTGGAACACAGGAGGTTCCACTTAAATATGAGAAGAAACTTCTTCTCAGTGAGGGTGATGGAGCACTGGAACAGGCTGCCCAGGGAGGTTGTGGAGTCTCCTTCTCTGCAGACATTCAAAACCCACCTGGACACCTTCCTGTGTAACCTCATCTAGGTGTTCCTGCTCTGGCAGGGGGATTGGACTAGATGATCTTTCAAGGTCCCTTCCCATCCCTAACATTCTGTGATTCTGTGATTTGAACATTTGCAAACACAGACCTCCGTGGTCCATTCTTTGGTTTATCCTTGGGGTACATGATCTCCCCCAGTCACACACTGGCCATGGTCCGACCATGTCCCTCCTAGTCCTGATCCCTTGGCTCGAATGACCAGACCGTACCTCATCTCCTTCCCTCCTGTGCTTCCCGGCAGTGGGAAACACGTCCCAGGCGGATGGGGCGCACACGGCACCTGCTCCAAGGAGCTGCACGGAGCAGCAGCACGGAGCTCTCCTGACGTGCTCCTCTGTGCTACAAGCAGAAACTCTACGTAAAATGACCGCACAGTCTAAATTTTAGTTCAGAAAGCTACTATGAGGCTTTGGTAGCTCCCCCCTGCAGCAATGGCATGCGTAGGCTACATATTCTTTTTAAAGTCACCAAATGACTGTAAACTGAGCATGCAAGGACGAACAAAAGTCCTACTTAGTAGACATACTGAAATAAAACGGAGTTCAGTGTTTTACTCTGTTTCTGAATGGAGAACTCATTCAGTCAGCTTAGGCAGAAAAGGAAGGAAAAAAAATTATGGCTGATTTGGGAAATGCCACCAAATTCAGCTGTGTAAAAGAGTGATTAATATGAAGAGAAAGCTCCTCAGCAGCTGCTGATGAAAGGGTGGGCAGGATGATGCATTTAAAAAAATGGCTATTGAAAGCCTACTTGTTTTTTCTCACCTACAAATTAAACGTTTTCATGTGTTACCATTAACAGAAGACTGGTGGTCAAGCTACCAACTTTCTTCCCTCCCCACTACTGAAATGGGCTCTTAAAGTATCAGATTCATCTTTTTAGCCAATTCAAAGTCTCTTAATCTTAATTGTGTGTACAGAACATCTAAAACTTGCTTTCATTGCATGACAGTCTGCCTTGTGCTATTGTTCTTGCTATTCGCCCATAAGAAGCATTAAGAAGCATGTGATTAGCACCATTTGATTACCTATTCTTGCAATTCAACACATTTTTGTATTGCTGAAGTTAGTATTTCTGTTGCTTGCAAACAAGCCGGGCTTTGACTGGACATCTCAGCTCCATATAACCTGGTCTCAGTTTTCATGTCAAGAAGAACTGTATAATAATTGTTCCAGCAGTTTTCTTGCAATTTCTTTCTTTTTCTCTCAACTAACTGTAAGGATAAGGTTATTTTAAGCATGAGCACTGAAGAAACTTGAGGTCTGTCATTGTGGAAATGGGACAGGGAGAGGGGGAAGATAGGGAAGAAGGACCCTGGCTAAGTTAGACGAGTTTCTCAACTTCCTTCAATTAGACTGAAAAAATATTACATCTTCCAGTAGCTTGGAAATGTCACTTATTTTATTTAGAATTCTGCAGATGTGATGTGGAACATCATCTTATTGGCTGCTTCCAATAAAACACCGATCACTGGACCAGACTCAATCTGTAGCTGACACAGTAAGATCTTGTAATGTTACAACTTCACCAGTAATTTTGCCATAGAAAGCAGAACGGCCCAGAAAAATAGTGTCAAAAAAGTATTCTTGCTATTCACTGTTCTGCAGTAGATATTCAATGTTGTGCAGTAGATCTCTCTGATCTTAGAGGAAATTCTGCTCTACATCCTCAGTCACTGTCCCTAACTCATTCATAAAAAACATGTCCCATGAAACCAACTTTAAGAACATGAGGATTCTTACTGAAAAGCTATTTCAATAAGAAAGCTCACTATTGTTTAATCAGTTAAAAGATGATTTTCTGTTCTTTTTACTTATCAAAGCATGCTAATCAATGAAGTATCTTTTATGCCAAAATTGCTTTACACATTAATATAATACTGGAATAATACAGTTTACTAAGCCAATGCTACAAGCTTTCAGCAATGTTTGAAAATGCAATCATGCTAGACATTCAGCTTGTTAAAGGCAAGAAAAGCTCTTACGCAGATGTAGGAGCAGATTAGTCAGTTCTGTGAAGCAAAGATCAGAACGTGAGAATTGAATGTCAACATTTTAATATTTTAGGATGCATATTATTGTTTTAAGAGTTAAGAAACTTAATGTAAGATATAAAAAAAGAAGACACTAGGAACTTGCAGGAGTACATGACACATTTAAAGAGATCTGAATTTTTATATAGCTTCAACCTTTTACCAGTTTAAAGCTTGTAATTTTTTCCATCTTTATTGATTCTTCTACAGGATGGCTAAAACACTGCTTGAATTACCTTAATCAAGATCAGTCTCAAAACTGTGGTAGAACCGCCAATTGCTTGGTCATGTGTTTTTAATTCATTAACTTCCCAAGCCTGCAATGTCTAGACTGGAGATAAACCACGCCTGCAACAAAGGCGACCACTGACTTCACATCCAAAGTGTCCAATTAATTCTCACATTCTGTTTCCTTCTCCAGAAAGCTGAGAACTGGGATAAACAACCATCTCCTGTTTGACGTGGTTGCTGAAAACACGACACTATGGTCAAGATACCAGCATTCCCCTACTGATCTCCTATAGATAGTCCTATAGACAGTCTCTAAGGGATGTGAAGAGTATTACTAGTCAAACTAAGAGAATATCAATGTTTATCAGCTCCCTGAAGCAGAATCACACTACGAAAGCAGCAATGTATTTATTATTCCATATATAGAAATAAAAGCTTTTGGTCCTCTATCTCACCAGTACTTTCCAATGGAAATTCAAGGTTTTCATATAGATCTCTTTCCTTTGGATTCTAGAAAGTGACTGCAATTTGAATTATGTAAAGCTTACAGGTTGTATCTAAAAATAGCTTATTTTGAATGATCCTTAAAAGCCTTGAAAAGCCCAAGCTTAAAGAAGCTCTTAAATTAAAACTATGACACATAGATGAGTTCCATCTGAGCAATCAATGCTGACACATTAATAATCAAATAAAATATGCTGCAGTATATCTAACATTTTGCAGCTGGTACAACAGAGCTATTATCTAATGCAGATATATTTACCAAATTCCATATTTTGTAGTACAAGCATTTAAAATCAAAATAATTTCTTTTTACTTTCTTAATAATTAACCGGTAATCTAAAGACATTTCAAATGTAAAGCTAATCAGTTGCATTTGAATTCAGTTTTATCTCAAGTCCTAGGATAGGCCTTCAGCTCTAACTTTGCATTGCCATCTTTCTTCCTCACCCAAGCAAGTATTTCCAGCCACGTGGCAAGGATCAGGCACCCTGGCAAAGGGAAGACATCTATAAGACAAATATAAAAACTAGAGCTTTGGGTTTTAGAAAGTTAAGATTTCCAAACCACAGCAATGTTTTTAGCCTTTATAACTAAAGTATACTGTTATAAGGACCAGAATAAAACATTTAATTTGATTGTATTACCTTGCAAAACTCCAATAATTAAAAAAAAAAAAAAAAAATTATTGTCATCCATAAATATGCTTTAACCTTCTACCATACAAATAAGGATATCCTTTTCCACTAGCTCAGTGAAGCTATGCAAATTGTCATAACAAAGTTTGCTTCTGTACTAATTTATTCCAAAACTGCTTTCCAATTTCAGAAAAAAGATATTTGTATTGGGGAGGGGCATTTTTCCTCTCCAAGTGTGCACATATTTTTGTATCTTGTTTTATTATGCAAAAGAAAATACTTCTATTTGAAAACTGAACTAGAAATACATCTGCAATGAGAATGTATGAATACACAACATTTTTCATCATTGTAACACAGCATTATTGGGGAATAAACTGACAGATGGAGACTCCAATGCATTCTGTGGACTACACTGCAGATCAGTACACACTAATGGATTCACATTATCTGAGAGAGGACATCTGTCTTAGAAGAAATTATTGCATTTCATACTTAAATTACCCATTCTGTTTTTGTTTAACATTAACTCTATGCAGAAGTGTACATGATTTAATTGTACCTACATTGCTAAGGCTGCTCATTATGCTTAAATATAGCTGTGTAAAGCACCTTAACTGGTTTGTCTGTCATGCTTCGTGACATGATCTAGTTGAATCTTTTCAGGTTATCTAGACTGAAGTTATTAATTCAGTTCTATAAATTATCCACTTACATTTAGAATGGATTCATTTATGAAAAGAGTATTAAGTGGCCATACAGCGCTCAATAAAAGGGAAAATTTTCTGTGCAAGTATAGCAATGGTACATCTTCAAAACCTTAAATTATCTGAGTTTAAATCTTAACAAATGTTAACTCACCTCCTTCCCCAAACACATTTCTCATCGTATGGTCAACCAAACTCTGTATGCACAAGTAAACCATTTATGTGGATTATCCTCATTACTATTCACAGACACAGGCGCACATATATATATATACACGCACGAATATATACACACGCACATATGCACATATATATATATACACACATTAAAAATTTCATTTTTTCCAAATGCTTGTACATGTGTAATACATGTAATTTTTAAATAACCAGAAAAAATAAACTATTCTTACCTTTTCAACTGCTAATTGTTTTGATGGTTTTTCTGATTCTCTCTCTTTCTTTTTCTCTTCTTTCTTTTTTTCTTTTTCCTTCTGAAAAAAAAGGCATTTTGCTAGTACTTAATAACAAAGCATTTGCAAACATATTGAATGTCCACAGTCATACAGAATATAGAGATCTTCAGTTACTTCCTTTTAATTCAGTTTATGCCTGTATCTGTTCTGCTTCCAGAAGTGACTCATTTTGTTCAAATAGAAGTACTAAAAATATTTTAACTCTGAGAATTCAATAAATTCTCAAATATAGTACCACTAAAAATAGTGGAACTCTGACAATTCAATAAATTCACTATATTACCTGCTCATCTGCATTTCTTATGAGCAGAAGGGAAAAAAAAAAAAAAAAGTGCTGCTTCTCCTAAGCTCAGCAGATCTGAAAAGAAGAAAACATCTACAAGTACTCCAATTACCTCTGATAACCTCTGTCATTAGGATGGATATCAGTCTCTTTGACCAAAGAACTATAGGAGGGTAATTTGCACGCATTTTTCTGCAGAGTTACTAATTTTTAAAAGCTAACCTAGTAGTCTTAAAAAAACCACTGCTGAATGTAGAAAGTTGACTTGGACCATACGACAGACCTGATGATTCATAAGACATTAAATTGTTCCAGAAAGAGAAAACAAAGAGATCCCTTTACCTGAATGCATCATAACAACATTACAGAAGTACTACAGTATAGTACTAGTGAGGGTACTTGAACATTAAAATGCACGGAACAAGCATTTACCACGGCTAATAAAGGAGATGAGACAGAAGCTCCTAAATATTCTTTCAGTCATTAGACTTGGATCCCTCTGTTCAAAGCCTCAAAACAACTTTGTTCCACAAAACACTGTTTTTTAGCAAGTTTCCCAATATTAGGAGGAAGGTTGGGGAGGTTAGACTGAGAGTTAGATAACTGTCCATGCAGCGCCAGTATTAAAAAATAAAACAGCTTACTAGGCTACAGGCTTCTGCCAATAAGGATTTTTTTTTGCTTTTTAACATCCAGTATACATAATTTGTAAATCTGTGTAACATGATGTTTGATTAAAATAGCTCTAACATTAAGATGAAGTGGGTTTGTGTGTTGGTTGTTTCTTTCTGGGGTGGGGGGAGGCAGGGGCCAGGAACTGGACTGGCAGGGGGGACACAAGTTACACATTCTTCACAACTTCAAATAGTCAATTTTCAAAACTTTCACCATATTTACCAGATGGAGTGGTGTTTGTCAGCTGAGGTTACTCAAGTCCCAACTAACCCCCGTGAATTATTTCATCAGGTGTTAACCTGAACACTCAGGTGCTGGAAAGCGAGACTATCACACCAAGCATCTGCTCAAATGTGGGTGTCACTTGAGCAACAGGAAGCAGTGACCACAGCCATGAAACTGCAGTTAAGGGCAATTTGGAATGTCTGTTTTGAAGAAAAGAAACAGAGACCAACTTAGACTTTAGTGAGCACTAGAATACAAAAATGAGTATCGTAGTCCAAAGCAGAGGTCCGGCCAACACCGTACCACACCTGTGGCGGTGCCAGGTGTTCAAAAAAAGGTCTGTATGACTGAGACATCACAGTGTTTTATTTTGAGGCCATTGTAATCACCTGAGATTTGCAGACTTACTGAACTACGATTACAACTGCATGGCCGTGCCTTTCCAACGAAGCTTGGCCTTCTCACATTACTGTGTGTGTCACTGATCTTCCTACCAACCTGCGTTCTAAAGATCCCCAAAATCCTGCGACCACGACCATGTACTGCACACAAATACACTGCCAGAGCAATAACCTTTCCAAAAGTCGTTCATTCCTTGTTCCCACTCCAACTTTTCCAAGCTGAATGATTTAAATTATTTAATCTCTTCTCCTGTGGAAGCTTTTCTACATCTTAGGCCACTGGGAGTTGTTTCCTCCTGGGAAAGGTTGCTGGAAGTCTCATAACAGCACACTTACTTTTTAAACACAGTACCTTAACTTTACTTGAATATGTTTAGGTGGAAGGAGAGCTAAACCTTTTGCATATCATCATCTACAGGAATCTAGAAACTTTTATTCTTCAGGACTTCAAGAACAAGGAGGGCTTGCAGTAAGTTTCATATGGTGAACACTCCATAAAGGTGACCCAATACAAATAAAGTCCTTAACAAATACTTGACCGTTTCATAGTGAATATATGAAGACTTAAACTTTTCACCAGCATTTCTGCCTATACACCTCACAAAGCCTACAGAAACTCCCTTGATTCCCAGTGACTTTATTTTCATTCACTTCATTTTCATTGTGGACTTGAAAACCTGTAAGTCCTTCATCTTCACACTTCACAATTTCAATATGTGAGCTTTCTGCTTCAGCTCCATTAGAGAAAAATGAATTAAGACTAAATAAAAACATTTCTCAGATGCTGTCTTCATGCCAGAATTTCAACTTATGAGTTTCATGACTTGCAAAAGCAGTCAAAAAGCAATATGAAGACAATAAAATTAAACTCATACTGGTTTTAAAATTCTACGCAAAAATTATTCTTTTTTTTTCTCCAAGATCCATTTTTAGCAACGTGGCATACTAGCTACAGAGACAAACTTTCAAATTTGAATCCATCAAGAGAGATGTGTGAGAAAGCAAAGGCAAACTTCATTCCAAGTGGTGGCTGCTGCTGTTCCTGGTACGACTTAAAAACCATGTCAAATCCAGCAAGTCTTGTGGTCTAGTCCATGGCACTGTCATTTAAATTTTAATTAATGTTTAAATATAGCTGAACTGAAATAACATCTGACCATGTTTTCTGTATTTAGAAGAAAAGACAGGGCTTATGTTTAGCTTGTAAGTTATTTCATATACTGTATACAGTCTCAATTTAGAGTGAAATATCCAAAACAGTCTAACATTGAGCATCCACATTCTAAAAAAATGTATTCCGTTATTGTTGCAAATCGTGACATTTAATAAAGTTCATACAAATGATGCCTCATCTGCTTGGGTTTGTGTTGTTTGTCAAAGGCCCTTCTAAACAGTAAATGTAAGGTCAGGACATACACACATACCCCAGCAAGAAAGGATATGAAAACCAGTATGAGTTAACAGAAGTGTCACTGAATTAATTCTATATTGATCTCCAAGGAAACTGAACTAGATGGCTGGAACAGTACTGATAATTTAGATTCTGAAACAACCAAGTATATATTAAAAAAACACCAAAAATTATTCCCGAGAAGAGAGGACAATGGCACTCATGCCCATTAGCTGGGAATGAAATGGTGTTTCCACAGTTTTGTGACATTAAATCCGAGCAGAACTAGAATTTTCACATATCACAATCGCACATGTGCTTTGTCTCACTGTATTGTTTTTTTTTCACATATCTAGTCTAGGAAGCAAGGAGACAAGTACTTTAAATGCCTGAAGTAATATCAGCAACTCAAATTGTCTAGTTAGCTCAGTGAAATGACTCTATATAAATGTAAAAATTTGTGCAAAGCAGTAACCTGACAAGAGCTACACCCCAAACCAATATACCTCTGCTTTGCTCTTCTCGGCAGTGGCTTGCAGAGAAGGAGAGGATGCCAAAGGCTGAGCAGCATCAGAAGAAGAGATCTGTGCAAAACAGGAAAGAAATGAGAAAGAAAATAAGCAAGAACAGCTGGGAAGGGAGCGAGCAGAGGCAGCTAAGAGACGTGATTTTCATTCTTTTTTTTCAATAATTTTGGGGGTGGAGAAAAAAAATACAACATAAAAAAAAAGAGAAAAAGTATTTCCTTTTTTTTTAAATCAGTATGATTTTTAAAGGAAATCTGTCAGGTAGGAATGAGTGACCTATAATGAAATTCACTAGGATAGAATATAAGAAAATGAACCTGGATAAGATCGTATCACAGGCCTAAGAAAAATAATTAGGTTTCATCCATTGTTCAATTTTACCCAGTGTGACTATTGAAATATTAATGTCCTGAAGCACGAAGGCACACCATCCCAGAGGAGGGGGAGCGAGGAGAGTGCCTTTGTTCTTGTTCACTGTAACAGAATATTTTTATTAAGAGGAATGCAGAATAACTCTGAAGGTTATACATTAATTAATAAGTTCTAATTAACTCTTCTCTAAGAGCACTCTGAATGAGTAAAAAGCTAAAGGTTAATATAAAGCTGCATCCTAGCAATAGGGTGTCAGACCTTACAGACAGGTGATACTTCTTTTCTAGGAATCAGTATGTAAAATTGCTATTAGTAACACTAGACTTCCAGAATTATCCAAAAGGTATGTGTTATATATGCAACAGACGCTGTATACTCAAGAAAAAAGGATTTCTCTAAATGTATTTTCATACATCTTCCTATCCTATTTATTTATGCATAGTTGATCACTTTAATGGAAACATTATCTTTCTATTTCCCTTACTAGAAAAATGCAACTGAAATACATTTACCAAACATGTAGAAGATCCTCAGAGCTACAAAGCTCACATTTTGCTGTTTTCTGTCACCTCTACTATCTACAAGAAAAATTTTAAAATGAATGATGCTATTACAGAGCAGGTCATTATGTTGGACCGAAACAACCAATTTAGATGACATGTTTTTACTTAGTTTAAAAAAAAAAAACCAGCTTGCACTAAAAGGAAACTGAAAGCTAAAAAAATAAAACAAAACAAAACAAACCTGCCTCGTGGTCTAAATACCCCATATTTCTTACAGAAAATCCTACCAGTACTATAGCTTACATAGCTGGAATATTCATAGAATACATAGTATTTTTACAAACTCAGAAACTATGCTTATCCTGGAAGATGGTGTAGAGCTTCAGGAAAGATACTTAAAAAGTTTATTTTAAAACCAAATTTTACCT
Organism: Pampusana beccarii; assembly: GCA_013399365.1. Lineage (NCBI taxonomy): Eukaryota > Metazoa > Chordata > Aves > Columbiformes > Columbidae > Pampusana > Pampusana beccarii. The sequence continues at coordinate 196,118 of VWYH01004259.1, read as the reverse complement.
GCAGAAATACGAAACAGAATCTTCATTTTTAAATTTACTGTTTTAAAATGCTCAGCTTATTAGAAGAGTTATGGATACATCTGCTGCAATGAAGCAGTTTCTCAAACTGTAGCATTCTGTTGCTATAGGAACACAAGGATCCTGTTTATTTCAATTACACCACATTGTAACCAAATAAAGATGTCAGAAAAATGACTCGGTAACTACATATATTAAACTATGAGTGCTGTGTTCCTTACTAAGATTTCAACTAAATGTAAATGTGTGCTAATGACACATCCTAGATATACTTTCAAGTTTCTAAAGATAAAGTGAGACTTTTTTGTTTCATTCTTTTATATTCTTCAGATTGTAAGAGAATTTCAGCTTGATAGCTCTCACAGGTGAACAGCACGTAACAGCTACTCATCATGCAGAACCAGGTAAGCAGAATTTCATTTGGGGGTTCGGGGGAGAATCAGCACTATAGATGTTTGCATCACATTTCCATCCTTCCAAAACAGTCCTCTGCAATCTGCATATTTTCTTCATAAATTACGAGATTATCTGACCTATGATAAGGTAATCCTATGAAAGCCTGAAAGTAATTATTATAGTTTGCAAATCAAGTATTGGAGAAGCGTCATGTACGCTGTAAGCAGGGGACAGAATGAAAAGCAGTTGCCATCTAACCTGGGGTATGGAACGGGATGTACAAGTTGAGACATGCCCGAGCGTAATGTTTAAACAGTAGCACTATTTTCACTTCAGGCTAAAAAACAGCACCTGAAAGCACACTTCACATATGCAAATATTGAACTAAGCAAGAGTACAAAAGGCAGATGACTGAAGATAATCTTTATGAGCAGACACATTACAATGTATAAAGAACTGATTAAGTTTATATAACGAAAGCAACAGCAAGAGTTCGGGCTGCCAAACAGCTTTATCACCGCTGCACCGTATTAAATTTATCTACCATGCAGCGCCAGATATGGAAATCCGAATGAAAAAATCTAATCAAGTCACACTGAGTGGCTGGATAAAGTTAAACATAAAACCGGATTAAAACAGGGGCTGGTACAGCCCATTGTGGTGAGCGGTTAAGCAGTCAGAGAGCAGCAAGAGCTGATCAGGGTATCGGCGAAGCCTGAAGAGATACTTGCTCTTGGGACAGACCAAGGCTGAGGGGACAGCTGACCTGTCAGCCCTGTTAGGGTTCCCCATGGCACCGGTCCATCTGCCTAGGCCGCGCACAGCCCCACACCGCCCAGACCCTGCATAGCCCCACACCGCCCAGCCCCACACCGCCCAGGCCCCGCACAGCCCCACACTGCCCAGCCCCACACCGCCCAGGCCCCGCCCAGCCCCACACCGCCCAGGCCCCACACAGCCCCACACCGCCCAGGCCGAGTGCGGTGGAGCCTCAGCAGGGCCAGCGCCGCCCGGCCAGGCCCCAGCACCACAGGGCCAGCGATTCTGCTCCGTGTCCCTGCCCAGGTGACACATTGTGTCACGTCTATATACCAGAACCAGCACCAAATGTAAGTAAAACCTATAAAACACTGCAGTGTTAAAGGTGTTCTTTTATGATCTTGGGATTTTTTCCAGTTAGAAGACTGAATTTTCACTAACATCCAAGTCATTCTTAAGGATGCTAATGCCTTCTTCAAGCATGAAGAGAAACCAAACACCACAGTCATCAAGTGCTTGGTTTTAAGGAGACTTTAAAACACCCATTCTTAACTCAAACTAACCCATATACTATATTTTAACAGACCAGCAAAGTTGCTTGATATTCTGAGATCTCAGTAAAACCTCACAGTTTTTGTTCTCCCTTGTAACTGCCCCCCAACTCTTACTTTGAAATGTTGTGGTGTGTTCATAGTGCAAACTGCAGCACACTTTACAGATGTAATATATAGCAAAAAACTCAAAAAATAATTCTTCTCATTAGCATAAATCATCCCTAAACAACTTCAGTGCTATTCTGAGGAGTTCATTGCCAAAATCCCTGGATGCCATTCAAAGTTAGCACTAATACCTTCTAGGTCCTGTTTGCAGTGCAGACGTATCATGGGCTATGGGGGGTATTAGATACGGAACAGATGAAACACCACTAAAGAACAGCGTTTGACGACAAGTTGTGTGTTGCTGGCTTATAGTTCCACTAAACCTTTGTTTTTGAAACTACTGCAGTGCTAAAGCAGCTCACAGAGCTGTTCTTGTTTGTAGTCAAAAGAGATTCACTAGCTTGCCAGAAACGGCAACTGAGAAAGCATCTGCTCGGTGACCTATTTCTGCATTCATGGCCAGCAGTGGGAGCGCTGAGGTTAGACTAACTCCGGGTCAAACCACTCACCCATGACACGTAGAGGCATCTCACTCCAGAGTAAGTCCTGCTGAACCCGCCTTTAATTAGTTGAAAGCCATAAATGCACTTTAAATATTTATAGCAGAACCCTGATCACCACTCACAATTGCCAAGCAAGGTTGTAATAATAACTTTAAAATTGCTTTTTAGGAGACTGAGATCACTGAAATGCAGCACTATGTCATCCCACATCAAAGTAACATATGGGTTTTCTACTGGGTATTTATCAGCCTTTATTAATAATTAATTGTTTCTATAAGCTTGATCAGAAGCATCAGTAAAAGAAGATTACTCCATGCTTGGGTCCAAGCTAGAGTACCTGAAACTACTGTTGTCTACAAGCAGACATCCCCTCTTTAGTGTAGGAAAAACCAATCTGGCTTGCAAAAAATTGCTGTTCCACAGCAATAATTGGCTTCTGTTATCACTTTTCTGATTTGTCAGTTTTAATCCAATTGTTACATTCCAGTGGAAACAAAGAGAAAAAAGCTAAAGTATCCGTTTCTAGAAAAGCTGGGCAATACTGACACCAGTTATGAAGTTTGAAGAGCAGACAGCAGGAAAGGTAGACAATATCTTTGTTTAACTTAGATCCAATGGAAAAAGACATTCGAGCAAAAAGGTACTAAGAGTAAGATTTTTCATCACAACCACTAAAGACAAGTGACCAAAACCTCCCCACTTTTGGCTACATGTGTAAACCAATAAATTCATCTACATTTCTACATCAAAATCTAAAAAGTAATTTCCAGCCATCTTCCAGAATTCAATTAAAGCACACACTGATCTGCTCTGATAACATATGTTAGCACTATGCTGTGGAAAGTTGTCAACTAAGACGGCCTTGATTATTGGCACCTCAAAGTACCAGACAAAAACGATGGCAACCCCTGCAACCAACTTTAGATGCTGTTAGAAAAAGAATTAAGTCCATGTGCTTGTGTGCATTAAGAATGTGTCGCAAACTGACAACTAGCATCAGAATAGTTCATTTAATTCTTAATTTAAGAGTCGTTGGGTCTTTTGTTTAAAAAGTTAATTGAGAATTACCTAAAATAGGGAATGAAGGCAAGGAACTGTTTCTGAAGTTTCTGAAGTTTCCATTTAAATTCATATGTCCACAAAATTTCGATCACATTTCAGATCAAAAGACTTGTAGTCATTTCATTTTAGCAATTCCTTCTATTGTTTGTGTTTTGGAACTCCTTTTTAGAAAGCTGATAAAATAAAAATAACCATTTTGCATAACGAAACTCAATCCCGTCTTTAAAGCACCACGTACATTCAGTGCTGAGCAAGAAAATACATATACATGCAATTGTACCATAAGATTTCATTTGCACCTATGCTCTGTGAGAAACTCTTTGGTTCACAAAAACCGTTAGATCAGAACAAAAGGATCTGCAGGTTTACAATATTTCTCCAGTTCTCTGCCCTCTTACACAGCAATGTGTTACCTGTCCCTATTTTATCCATTAAAAAGTTCTAGACTATTAAGTTATAACTTAGTAGTGGCACTATCCAAATACATACTATGCCAATAGTTCACATAAAAGCATCAAAACAAACACTATTTGGCCCCATGGCTGTGATGTAGTCTATGCACCACACTACGATTTCAAGTGAAAAAGGTAAGCTTAAAGAAGCACTACATCTACCGGAAAACCATACAAAACCTAAGAAGGATTTTACTTTAGTTCAGTTTGTACTAACATATTTCTGACGGTAGATAACAGTTGTACAAACACAGTCATTAAGGTCAAAATACTAAATAAAGTTTTCATCAAATTTTATTTGTATTTTTTACTAAATCCTGCTTCTGATGCAATGCATGTTATTCAGCCTTTTATTAAAAAGAGTTCAAGTTAAAGCATTGGAAACCTGTATTAAGCTTCAACTTAAATATGAAATTTAGGGTGCTATCACTCAGAAGATTCAAGAGATTAAAAGTGATTGTGTTACCAAACTATGACAATATAGTCAGGAAATTAGCAGCTGAACCAAATACAAAGGTGCCCTCGAGTGGCCGTTTTATATGCACACAATAGAAGGAAATACCCTAATAAGAAGACAACTACACTAATTTTACAGGTTTTAAGTTCAGCTACTATATATGTTTTTCTCATTTCAGGAGACTTTTGAGCTTATTACTGTACATCTCCAACAAATGATGACAACATTAAAATTAGTATCCTATTTTAAAGCAGTAGAAATTACAGACTATTAGATGCATACAAACACAAAACCAATTGCTTACCATTTTTTAAAGAGACCTATTATCAAAATACAAAAAGGAGTATAAGAATAGTAATGTACTATTAATAACCTTCATCTAGGAATTTCTGCAGAATTTAGGCTAACTGGCTAGACTCTTTAGGCTAAATGGCAAGACTTCTTTTAAAGTTACTAAATTTTCTCCCTTATTCAGTGCTCTAAGTGCTGGATACCACATAAAAAGGTCGAGCATCCCATGTTTCACAAAACACAGCAGTAGCCGGCTTCTCAAAAAAGCCTGTACTGCTCTTCTGTCAGTGTTCTGAACATGCTCACCACTCCTCCATCCCTTCCATATCTCGTTCCAGGAATATGGTGAAGCTTCTGCACGAGCTGGTATAGTTCTGGATGTGTGCAGAGCTCTAGACGTTCATAAAATTTCCATGAAGTAGAGATGCAATTAGTGTTGTGGGAAATACAGATATATTTAATAGTGTTAGAGAAGACAACAAAATATTTTTCCACCTCTGACCAAGACCATCCACACCTATTGTTGCCCACATTTTTTTAGATTATTTAGCTTCTCCTTTAGATAACCACCTCTTGAGATATTACGGAGAGTCACCATGGCTTAATTAAAGGTTGACAGAGGATAAACGAAACAGATATTTTTAACCTCTTACTGGAATGCTCTCCATTTTCCCTGTCCAACCTAACAGGTGTTTTCTCTATTTGTTCCAGGGAAAACTGCCTTTAATGAGAGCTTCCCAACACTTCAGAACAATTACCTTTTTTTTTCCCTAACTGGCTTACCTTGCTGCAAATAGGATTATTTACATTTGCATGATCCACGCTAAACTAGCAACACAGCCACTGCAGATTTCAGCTTTGGAAGAAGGTTTGCTTACATGGACATCGTAACTCACAGCTGGGCGGCCCAGCTGTGTGAGCTGCTCCCTGAATGAGTATTTATGGAAGTGGGGAAAATAAGACCCTGCACGTGAGAGCAGCCTGAAAATCCACACCCTGGCTTCTGTAACTCATTAATTTAACCATTGCTGGGCAAAGTCCAGCTCAAGGGCAGTCACTAGTGGTACGTCCAGGCATTGATACTGGGGCCAACTGTTTAATACCCACCCAATGGATAGAGTACGTCATCAGCAAGGTTGCAGATGATACAAAACGAGGAGGAGCAGTTGATATACTGGACAGTTGTGCTGCTATTCAGAACACCTTTGACAGGATGGGTCAACAGGAACTACATGAAGTTCAAAGGGAAGTGCCAAGTCCTGCACCTAGGGAGGAACAACCACATTAACCAGGACAGACTGGGTGTCAACTAGCTGGAACGGAGATTTGCAGAGGAGGGTCTGGAGGTCCTGGTGGACCAGTTGGACATGAGCTAGCAAGGTGACCAGTTCTGGGCTCACAGGTACAAGAGAGACTTGCACAGAGGCAGACTGAAGCAAGTCCATCAATTGGACACTAAGGTGATTAAAGGATTAGAGCACCTTTTGGATATGGCGAGGCTTAGTGAGTTGAGATTGTTTAGACTAGCCGAGGAGAGAAAGCCTGTGGTATCCGGAAACAGGACCAAGAAAAACTGAACGTAAATTGAACACAGGAAATTCCATTGAAATACAATAATAAACTTTTTCCCCTCCCCCACTGCCCCTTATGGGGGCAGTTGAGTACTGTAAAAAGTTACCCAGAGAGAAGCTGTGGAGTCTCCAGCCCTGGAGATATTCAAAACCCAACTGGACACAGCTCTAAGCAACCTATTCTAGTTGACCTCACTTGGACCAGGGGAATTAGATGGTCTCGAAAGGTCCCTTCCAGCCTAAGCTATTCTGCAATTCTATAATTCAACCAATTCTAACAGCACCATCTTGCAAAATAAATTTCTCCCACTTTCGCTGTTCGTGCCCACAAGTCATAATTAATGTATGGTACTTCAGTGCTTCCTAATGATGCCCATCTTCATTAGCATATTTCAAAAATATTTCATGCCACTTGATTCACAAATTCCTCACAGACCACTAGAAAAACTAATATGGTTCTTACAGTATTGGGAGAGGTAACCGGTAACCTCTCTCCAAGCCAATGACTGAATGCTTCTCAATTGTAGCTACAATAAACTTACTGTTCACATACCCCATCATCCCCCAATTTATCCATCTTAAGGTGCCCATGTGACATTTTAGTGCAGTACATGTATTATGGATTTAATCTCCTTTAAGATAACTTTCTGGAAAATATGCCACCAGAGTCTCTAAACTCACATCACATTTTATCGAGTTGCCTAAGTTGATACTTCCTAAATTAAACACAATGTCTTAGGAAAGCATGGAAAATGTAGACCCATTATCCTTTTCCTTCAGTGAACTTAGTTATATGAAACTTCTGCTCCATACATAATTTACACCCCTTCTTAAATATAGAAACTTTGTTTACTATTCTCTAAACGTTGGCAGGACATGATAATATATTCATATTCCGTGTAGTGGAAATAGATTGTGCCAGTTCATAATTTTTGAGACTGAACATATCCGGAGTCTGCTTAAGTTTATTCACCATCCAACCTGAATAAGGCAATTTCCATATGCATTCTGAGAAATTGTGCACCTTCTTCTCCTATGTATTTATTTTTATTAAGGGCTGCAGAAATTATTTGTGATAATACCAATATAGGTATTCTTTATCACCACCCAACACAGCAACCTCACTGCTTCTCCTCATTACTTGTAAGGCATAGGTATCATTGTACAAAATGCAAAAATAAGCAGAAGTTTAAGAAAGATTGTCTTTTTACAATTTTTACTGTACATCAAATAAGACATGCCAAGTTTTTTAAAAATTCAGAAAATATGATTGATTCAAACTTGATTTCCTGAACCTCTTTGCCACTTTCATACGCTTTTAACTTAGCAGCATATCAAATTAAACTATTTGGATTGGGTACCAGAAACCCCTTCATTAGCGCAGTGCTGTGGCACAAAGAATCCCACCTGTAGCTGTTACTCAAGGGTGTTATTTTAGGCAGATTTTATTCTTTCTGGAACCTCGGTTCTAAAAATCACACATTTCCTCTTGGCTTATTCGTAAACTGCATAATCATCTATTTCAAAGCTTACTTCCTCTGATCAGCAATTCTGGGAGATTGTTACTAATTCCCAAAAACCTAAAATAAGCTATTTCTCTTGGACACTGCATCTAAGATCATGAGCCTCACTAACAAATGTCCTTCCCCCTCACCAGTTGCATAGCTTTGATTACAAGTATTTGGGACTCAATATAGAGATCATCAGTCTAGATGAATACTCTGTTCAGAAATTACTTTCATAAAAACAAACACCCCAAAGTATCTGGAGATGCAGAGCGCCCGTCCTAGAGCCACTGGTCTTGTCATACTTCTGCCTGATTTCCAGAGTGAACAAATGACTTCTGCTGAAGATGAGCTAAGTTGGCCCACACCCTGTCACATATAGGCACAACGTTGAATTATTCTACTTGTAACCAAAAACTGAGCAACATCTCCTGTCCAAGCACAGAAACCCAGTCAATGCATTTTTATCAGCTCTGCTCCGACTTTACCAGACAAGGGCTCTGACTTTTCATGCTGCCTTCCCTTCAACAAAAGCAAATTCCACCCACTGTTGTCACCTCAGACATCACTTCGGGTACAGGTGATAAACCTGTCAAAGGATGGGCAGAAAATAGGAATAATAAGTAGAGAGGTAGCCTTGGGATCAGCTAAATTCTTAAACAAGAAAGATGATACATGCATATTTTCTCTCTTAAACAACAGGATTTCTGTTCTTTAGCACTCATTACTAATTCTGAAGAGATACCAAACTGATATGTTGTTACACTCTCACATTCCTATACAAATAGGAACTGCCTTCACATCAGTTGAGCAGACAATGCCATTTCTAAAGATAGGAGTATGGAGGGGAAGCGATGCAGCCTTACTCTTCAGGTTTTATTATTGCAGTCAGTAATAAGGGTAAATCTCACCTCCGAACAAGTTCTTCTAAACTAAAAAGTGATTTCTCCAGCAACCTTCCATTTTCAGTTCTGGATTCAACTACTATGTTTTAGGATTGGTTAGATTATCAAGGGAAAGCAACAAGGCCAAAAAGTGAACTTGTCAAGTAACTGCTTTGTCATGATAGTCACAAGTGTGAGTTAACACTCGAAATCTGCTCTCTTTCACTGGAAAATGCAGTCTGCCCGTGAGCATTTCTGGTGACAATCTGGATAGATTCCTGAGAACGCTTCTCGTCCTGCACTGAAACCAAGCTGTACATCATCCATATTCAGTTTCAATCAAGTACTTCAAAATAATCAAAAGTTATGACAGTTCAACTAAGATGACGATTAGCACTGAATACACAACTTCATTTCTTCAGCCTGTAACAGAATTTCTATTTATGAATGGCAAACATTCCATTTTCATTTCATTAAACATCTCTTACAGCTGCTGGGGATGTCAGAAAATCTACTGTAAACACTGTTTTCCCAATACAAGTAAAAAATTTTATAAGAACTGGGAGAAGAACCTGTCCCAAAAGTCAAGAATAGCTAGATCTGTCCTGTTTTCCACAAAAATATCACTACAGGAAATTAAGTAGGGAAAAAAAAAGTCCCCTTGGTATAAATGCACAGGCTGCAGATAGAAGTCTACCAACTCAAGTTTCTCTTTTCTGGCTCACCATCACTATCGCCATCTATGGTTTTCTTGGAAGCAGCAGCAAGTGGTGTGAGGAAATAGGAGAATACCAAGTTATCCAGAAAATTACCAATATACCCCAGACAAAAAATAAGGTTAAAAAAAAAAAAAAATAGAAACAAAAGAGTAACTGCAATTGTGCTAAGGCCTGGTGAGAGGAACACAGGAGAAAAGCCTAAACACGGAAAAAGTGGAAAAAAAAATACAAGAAGGAGAGTAAGTTAAGGCAGACAGCTGCCTAGCCTGTACAGTGTTTTTCCATTTGGGAGATCCTTTTGTATACCCACATTCAGAACTATGAAAGTCTTTTCTGCTGTGATAAGGAGTCTCTCTAAAATAGTAAAGCAATTCATCCTGCTAAAAAATCACGATAGCTTTATATTTCATTCTCTTGGAATATATCTTGTGTCTCCAACAAGATTCGTATTTGCTTCACTTACATTTAGTGGAACAACTCTGAAGAAGTCCTTCAAGTCATTTACTGAAGCACACAAGTTCAGATTCCTGGGGAAAGGTGTTTGCGTAATTGTAAGCTGTGTTCTTCTAAGAGTGCTCCAGGAGACAGTAAACTAAAGGAGCATTAAGAGTTTAATGCGAGCCTAAAGCAAACAGAAGATTTAATAAGCAACAGGCGTCAAGACTAAGATTGTTAGAGGAGAAATTGCTTTGCATGCTTTACCCTTCGGTTCTAGGACTGTTGTGTACAAAAAAACCCTACAATGAATATAAAAGGCCTTGCCTATGCTTGGAAGTGATAATCAGGCACAAGTCTGAAGTGGAATGATATTCCTGAGCAGTTTCACGTCAGCACCCACCTGAAGGAGAGTTTTAACATTCCAAATTACTTCACACCACTTGACCTATGGTAACTGTACTGAATTACAGAAGTGATGCAAGCTCTCATTTGCGTGGTACAAGCTTTCAGGGACAAATCCAGTCAAGCAGCACAGCACATTGCACAGTAAACTGCTCACATTACTGTGTCTTAGATGCACCGTGTTTACAAAGACTATCTAATAATTTCCCTACTATGTGAAGTCTCCTTTATTGGATTCAATGCTATACTTTGTATCAATCACAGCTCATGGATGCCTAAAAATCGAGAAGGGGGTTCAGCAGAAAAGCACAGTACAGGAGTACAGTATTATGCTGAGGATATTTAAAATAAGTTGACTTGCTAAGAGCTACTGCCGCTCCTAAGCTGATTATTTGAAGAGTGAGAAAAAAGTTCCTGCTTTGAACAATACCAAATCATGTGTGATTCACAGAACCAATGTGTATATATATATATATTCCCAAGTAACATCCTGTCAGCTTCTAGTATTTTTACTTCTTAAATGTAAGCATTCATAAAAAGCATAAAAGCCCATGAAGTCCTGAGTGTTACAAAATTACACCATACCAAAGCAAAACAGGAAGGCACCTGCCAGATCAAGAGCAGCTGGTCTTTAGAAGTCTCAACAATCCAATGTCTCACCACAATAGGACTATGGGCTACTTTGTGAGAAGTGAAGTGTTGATCTTTTATACCAGTGTGACTCTTGTTAATGTTAGGAGAGAATTGTGATAGACACTGGCTTGAGAAATACTACTTCTAACTCTGCCATGGGCTACACTGCTCAAACAGAATATACTTTCATAATAGGATATGTTTGCCAAAATATGGTAAGTACCATACAGTTGTCTTTGCAGTTTTAGTTATAACATCACAACTCTGTAACTCTATCTAAGCATTTACAGATCATTTCAACTCTAAGAGTTTTCTGAAGAGCTGACACACATCTGAAGATGCTTCCATGGGGTACAAAAAAAATCAGTTTGCCTCCTTGGGTAGGCTAATTTATTCAAAATTCTCTTCTCTTTACATTGATCAGAATAAAACCTAAAAATAAATACTGCTACTTTAACAGCAGCCAAACAGAACAATTTTCAAAAAATTACAACAGTGCAATGCTCTTGAAATAAAGTATTTCAACAAATGCATTGATAGGCATTTTTCTAAAACTTTTTCTTCTTGTTTTACATTATAAAGCAAAAGCATATGTAACTGTTAAAAAAGTTTCTGATGGTTAGAAAAAGGTTTCTGTTCCAAGTAAGTTCTAAAAAAGTATAAAAATGCAAAAAAAAAAAACAACCCTAACCTGAAAGCCACCCATAAAACTCATCCATGCTAACATGTTGCTTTAAATGTCAGATTGATTTTAACTTTATTATCAGTGTTAGTAAGAAATAATGACTACATCATTTCCTTGATATTTTTTCCCAGGCTTCCTCCCCCGGTTCCATTGCTTATTCTGAAGCGGAGCTCCTGTTTTTTGTTTCACCTCCAGTATATGTGAAAGCGCAGCTGTAAAAAGAAGGGACAAGCACAGTGTGAACTCTGATAAACTCCCCACCTTCATCTCTTAACCTGACCCTGAGCAGCACCATTTGCCTACCTGGGGCTACCATTACTGCTACATTCCAGAAAGTTTTTCTCAAGGCTAAAGCCTAAGATCGTGGTTAAGAATTAGGCCTGATACCAGAATCTTTCCCAGTACCAAACAAAACAAAACCAGAAATAAACAAGCAAAGAAAAACAAAACCCAAAGACGCCACTGTTCCGGGGCATCAGTCACTCAGGTCTTTCTGGAAAGAAGTCACAAGCCTGCACTGAGTCTGAGCAAGAACACAAGAGAGTAACTATTTACTGATAATCCACTTTTAACAGTTGAGTAAACTGTGCTACTCATTTAGTCCTGAGCACCAATACAGAACCAGCACTTCGCATTTCCCCAACAAAAATGGATCAGAAAACTCCGAGATCTATGCATTTAAATAGACTTCAATTATTTTTTTAAAGTCAGGCTGCTTTCAATCAGCATTAGATTTTTCTAATGTATATTTGATTTCTACTTAAATGTATTATTCTATTTAAAATGCAACTAACCAATAAAACTGCAGATGCCTTTTTTTTTCCATAGCTTTACCCTGCATTGCTTTTCAGTGAACTGTGAAAAAAAAAAATTAATTTTTCATATTTGCTTATTCTTAGCCTGCATGTTTGATGGCACTACTGGCTCTGCACTGGCCAGTTCTGCTGTTAGGAGTGTGTGTGTCTAAAAACCAAACTCAGTAAGATGAAATTCAGCCAGAACACAAAACACCTCATGTAATTGAAAATTATAAACACGAATTTTGTAATAAAAGAGGAGACATGAATCCTGAGCATCACAGAACAAAGAACTGAACTTTGACGTGTACTCCTGGGCTCCACCAGACAGAGTACATTGACACCAACACAGACGTTGTACTTGAAAAGCTTATGATCTTGCCAAAATTAAGCTAAGAGAAATACTGTACTGAATGTTTTAAGAGAACCTATTCAAAACAACTTACATTCTACAGGAAGCTTCTACCGCAAGAAACCTGTCACAGCCAACCAAATCTGGGGAAGCCACTTAGATTTTTAAATACCACTTCAGTGAAATCACTGGTTAAGGAAAGCGACCTTTAGGGCACAACAGCCTGTTTCTGCACTCCTATATTACTTGTTCAGACCCAAAAGGGACTCATTTTACAAAATGACAACATGTATATACATCTCCAACTTAAATTGGTCCTAATCCAAGAAGGCGGTATTGCTATTTCAAAGGTGGTAACAAAAAGTAAGTGTTCTAAAAGCTCATGTCACCCCAACAATGCTGATTTCAATTAAAAATGGGACGCAGGGTGCTCTCTGTAAAAGTAAGTGGGGTAAAGAAATTATCCAGAAGAAAAGAACTTGCCATGACATAGCACAGACACTCCACCTTAACAGTTCACAAGACTATTACTCATTAAAGTATCGTGCTAGCAAGTGCTTCGATGCTACCAAAATACTTTGCGGAGTGCTGCAGGCTCCAAACAGGAATATCCCCCTTCCTCCACAGCTGCCCATCAGTTCCCACCTCCTGGAAGGGTGGACAGAGGGAAGGTATCTAGGATGTCACAAAGACTGCAAAAAGCAGGCTTTAGAAACCATCACCACCCCTGCACAGGGATTCAGAAACACGTACCTCTGCAGAACTCCCTTCCTCACCCCATGCTTCTCTAACTCCACACGTACCTCCCTGTGCTGGAAGCGCAGGCAACTTCCCCTCTTCCCTGCCAAGAGGGTCCAGGAGCAGAAAAGCAGCATATCAGACATGCAGAACGGAGACCCAGCTCCACCTTTTCTTCCTCTTCCCTGTCAGTCCCAGACCCATGCAAAAGATGATCACTGAATACCAGTCACGCCACCACAGGTGCATGTGCACTGGGCTGGGACCAGAGCCAAGCAGGGTAAGCAGTATAAGCAGCAGACTAGGACTATAGGTGCTATAATACAATGGTTCAGTCAACTTAGTATTGTGTACTTTTATGATTTTGCTATAACTATGATTTCAGATTGTGTACCTCCAACCTGGTGTTCGATGGCCTTGAAGAAATGCAGGTGAATGTGAATGTGCATGAGTCATTTGCTGCTAAAATATTTCATAGTCAGATTTTGTTCTTACGTCAGGGAGATTGTGCCATTTACATGAGTTAGTGAAAGAAAAGCCTAGGTAGGAAGAAATAAAACAATGTTCCCTACTCAGCAGTAACATGCACTTCTTCAGCTTGTCTGGATTCTATCCCTACTGCTATGACAGGTAAAGCCATTCATATTAGCCTGCAATATGTTAAGCAAAATCCGATTACTCCTTCAAACATATTAAGGCAGCAGTGGACTATTATATTAGACACCCTGGTTGTCTGTTTAGAAAGATCTTGGGAGTCTTTTGAACTATTTAAAGAAGTACAATTTTAAACAATTCTTCCTATTTTCTACTTTGGAATCGAAGTAAGGAAGGGTAACTGACAGTGTACTTCAAACCACAATTTGTATTTCACCTCTTAAGTGAATCCATTTTCTCCCTACTTCAGCAATGCTTAATGAAATACACTGTCCTAGTTCCCAGGTTTGTTTTTAATCCTAAAATTAAACCATCATTCAAATATCCATTTTCTCAGACAGCAGAGGCAGCATAAACTCCCACTCTTCCTGTCCACCTTTGCACACGTTTCCCTGTCAAACTTTACTGCCTAGTCAGACAGAGTAGTAAATTACATGTTAGACCATACTTGAACAACGTAGGTATAGAGGAGCGAGTGTTTAAGCATACATACACCTATATAAATACCAGGCTGTGAACTTCAGTAAAGGCTGACATTCTCAAAACTGCTTTGCCAGAAAAGCACTCACCTGCTTACCATAGTGACCGCACAGACATATGATCAAACACCTGGTTTGCCACATTGCACCTTGCTCCAAGAAATAGTCTAGAATTTAGCAGAGCAATAAGACACACAGAAGAGGGGCCCAAAACACCCCAGGATTTCTCATCAAGGTATTACAGAGAATGAGGGAGGACAAAATCACCAGGAACAGTAATCCTATCTTATCCCTGGAACGTGGAAAAAGATATTCAGAAAGGACTCAAAGTCTACGGTTGAAGAACTACTCATCACTGAAAAAGAAAAACACAATATAAGGAGTCGGAAGAAAGCTATTTGTTGGATCATAATACATTGTGTATTCCATTTATAACAGCAAAGCATGTTGAGCTTACAGAATGTAGAAATAGCTTTCAAGAGATACAAAAGAAGGAATTTAGCTCTTTATGAAGAAGTTTTCAACTGTGAAAGACATTTTCATATACGTAAAGTTTTCTACATTTCTCATCTGCAACTTTCAAGAAAGAAAAGTGACAGAATTCTTGGTGAAACTGTTTTACTTACATTGAAGGCGTTAATTGCATTTTTATCATAATACTTCTTCTTTTCATACTTATCCCTGATGAAAAATTCCACAGCTCTGGAAGTAGCTTGTTTAAGGAAAAATATGCATTCAGATAAATAGCAACATTAACCTAAAAAGCTGACAGGTTATTAAAATTAAAGAATTGCACCAGATTCTTGCTCCATCTCATTTCGTAGTTTTAAAACAACTGAACAAACTGCTCTACACAGTACAATCGCTATCGCAGTGTCCAAAAGGATCTGCTTTTTACTACAGAAAATTAATCAGTCTAATCTCTCGATGAAACAATATGAAAAAGATATACTTGAAGTAACACAGTGTTCCACAGCTAGGACATTTTCGCTTGGTATTTACAAGCTATGGGGCTGTAGTACTGCAAATACTTGAACAAAGGTACTTGTATATGGTAAATAATTATAGTTTACCACCAGAACTTGGGAAAAAAATACTTTCTCTTCTGATAAGAGGTGAAATGTATGTACCTGTTCTCTGACTTGCACAAATTACATCATTAATCAAGAGCTGATCATAAGCAGTTCTCTGAGATCAATAAGTCCTCCATGAAAGTCTCCTACTACAGCAAGCATCTAGGTAGAAGCGAAAGAAAACTAAAACGTCAGTGAAAAAACAAACATTGAAGCACAGGTGGAAATAGTAGCAAACAGATTGATGTAGAAGACCACAACTGACAACTCACTAGCTCAACCACAAAAAGGACAAGTAGTTGTTTTCCTCAATGATTCTCTCAGCTTAACAAAGCAGCTCATCCAAAGCAGTGTGAATACTTTACCTGTAATAAAGCTGATTCTCTGGTATCTGTAGAATAAATTTTAACTAATTCATTCATCAATGTGATTATCCATTCAAAAATTCAAATTGCAACAGTGGAAGTTCGCAGCAATTTTTCCTCAATCGATAGCAAGTAACATCTCCACGTAACATCTCTTAAAATTAACACGAAACTCAGAGCTCTCAGTTCCTTCATTCTGTGCATCAAATTGCATCATCAACAACAACATTTAGTTTCAAATTGTATGCAAGCATCACTTGAAGACACTGCTTCATAAAAGTTGTAAAAACAAAAGCATTCTTTTCTACCTCTTTCCACATATATCTACATTCTAAAGGGCATCTTGAGCACATATAACTATCTTAGTACTAATATTGCATTATTCCTTACACACACCAAAGGATTGTTATTTTGCCAAAAAAATCAATGTATGTTATCAAATTACAGAATAATGGAACTTGTGCAATATGGAACTCCCACAACTTTCCAAATTTAGCTAAGCCTAAACAGGACTCCCTCAGTTTATTTTCAACTTTCAGTACAAATTACTGCATTATATAACCTCAGTGGGCGGAGACAGAGAAAGGGAATTAAGTTCTTTTCCATGTTTTGGAATGTTACCAGATAATTGTATTGAATTATAACTAATTAAGAAGTAAACAGAAAAGACGCAAAACTTGTTGTAAAATACCTTTAAACAACCTATTCTTTCTTCAAATAAAGTCTTAGTTATTTGCAAAAATTAACATTTTCAGATGGACATTTATTTTTTCAAGTGTTCTATTAAGTTCTGGCTGCTCAGGTTTGGGTGTTAGATATTTTAGTTCTTTTGCATAAATATTTCCCTATTTTTAGCAGTTTCCCAGAATGTATACTTGGTATTTCAGACAATCAGAAAGTTCCAATTCAAAAGTTATTAACATAGAATCATAAGTATTTACATTTCATAGGGTTTAATTTTTTTCAGGATGCTATTACACTAGGGTATTAAGTTGTGTATTTTGAAAAAATATGTACTTTAGTTATTAGCCCACTTCAATATGTGTGAATTTTTGGACCATGTCTACATTTCTTTAGATCAGTAAACTACTGTGTTCTTGTTAACAAAATAATTGAAAGCAACCTCAACAGAGGTTTTAAGTGGTGAGTAAAATGAAGAGACAAAAAAAATGATTTAATCTACCCTCAGAAAAAACAAAAACAAAAAACATTTTTCAAACACAAAGCTAAAGCTGACACAAAAAACCACCGAGATGATACTGATAAGACAGAGTGCTGGTTTTGTAGTGATACAAAGAACAAAGAGGAAAAGCAAAAAAGCCCATATCACAGCAGCTTGTCACGAATGTCAAGCAGGTAAGTAACTGCCAAAGTTATGGGGGAGCTGACAAATAAAATAGAAAATGTTGGCATCTTCTCTCCTGGCACTCTATTTTTAATAAAGAGAACACATGCAATAAAACATATTCAGTTGACCAGGTCCACTACTTAGAAACTGACAACTGTTCAAAAGGCTATAGAGTTACTTCAAGGTGCACAGCATCAACAAAATTATTTTTTTTAAAGTCTAAAAATGAGACTTTTGGCCTGATCTGACAACAGAAGCTTAAAGTAAAGGATTATTGCTTCTCCTGCAATAGCACCAGGGAATTCAAGTTATCTGCAGTAAAAACAAAATATCTTCAAGACCCACTTTTGAGTAAGCTATAGTCAAAGTATTTCAGTCTCACGGTTGAAATAAAGTTCTAGAATATTACGACTGGAATACTGCAGTGCTGTCTGGTTCCAGTGACTTTTTTCTCATGCGTATGTATGTTTAATTTAAAACCTACTGGAATATGAAGAAACACTATCTGTTTTGCTCAAGTGCATTTTATTATGAGTCTAACCCTTCAAAAAAAAACCAAACTTCTGCACATTGCATATGGAGCATAGTACCCAATAAACAGAAGAACTAAAATCACTTTCTGATATAGGAAAAAATTCAGATCCAGTTATGACTAAGTCCGCTTATCAGCCTCCGTTGCCTGTATCATCATCAGGCTAAGAGAGCTAAAGGAGGATTCTGCTCACTTAACAGTAGGTGTTCAGGACCTCATTATAATGAAAAAGCTCCAGTACGATCAGGTGAAGCAAATCCTACCTGTCGAGAAACATCACTAAATCAGGAGATAATACAAATCTAAATTAATGCCATTACACATTACCCTAATGATTCAAAACCAGTATTTTTTGAGGAAAGCTATTTATTGGCAGTAGGAAATTTTTCTTTCAACCCTCCCCTTCCAGGTATATGGTGATAACCACACGCCAACACAAGTTAAGTGGTGGCTGTCAGAGAGGTTTGGTTTATTTTGATATTTCCATGCTAGTCATCTGTCCTCACACACTTCATAGAATGCATACACTTCAAAAAAAATACAGAATACTTTATCTAGAGGAAGAGATCCATACTTCACTTGAGTAAGACCCAATGGCTTATTTTACTTTACCATTCAGCTCATTATTTCCTGTTCAAATGCTTCTAACTTCGGCTGGCAGTTACTCAAGATAAAGACAAAATATTCAAGAGCTCTCCAGTATCACTCTAACTTCCTACATATAGGGAATTTATCAAGTCATCTCTTCTGAAAGCAAAAATAAATGGGGCTTGCCAGATCTCATTACAAAGTAGATTTGCTATAACTGAAGCAATTTAAACCTTTTCTGAACCATTCCCAACTTCTACTGTCATTTCTTATACAGTATCAATGAAATAATAAGGTGAGCTGCCAAACACAGCAGTTCCTTGAAACAGTCGTAACATCTAAATTGCATTAAACGTCATTTCAATGTGAAAGCTAAAACAAAAAGGATACTGATCTGTTTGAGGTCTTCGGAAGTTCTCTGGTAGATTAGCTTCATAAAGTAGCCTTGCTTTAGTATTTCCCATTTCCTGCATGCACTAAGGAGAAGCGGTAGAAAACAGTTAGATCGTGTCCTTCAATACTTGAAATCCTGAAACAGTCAGAATGCTGTTGGTGTGCTTAAACGGCACTGCAGGTTTTTAACTTGGAGACCTCTGTTGCCACACGTGTTGGGAGATGCTCCCGGGGCACGGGAGGGCTGCCTGCCAGGACTCGCTGGACAAAAGCTGACAACACAGGTCTGTTTACCGTGTAAACCAACCCACCCAGGCAAAGATAAGCTTTCGTCTCTCAGGATGGCTCTTCAGACCAGGAGAAACAGGAGTAAGAAAACTTGTTTGGCAGTAAAAATAAGCTTCAGCCTGGAAAATACCTAGAAAAGTCAGTACTTGGTGTACCTAAAGAATGTAATCAAGAATCAGACAAATGTGTGAACACGGTGTACCGCACCATCCCCTACCGCAAAGGAAGAGGTTTACAACACATTTTCTACAGATACAATGAAGAAGCAGTTTTCAGAGTCCCTGTAGCAAGGTACAATACATCTAAAATTATACAGAAAAGAACTTAAACTCATTACAGTAGAAATATAACACATTAAGAACTACTTTGATTGTAAAGTATTTAAGTTGGGGCACCATGAAAAACTCAAATCCTTTCAAAAGGACTCCTGGCATTTCCTCCAAATTGAAAACATATTTTAAGATATTTTACCTGTATTTGCTCTGGTGTCCACTGGTCCAAGTTGACAGACTTGACCCTTGATATATGGACCCCAAGATTTCGATGTATTCCAGCACATCTGATGCAAATAAAAACACCAGTGTTCCAAGAGGCCCATCTTGGACCTAAGGAGAATGGAGAAATAAATTAGTTATTTTCAAAATTCCATATACTGTGAAGATTTTCTTTGGCATAATTCTATACTGACAACAGGAATAAACAAGTCTGAATAAAGACTCACAGCTGTTTCTCTAGGATACCTAGTTACTTCTAACAATCTCCATTGTTAGCAATTTTATTTACTGCTCACTACTTTTAAGTAATGTCACACAGCATTTGAATTAGCCAGATTAAGCTAGGAAGTAATATATTGTGTCCACTGTGTCCACACTGCCCTCCTCCCCACCCCCCAAAAAAAAAAAAGCAAACTTCAGAAAGTTGGCTTTCTAATAAAAGATTTTGCTTACATCTTAATTAACCCTTACAGATATGCACCAGATGCAAGCATCAGCAGAAATCAGTACCTGTTGCCGCTTTTTCTCCAATTAAAAGCTGCCTAAGACATGTGTCTGTAGCTAACTTGAAATTAGATGCAGGGCAATCTTATGTTAATGCAACAAATCCTTTAATACCTCATCCAGCAGACACTTTACAACAGTAGCATGCAAACTCTCAGGGAATGATTATACAGAGATTTGCAAAACCAACTGATGAAAATATCCATGACTAGGAATGGTGGAAACCAAATACATTCAGTACCCTTGATTCCTAAACTACAGTATGAGCTGCCATTCATAGCCCAATGAATTTTCCTGCAGAATCTGGTTAATTTATGAACCTTACCATTGCTTCTCAGCAGTGTTGGCATGTTGAGACAGACCTAAAATCCACTGGCCTGAACTCCCACAGTGACACCTGGGATGTTTGACTTGAAGTTACTACACAGTCTCAAATTAAACACGCTTACTTATATCATTTTTTTCCAGCTCTGTACAAGATCACTGTTAAAGGCACTGCTTTAAAGTACATCTAGTTCTGAGCTCTAAGGAGTTCACAGACTAAATAATTAACGATCAAAAGTGAGAAGGCGCACTGAAGAGCTGGAAAATGATTATTATTTTCCACCTTTGTATGACAGATGCGTACCTAGATCACTCACGCAACTGCAGCAGTTTGCCTTTCAATATTAATGTACTGCACAAACACTTTCCTGGGGCCTAGAAAATAATTTTACACCTCCCTCTCCTGATTTTTAGTTTATGACTGCGTTGGGTTGACCCCAGCCAAACTCCCACAGAGCTGCTCACTCACTCTCCTCTCTAGGAGAGAAAACAGGGAGAAAACAGGAGAAAAATGAGAAGACTTGCAGACCAAGGTAACAGTTATAATAAGGGAAGCCAAAACTACACATAAGCAAAGAAAAAAAAAAAATTTAAAGGGATTTCTTCGCAGCTTCCCATCAGCTGGCAGGTGTTCATCCACTTCCTAGAAAGCTGGGCCTCAGCATACACAACACTTGCTTTGGAAGACACCACCATAACCAAGAACATCCCTTCTTCCTCCTCCTTTCCTTGAGCATTTATTGCTGAATACAACACCATGTGGTATAGAACGGTCTGTTAGAGTCAGCAGCTGTCCCGGCTGTGTCTCCTCCCAATTTCCTGCTCGTCCACCCCTAGCCTGCCCATCTATGGGGTGTAGAACAGAAAAAAGAAAAGACCTGATAATGTCCACGCACTATGAGCATGTTCAGCAATAGCCAAAACGAGGAAGCAGGAGAAATCCTTTTGGCTAGACTCCATTCTTTTGAATCGGTATTCAAAAATCCCAAGACACAACCACAGCTTCACCAGATTTGTTGCAAGAAGTCTTCCTCTTACTAGTGGAAATACTAGCTATACTTGGGGTAGCCACCTTGCTTCTAATTTGTCTTGTTCAAGATCTCAAGAAGTCAGACCGTCTGACACCCATTGCTTGACCTTTAAGACTAAAATGATTAAGATGACTGGCTGTTTTCAAAGTGCGTGCTACCATCATAAAATTAGATTTCAGGGGTCAAGAGATCTAACAGTTATTCATTAAAACTAATACATTATTTCCCATGTGGAACTTATATGTTAAAACTACTACTTGTCAGGTAAGAATGAAGAGCTGTTTGCAATCTGTGTCTTAAACAGTTCAACAAGCAACCTGTTGACCTGCTTCCCCTCCCCTGTTCTAATGGACTGCGTAGTTCTATAGTACAGGAAGATCTCACTTACTACTTTATGTTTCAGTGCTCCAGGATAGAGTTTTGCAGGCCATTTGCCTCAAGATCTTTATCAAGTTCCTAAGTAGCACACCAGAGGACCCTTAATCAAAACACCTCCTTAGCCACTCCATTGTTGACAAAGTCCCTCAGCTTCTACAATTGCTTACAATGCAGCCATGACGGATCAGAAACCAAAATGTAAGGCAAGGTCTTGCATGCCCAACAGCTTCTCCAGTTTTTCTCCCACACTATAACCCACAGGTGTGCCTTCTAAAGAGGGAAACCAGTTTTGATCAGGTTACTATAGGGACAGGAGGTGTTTATCTGTAGTATCCATATGCTGTCCGTATTTTTATCCTGCAGAGTGTTCACACAGCCACTATCAACTTTTTACCACCATAGAGTTTGTACAACTACACATCACAAGCTTCCTGTTCTTCAGGTTGTTCCTCAGCTACAACATCGCAGATAGGCAGGTTCTCCATTAATGACACAAGATTGGAACGAGGGCTTGACATGACTAAGTCTGTCTTCATAAATGAAGAGGGAGATCACTAACTTTGTAGTTTAATATTTTAACTTAAAACTTGGTTAACAGAAAGAAAGATCATAACACTATTTATGAATTAGGTGGTTTTCTCCTGGAAAAGAACAGTTTCACATTTTCCCAGAAGCTCAGATTTCATTAATTTGTACTTATTTCTGAAACAACTTGGGGAAATCATATATATTTAAGCAATACGGTAACAAACCTGAGGCCAGACAAAAACGTTCACATGCAATCTCTGAATTTATTTCAGATTAATGACAACAGGCAATATTAAACATTTCAAATGAAAAATGTTTTAACTAAGGCAAATCAATTACAGCCACAGTTAAGCAGAAGGTAAAAGAAGTTACAAAATAATATTTTCTGTGTAGGCATCAAACCAGCTGTGCTTGACTTAATCAAGCAGTCAACTAAAGCTTAGTCTTAAACCTTCCTGTGTGAGAAATGTTTAACAGTAATTTGGGCTGATTCAAGAAACAATTTACAGTTATATCAATTCTGTATGAAGTCAGGATCCTTATTTCTGTACACAGGAAATACTTTGCACATAATAGAGGAATTAGCAGGTTTCTTTTCATTAGGTCCTTAAGATACATTGGTTTTTCCTCAGCAAAATTTGCAAAAGCAACCTAATTTATCTGCTGCCTATATTTTGCTAGCCAACTAAGAAAACAGACTTTTGGCTTCAGGAATGAAGACTGGACGTTAAGAATCCTGCTGACTGCTATTTTATGCTACTTTAAACACTTTTACATGTCAGTAGTGTTACCTTACCTATCAAGAACTGCATTATACAGTGCAACTCCAATCAGCCAATATTAACATGAGATACTGTTTGATGTGCTTTAATACAATCATAATTTTATTCTTTTGAAAGCCACTGGAATACAAGCTTTTTTACCAGAACAGCTGAGCTGCACTTCAGCAGCTTGCTGCACCACTATCGGTGCACCACTCCAATATTAAAATACACGTCAAGTAATTTCTCCAGTCACTTAAGATATGGATAACTGCTTAAACATATTTTTGGCCTCTTTCACTAAAGTTAATTCAAGGAAAAAAGCTGTAAGACTTGTGACCACTGTTTAAACTATGCTATATACTACAGTGGTATGAAGTCCCTCAAACATTGGATGAACCATGGAATAAACTTCAGCAACCCAAAGACAGATTGCTGCTTCCAAGATGAGAATCTAATTTATCTTTTTTTTTTTCTTCAATCTAAATTTTTCTTTCTTTTCTATGTTTGTCTACTGATTTCACTTAAATTTCCATTTCGGTTCTTAATTGGTAGCTAGGTAAGGTCAGCTATGAAGGTGTGTGCTATTTTCCAGAGAAAATACCAAGACAAGATTTTGCATGCATAAGGTCATCCTTGTGAACACCTGCCAACCTTCCTCAGGATGGTCTGACATTAACAACTTAACCAACCTTTAAAATAACTTATCCGGAATAAAAACCCACAAGCTTTCTTGTGCATATTTAGTCTTACTGGCAACTGTGATTCAGTCACCTTCACGAAAATCAGGGATTAAGTTTTGATTTGAAATTTAAACACAGCACAAGTGCCAACTTCTTGTGAGAGCTAAACGGAAGGATGGATTTGAGCTGCCATACAGCTTCACACAAATTGATTTGGAATTGTGGCTATTACATGGCACCCTCCATGGCAGATGGAGGGCACCCAAGCGACACTTCCTGCCGTACTGGGCCTGCCTGGGATGGAGTTCCCTTTCCTCATAGCAACCCATGTGGAGCTGTGCTTTGGATTTGCAGCTAAAGCAGTGCTGCTGCTAAGACTAAAGCCTTGGCTGCTCTGGGCAGTGCGTGCCCAGAGCCAAGGCTTTCTGTCCAACCCCCACCCAGTAGGCAGGGGGTTGGCAAGAGCCTGGGAGGGGACACAGCCAGGGACAGCACCCCCCAACTGACCAAAGGGACATCCCAAACCACATGACATTGTGCTCAGTGACAACAACTGGGGGTAAGAAGGAGGAGGAAGGGGGGACATTTGTGTTTATGGCATCTGCCTTCTCAAACAACCCTTACATGTGCTGATGGCTGCTTCCCAGGACGTAGCTGGACATCTGCCTGCTGATGGAAAGCGGTAAATGAATTTCTCTTTTTGTTTCACTTGCAGGAGCAGTTTTGGCTTTCCTTATTACACTGTCATGATCTTGAGTCACAAGTCTTTCCACCTTCCTTCTGTTTTCTCCCCTTTCCACCAGAGAGGGGAGCACACCAGAGGTAGAATGGGTGTTTAGCTGCTCACTGGGGTCAACCCACCACATCTGCTACATTAGTTCACATTCAGGAATTGTGGATCAAGTTTTGAATAGAAACCAGAATTCAACTAGATGCGCAGAAATAGCACTAATTGTGATACACTTAGAGTATTTAAATTGTCTTTTATTAGATCCCATGAAAGAAATATGTAGCCACAAGACACACATTTCCTGGTATGTTTTTAAGCTTTTAGAATTGCTAGGTAACTTGTGAATTTAAGAAACAACCTGAAGAGAGTTTTTTCCACTTACAGTAGGCTTCCATGCCAGTATAGTTACTGTACATAACAAATATTCTTCCTACTTGCAGAAATATCTACAGCTACTAAAAAACTGAGAACATTTCAAAAACTGACTTCAGCTGTTTAAAACTTAAGCAATAAAAAGTTTGAAAGTAATTTACATAATTTTAGATACAAGTCTTCCCGTAAGTCAATTTCAAGACAATTTTTAAATTGCTGAAAAAGTTATCCATCTTCACATGACATTATTTTATCCTAAAATGCACTTCAAAGTGTGAATGTTGTGAAAAAGGCATCATTTTTACATATTCTCCAGTGAGGTGAAAGCTTTTCTCCCAACATATTTCCATTTTTTTCCACTTTTTCCCCAGACTTGCCCCTCTTCAAGATATCATTTTTATGAGATATTTCTCTTCCATATCATTTAAACTGGACTAGTATTAGTGCTTCATGTGTGTGCATACACTTCCATATAACCCTTTCCTCCCCACCCCCATAACTCATTCAGTTAGGCTATACGTTCTACTCCATTATATTAGAAAGCTGTTTGAAGAAGCTGCAACAAACATTCACAGCACTGCTGATACACCTTGCTAATGTGCTTATAGCTGATACAACCAACTTTTCCAAAGGAAACACAAGACAAAGCAGGTCAGTTTTTAGAAGTCCAAGGTTTAAGTTTTATTCCAAACTGCTAGAGTTTTATTTTGCATCAGCAGATGCATAGTACTGTATCAGGTACAAAACAAGGCTTACATGATACTGCTCATTTAAGATGCTGAGGAAAAAGTACTTTTACCTGTATTACAAAAATATGAAAGCCTCATATCCTAACTGTATATGAATTGAAGCCATCAATACAGTGTGAAACAGTGTTTGATAAGTTTGTATAAAAACCCTTTAACCACTTCAAGCATCTCAGTCAACACTCCATCCTCTACTCAGCTTCTACCTTCAGTAAGAAATTAGTGGGAAAGGTTATACACTACCAGACAAGAGTGGGGGGGGGAAGAAAAGAAAGGGAAAGGGAAAAAAAGAAAAGAAGGCAGTCGAGACCAGAACAACCTCAAAAGAGGCAAAAGGAAACAAAAGTACCAGGATATGACAGAATTGGGAGATGTCCACAAAGGAGCAAGTATAAGATTATTGCAGATATGAGTACAAAGTAGGAGAACAATGATGGTTGCATCCCTTACCATAATAATTCAGAATTTCCTTCCCTCCAGCACTCCATCAGTCCACTACCATCTGTTTAGCTTACTGTAACTGCAGGTTAATATTGAAACACTTCTTTTGCTGCCCACTCTTACTAAACATCTCAATTTACAGAGAGCAAACAGAGGTCAGAATTGGGGTAAAAAGAGTGAGCACACAGCCCTTCAATTTTGGATTTGCTGTCAAAGGGAAGGGTGACTATTTTACATCTCAGCAAACTGCTCTGAACCCTTTACACTATGTGCATAAAACCAGTTAGCCAGGAGACTAAAAGTTTGAGACAAAGTTTTAAATGAAGAAAGCTTCTCAGGACTAAATTTAAATAAGGTTTGCATTACAGAGGCACACAAATACAAAATTAGTCTTCACTCTTCATTCCTGCAGTTACCAATTAGTATTCTACAAAGAAGGGAGCCAAGTATTACATACAACAGAGTACCAACTGCTTTGCATTTCAATATAGCCCGTAGCAAACTTATCTTGGGCCAACATCTTCAAAGACTTCTGACAGACTACAATTCTTCCTTTCACTCAGCTGCACCCTGCCTGTCCTTTGACCATAAAGCACAGTGAAGTTACTTCAATTCTCTTCTGTTTCTCAAAATTCTGCTTCTGGTTGACAGACTTTATTTGTCAAATAACTGGCTCCATCTTGTGGAAAACAGAATTAACTACAAGAAAATCTACACGTCTCTTCTGACTCATCCTAAATGGTTGCTAGCCAGTTCCTAAAAACTACCACTTTTTGGCCAAAGACTTACTAAAAGCCTCAGTGGCTGCATCAGTACAAGCACATCCATGCAGTGCCTGCTGTCTCTGCATTACTGCCCCACGCAAGTCATATTGCACAAGTGTTCTGCTACTCAATATTTCAACCAGGTTACCAATTAATATTTTTCAGAAACATCTGTAATTTCTCCAAACTGAGGTAAAGATCTGAGGTAAAGACAAGCACTCATATGTCAGATACAGAGAAGAGAAGGAAAACAAGTAAGCAGCAGTTGTAATTTGTGTAATTCAACGCAAGAACTCAGTAACACAAACCAGTCCCTCCCTCCAGTGGGTACCCAGGCAAGAACAAGGCAGAACCACAGCGACTTCTCTGAGTTTCTCTCATCAAAATATAAACTAGAGATAGCGATTACGTCAAGGTCATACTAAAATACTCAAAAAGAAATACATTTTCAGTCTAATCCTGCTGCTTCAAAGACCATCGCTTACTAACTTCATTGGAGGCTGCTTAGTTCTTCCCTCAAAAAGTAGAATCGCATCCACCATCTTCAACCATTTTTGATTCACGCTTTCAGATGGTAAAAAAACCCCACAAAACAAAAACCAAAACAAAATACACACACACACACACAAAAAAGATAAAAAAAATCCAACAAGAAAACACACCCCCCAACACGAAAAGCTTTATTGCAATGTTAATTATGTCCACTGAATCAGACTTTGTGATTTAAAGAACAAATCTTAGAATAAAAACTCTTGCAGATCTTACATAAAAATTGTGAAGCAAAGGAAACTGTGCAAGAACCACAGTAGAGAATCCTTTTTTCTCAAATAAAATGTTCTTCAAGGTCCTTGAACCTTTAGTGTTTTGAGACTACTGATATGGGACTATTTACCCATCAGTTGATCCACTGAATTAGCTTCTGATTAAGCAGAACAAATAGCCTGAAGCACATTCTCGTGTCACATCTAGTTCCCCACAGTAAGCTTGATTTCTTTTCCTCTACAATAGAAGAGGCTTCCTTGCTTTATCTCCATGCTCAAAGACTAGGAAAACCATGCACATACAGTCTTTACCTGCTTTTCAGATGTCAAATAACTATGCAGCAAAATTCTTTTTTTATAAACAAAGCCAACAGAAGGCCGTAGCTTAAACATATCTCTAGTTTTCAGAAGTCTCTTACGGCTGCCTTAGTAAGCATGTGTTTTGATAATCATGGCCAGAACTTGAGAACTTAAAATTTGCCACATTAAAAAAAACGCATGTGGGGACTGAGAGAGGCTGTTTTAGCAGTTTTAAACAAAATCAAACACAAAACCATAAAGTTGCACTGAGGGCAGGCAATTCAAGCAACTAAACACACTGTTCCAGAGTCCAGCTTGATAACAGCTGAGATTTGTGTGGTTCAAGGTATATTGCATGAACAGGGGAAACACAAGCCTTAGAAGCATCACTTGGCTATTTTTAGCCAGTGTCTTCTAAGTGGTATAGAGTTTCAGGGGCAGAACTCCTCCAAGTCTGTCTTTTCTATCTGGATAACCATTTTCAATTGAAGTCACCAACAAATCCATTAAGCTCAGTCCTATTCATAACTCCGAAGAGACCGTGTAGAAGTATTCTGAATGAAACTCTTCCCCTGCACAACCTGTCTCACCTCTACAAGTCAGAGAAATATGTATTGACCAGTTTCAATTATTCCTTCAGCTCACTGATCCATTTGCTTCAATAGCATCAATAATTGTTAGAAGTGTTTCAA
This sequence comes from Pampusana beccarii, assembly GCA_013399365.1. NCBI lineage: Eukaryota > Metazoa > Chordata > Aves > Columbiformes > Columbidae > Pampusana > Pampusana beccarii. The sequence continues at coordinate 167,568 of VWYH01004259.1, read as the reverse complement.
AGGTATTGTGAGAGCATCCTTATTTCAAGGGCTGTGTAAAGCCTTAACTAGAAAGGAAGTACAGTGACGTGAATGTTCTTTCAGTTCTATGTTTAAGACACAAAATTAAGTGGCCAGATTGATAAATATATTCCAGAATTAAAGTAGTTAAGTCATATAACATTTCAAACATCAAAAGCCTTATGCAGGAAGCTACTTTAGAAATATGAAAAAAACGCTGTTTGCAAACAGAGGACTGGTTAGTCACAGCTATTAGAGATATACAGGTAACATGAATTTATTCTTAAGATGAATAGCCTTTTTCTTGTCTAATAGCCATTTGGCACAAGCATTCTTGTAAGGTGACAAAGTGAAAGAATTAAAGTTTTTTGGCCTTATTGACAAACAGCCAGTTACGAAAAAATCTGAGTTTTGACTGGATAGGATTGTGAGAAGATAAGTTTATTTTTCCAAACTAAAAAAATCATTTTACCAAACATTAGGTGATGATGATATGATGCAAATGCTAAGTTGTTAGATAAATAAAACACAATAATCAGAGTTCACTGTGAAGATAGATACAAATATAGTTGATCACTCTTCATGTAAAGTGATATTAAGAGAAAAAGGAGATCAAGAATGGCATTTGGGAATTTGTTCCCCAAAACATCACCAAGTCCTAATCTTATTTTTAAGATGATACAATTTAAATGGAACACCTTCCTCATTATCATTAAAACACTGATTTTTTTAAATGCAAACATCAGTTTAACTCAGTGTTTTGCATGGAAACTTCCTTTAAAACAATTTTCCAAAGTTTGTATTCCTGACTTGGAAGTATTTCACACCACAGATTTCTCCTGAACCATCTTAACACTGCCCAGGCAAGCAGGATCATAACCCACTACTGAACTACCAGACAGCAGCTCCTGATCCTCAGCTGGCAACCATTCCTGCCACCCTCAGCCTTGGTTACCCAGAGCATAAGTATATGTATATTTTTGTGTATAGTATATGCAAGAATACATGGGACACAGAATACATATATTGCCACAGCACCCCTACCAGCCTTGCAGGACACCAGCCCACTACAGCACGCCCTTTGGAAAGCAAAGTCACTGCCCTAAGAATCACAAATGTCAGAGGTGCCAACCCTGGCGCATTCAATAAGCTAACAACTTCAGAAATCACATTTCAATTTGGCTAAAGAGTAGTGCTCTAATTTTATCCTGCCTGTTCTCTCATACAGAGAAAGACTGCTTGTGTCAGAGTTCAAGCTGCAAGAATAAGGTGTGCAAGCTATCATCTCCTGCTAGCAGCATTTGGTACTTTCTAAAAAAGACAAGGTTATGTAGCATACTACAGCATTAGTAGGAAGCTTTTGGAGCTGATCTTGACTGCCATTTTCCCCTTATCAGCAAGGACTGCTAAAAGGCTTACTGTTTTAAGTGATTTATATTCCTCTTATATGCAGAAATAAAAGGAAAACTGGGGAACAGTGAGGTCTTACAAAATGTTTTTGTAAGTTGTGAGCTAAGCATCAAGTAAAAGCATCACTAATAAGAAAAAAAAAAAAAAAAGTGTAAATCTATGCTACTCTGTTGGGATGTAGCAAGAGCCCCCGTGCATAGCCAGGCACAGGATAAAGGTTATACAAGCATCTGCTGCAAAAAAAAAATCTTCACCCAGCAATTAAAGTTCTTCCTTTAATGATGTCAAAAACATCAGAAATAAGATTTGCTTGCAAGATGGGTTTATAATTTAGCCTGTTTGCCATAAACAAGAATGAAAGGCTACCTTTCTCTACCAGAGAGAAATTATCTAGTAATTGCATAAATCAGCTTCCCTTTACCATTTTGACTCAAATACTGCTGAAGAGACTCTTAAGTAAACACTCACCAAACTATACAACCTCCATGCAGCCCTCAGTGACTCTGGAGATGCTCGCCCTCACACATTCTGCTTTACAAAACAGGCAAATGCACCTCCACAACCTCTCCCACATTAATCTATATTTGAAAAAGAAGCAAAAAGAAACCAGAGATCCAAGTCTGTAGACAAGAAGCAGAGCATCGAAGCTCAGGCTCTGGACTGTAGAAAGACACTGAAAACACCTGTAAAGGTTAGCCAGTTAGTTTCTTATGCCAATCTTCTCTATCATACTGGTTTGTGCTGGCATGGAGTTGATTTTCTTCACAGCAGCCCATATGGCACTGCTTTGGATCCGTGACCAAAACAGTGTTGATAACACACCAGTGTTTTAGTTATTGCTCAGCAGTGCTTGCACAGCACCAAGGCAGTTTCTGCTTCTCAGACTGCCCGGCCACTGAGGAGGCTGGGGGTGCACAAGTAGCGAGGGGGCACAGCCCAGACAGCTGACCCCAAGTGACCAAAGGGGTATTGCACACCATATGAGCCATGCTCAGTATATAAACTTGAAGGAAAAAGGAGGAAGCGGGGAACATTCAGAGTGATGGCATTTGTCTTCTCAAGGAACTCTTGCACATGACGGAGCCCAGCTTTCCCAGAGGTGGATGAACACCTGCCTGACGATGGGAGGTAGTGGATTGATTCCTTGTTTTGCTTTGCTTGCACGTATGGTTTTTGCCTTACCTACTAAACTGTCTTCATCTCAACCCATTAGCTTTCTCACTTTCACTCTTCCAATTCTCTCTCCCATCTACTGGCAGGGGAGGTCAAAGCAAGCGGCTGTGTGGTTTAGCTGCTTACTGGGATTAACACACAGCCTCCACATTCACTGCAGAGACTTATTCACCTACCTTCCTCCCCCATATACTATCCTCTCTCACTTCCTCTGTGGGTTAAATAGACCAGACTAAGTAGATTTTAAGCCCTTACCTACAGAAAGCGTATCTGCCTACCCCCAAACACTAATGTATCACAGCCCTCAGGCACAGGAATGGCCTATCACGCAAATGCAACTCCATTCTTTGATGATCCCCAAGTTTTACTGTAACAATATTCATAATCTTTAGAGCAGCACCTTCTGTGGACCTCAGGGTATAAACTTGAGACCATGGGAAAGAACAGGCTGAAGAAGACAGACAGAATCAAGTCTTCCCTCCACTTTAAATTCCAGTGGCATGAACACAAATCCTCCCCCCAGATCCCCAGGACTCACGTGCCAGCCCAGCTGTACCCCAACACCGCACTCTCCCAAAGTCTCAGCAAACAGCTCAGACTTTGGAATGCTTCGGTACCCATCCCAGCAGCTGGGTTTGGGCCAATCCACAAAACAAAAACGTGCACGCTCTGTGAGATGTTTAACACCCGCTCTTTAAAACATACAGCTGTTGTATTTCTTCAATCAGTGAATTAAAACTATAAAATAATTTAGGTGTGAATGGACCCCTCAAAGTCATTTAGGCTAACTTGGTGCTCCAATCAGATCTAATTAGACCAGGCTGCTCAGGGCTTTGTTCCTTTGTCTTGAACACCTCTAATTTATGTTCCACCACCTCTGTGAGGAAAACTTGGTCCAATATTTGACCACTTCACAGTCTAAAAAAAATGAAATAACTTCTATATGGCCAATCAGAATGCATCATGCCACAAAAGGCTTAAATGTGCTTTGCATTTTTGTAAAGGCATCTGCTTGCTTCCTGAAACTATGTTGGTCTCCTCTGAGATTATACTAAATGAAATATAATTCAAGTTAATACAGTTAAGCAGTCCAGCATGACAGACCATCATCTACACTCAGACATCATGCATCATTATATCAGCTACATGTGACTGAGAAAGGAAGAACACATTTACTTTCAGGTAGTGTTCTTCAGAGCTATTTTAACTAGATTTGTGTTAGACAAAAAAAAAAAAAAAAAAAAAAAAAAAAATATTTTATATTTTTTTTAAAATAATTATTTAAAAAATATTTTTAAAAAATCTATTTTTAACAAGAAGTACAAGTACCTTAAAAAAAAAAAAAGCAACAACTTACTCTTCATTTTTTTCAAAGTTATTTTTCCAAAATTATCGCTGCTATCTGTAGTTATAAGAAAAGATGTTGCAGCTGTAAAATATTTTTCCTCAAAATATCACGCTCTTCAGAGGACAGGAAGAGAAACTGAATACAACACCAAAGTATTCAGCTGCACTTAGTCGGGAATACAGAATTAAGAGTAATGTTCAGGGTGAAATTAAGGTTGCTTGAAAAGTATCAAGTCTCAAAATGTACTCCTAAAATGCTGCATGTGATCCTGAATCTGTTGTACTTTTTTTAAAGTCTCATTTGAGACCAAACAGTTAATGGAATCTTTTCTGCTGTAAAAACATATTTTTAGAATAACCTTTTTAAACAGGAATTCCATGAACAGCCAAACTCCATGAAAAGAGCAGTGGACACGACAAGCCTGGAGGGGCATTTACCACAATTTCTTTCAGTGGCTTCTTGCTATGGGCTGTAGAACACACAGGAGAGTGAACCAGAATCTTTATTAAGAATAAAGAATCTTTATTAAGGAGAACAATAGTTACTTTTACTTCAAACACACAAGAAATCCTCAGCAGCTGTGGTTGGTTAACACTGGCTGGCCACCACATGGCCACCAAGAAAACAAGATTAAAAAAAGTCATCATTCAAGATAAAAGCAGTTTAATAAAGAAAAGCAAAGGCTGTGTGCAGAAGCAAAAGAAAACTAACATTTATTCTCTACTTCCTATCAGCAAGCGATGTCCACTTCCCGGGAAGTAGGGCCTCAGCACCCATAGTGGTTGCACTGGAAGACAAACACCTTTTAACAATGAATGCTTCCCGCTCCTCCCCCCGCCCCCCTTCTCTTAGCTTTTATTGCTGAGCACAACATCATATGGTATGGAATAGCCCTTTGGTCAGCTTGGGTCAGCTGTCCTGGCTCTGTCCCCTCCCAGTCCCTTGCCTACCGCCAGCCTTAGGGGGAGGCTGGAGCACCAGCCTTGAGGCTGGGCCAGCACTGCTCAGCAACAGCCAACAGGGCTGTGTTATCAACACCCTTCGAGCTACAAATACAAAGCACAGCACTGTGAGGGCCGCTATGGGCAAAGTTCGAGTTAACTCCATCCCAGCCAGACCCAATACTGTATTTAAAGTGGAGAATAACCCACGTAGGTATCACTTGGCAATGAGAACAAATACCAAAAAGCCTATACTCAGTGTGTTATTGGTGTCTCTCTGCTTTAACCACTGCTTAGGAGAGGAGCTCAAATGCACAAGCACATTTCTGCTGGAGATATAAGGGGTGAACATTAAGTATGTCATTTGCCACGTCTGAAGGGAAGTTTTTGCCATCATCTACAGCTAACAGGCAACTGAATAAATACCCCTTATGTACATACCCGAATGGGTCCCTATACTTAAAAGCATCGTTACTTATTGATACACTGGTTGCTTCTAGGAATTGTTGTGAATGACAAATTTAAGCCCAAGTGATTTAAACACACATTACAAGGAGCTTTTTTAAAATGATCAATCAATCCCAGTTGCCACTCACTGCCATGTTTTGAATCCACCTGCAAGTTCAGCTGCATTCAAGAACAGTAGGTTACACACAATGAATCACTTCCATCTTCTTTTGCAGAAATCCCTATAGGATTACTGCTGCCTTTAATCCTGCTAGTGAAGCCTTGTACTATGAAGGTTAATACATTTTCATTCAAGCACTTCAGTAAAATTGCATTACAGATTCTTGTTCTTTCCTCCTTAAAAAGGAGGCAGTACACAAGAAGAGTATGGCAATCAATAGCCAAATATGGAATACCAGAATCCTTAGCCATGCAAGAGGGACAGTTCCCTGCTTCTCATCAATTTATCCATTTTCTTACACAAAATCAGAGCCAAGCAAAGCTTTGAGAAACAGACTGCTCTTTCACCAAATCACAGCTGCAAAGTTAGTTGCTTGGCAACACTGCCCCCCAAGTACCACACTCTGATAGAGACTGAGCTACAAAATCTTTACCTCTTCTTCCTCCATGCTCTGCAAGAAGTAGATATTTTTCCTCAACAGATACAGGGTGCTACTGACAGCCTTGGTTTACCACTACAGGCAGCACATTGACCTGTGCAGTTTTCACTTCCACCATAAAACTTATCACCATCTCCATAAGCTACAGAATTAGTACTCGCTATATCCACATCCACCATAGACTTGCACTATGATGTCCTCTGAACCTCCAAGTTCTTCTTCCTCTTCAGATGGTGTCCCCAGAACACAACAGCATCTGTCTCCTCTGGTCAGAGGAACACAGATCAACTCGTAAGTATTTTGGACAGCCTGGAAACAAAGCAAGAACTCAGGTTCTCTTGACTGGACCAAGTTTCATGGCTCCAAGCAGAAACTCCTTGACGGTATGTACTCAGACATACAAGTTTACCACCTACTGGAAAGCCACAAGTGATCAAGACAAGACAGGAGAAGATAAATAAAGGTTAGCATTGTACCACATAATCAGAGTCTACTGTAAACAAAGATGAATACAGAATAGGTATCCATTCAAATCTAGGTTTGCCAACTTTCCGTAAAGAAAATAAAGCAGTTTTCAGTGAATGGCTTTTTGTGAAGCCATTCAATAGAAAAATGTAAAGAGAATAATATTGCTCAAGCTGTCAAAACATCAGTCAGATAAGAGGTCAAAATGGCAGGAGAACAGAAATCTGTAGTAGTTTCTGCTTTGTCTCAGTCTTCCATGGAAGATAACTTTTAGTCACAATACAGAGTTCCAACCAGCAGTTTTAAGATCTAGAGATTTCTGACACCAGAGACTCTAGTTCTAAGCAACTTTCTACCAGCTCTAGGAGGCAGTTTAAATCGTGAAGGTATTCTCATAGCTAGACTGAAACAGCATTTCAGTCAAATAGAAGACATCAGTAACCTGTCTACGTAGCCTCTCAATTCCCACTTGCTCCAAATAGCAAGACTTGGTCCTTTTTACCTCTGGATGCACAAACCACAGCAAGATTTCTGTATCAGCTATTTCAGAAAACATCAAGATGCTACTACAGTCTGCGTTTACTACTGTTTAATCACTTTCCTTTCTCATCAAGGACCTCAACTTTATCCAAAGAATCTACTTTTAATCTTTGTAGGCAGATGCTTGCACTGGGCAGGGGAGGAACTTACATGGTATCTGCCATGGGACTCCATACCAGCTTGTAAATAATGCAGCAGCTGAATTGGATCTGAAGTATCTCAGATTGGAAGGGATCCCTGAAGATTATCTAGTCGAATTCCCGCCGCTCAGAGCAAACTACAGCAGGTTGCTCAGGGCAGCTTTTGCCTGTCTCCAGGGATGGATACTCCATGGCCTTTCCAGGTAACCTACTTCAGTATGGAACCTCTCCTAAAGTAAAAAAAAGTTCATTACGCTTTAGTAGAATTTCTTACGTTTCAATTTGTGTTGATTGCTTCTTGGTCCTATCACTGGGTACCACAGACAAGTCTGCCTCCACCATCTTCGCTCTCTTGTCACCAGGTAATTGTATGCACTGGTAAGATCTCCCCAGTAGCCTTCTCTAGGCTAAACAACCCCAGCTCTCTCAGCCTCTCCTCACATGTCAGGCACACTAACCTCTTCATCTTGGTGTCACTTGCTGGACTTGCTCCAGTCTGTCCATGTTTCTTTATAATGCTGATCCCAGAACTGGACACAGCACTACAGATGCAATCTCACTAGTGCTGAGGAAAGGAGAAGGATCATCTCCCTCCAGCCACTGACAATGCTTTGCCTGAAATTCAGTCCAATATGTTGTTGGCCTTCTTCATGGCAAGGGTGTATTACTGGCTTCTGACTAATTTGTGACCCACAGGACCTCCAGCATCTCTTCTGCATCCCCAGCACCTCCTCCCTAGGAGTTAAGCTTTGGATTTCTCTTTGTGGAACTTCATGTGGTTCCTGTTGATCCATTTCTTCAGTCTGTCAATTTTTTTTGCTCTGAGCAGCAAGCACATCCATCTGGTTCAACCACCATTCCTCCCAGTTTTGCATCACATCAAGCTTGCCAACGCGGCAGCCTGTCCTATCGCATGGGTCATCGATGAAGATGTTGAACAGCGTTGGCCTCAGTATCAACCCCTGAGGTACTCCAATAGTGACTGGCCTCCAGCTCAACTTTAGGCTGCTGATCACAACTCCGAGCCTGGCGTTTTCAGCCATTTTCAGTCCACCTCCTCATCTCTTTATCCAGACTGCACTTCATCAGGTTATCAACGAGGAAGTTACATGACAGTTTCAAAAGCCTCACTGAAGTCAGGACAAAAAAATATCCAGTCATCTGGCTTGGTCACTGTAGAAGGCTGTCAGGTTGGTTAGGCACAATATCACCTTCATTAATCCACACTGACTATTCCTCATCGCTTTCTTCTTCATATGTTTTCAGGATTATTTGCTCTGTCACCTCCCCAGGGACTGAGGTAAAGTTGACTGGCCTGTGGTCCCCTACATGTTCCTTCTTGCCATCTTCAGAGACAGGAACGACATTTGCTTTCTTCCAGTCAAGACCCTCCCCTAGTCACCATGACCTTAGAGTTATTAAGAGTGGTCTCAAAATGACATTGGCCAGCTCTGTCTGCACTCAGGGGTACAGCCCATTAGTGCCCATATACTCCTGCACATCCAGTTTCTGTAAGCACTCCAAACCCTGACCCTCCTCTGCTACTGAGAGGAAGCCTTCCTTGGCTGGAATTACTGAACGCAAGTCTTACTAGTAAAGACCAAAGGGAAGAAGGTATTGAATGTCTCAGCCTTTCCCACATCCCTTATGACCAGGTCCCCTGCCACATTCTGCAGCAGGCCCACATTATCTTCAGTCTTCTTTTTGCTGCTAATTATCTGTAAAATCCCTTCCTGCTGCCATCCATATATACTTTGTCAGATTTGATTCCACATGTACATTGTCTTTCCTACCTAGAAACATCCCTGTGTGCTTGGACAGTGTCTTCATGTTCCTCCCAGACCACTTGTCTCTGCTCCCACCTCTTTCTTACACGCTTCCTTGTTATGTCTGAGTTTTGTCAGGAGCACCTTGTTCATTTCAGCAGGATCTCCATTGCCTTTACACAATTTCCTGTTCATCAGGATGTACCACACTAGAGCTTAAAGAAGTTGTCAACCAGCTCTCCTAGAGCTCTCTATTCTTCAGAACCACCTCCCATATGATTCTTCCAAGCAGATCCCCAAACAAACAAACAAAAAAACCAAACCAAACCAACAAACAAAAAAATCTTCTTTCCCGAAGGTCACAATTGTGACCCTACTCTTTACTTTGTCCTCTCCTCTTAACATCCTGATCTCTTCCATCTCACGGCCACTGCAGCCAAGACTGCTCCTAACCTTTATATCCTCAATCTGTCCTTCCTTGTTTGCAACAGATTCATCTCAGGCTCTTGACCACTTGTATTGAGACACAGCCACCAACTCATGCCAGAAGCCTCCCAGATTATTTGTTCCCTGCTGTGCTGTTCAGCAAATATTGGGGTGGTTCCAAGTCCAGCATGAGCACCAAGGCCTGTGAATATTAGGCTTGAGTTGTCTGAGAAAGGCCTCATTACTAATTCTTTCCTGATCAGGTTGTGTGAAGCAGACACCCACAGCATAAAAATCTCATAATTGTTTGTCTTCTAATCCTGACCCATGAGCTCCCAGCTGGTCCACTACCCATCTCTAGGCAAAGCTGCAGGCAGCCCCACTGCTCTCACAGAAAATGGCAGCTCCGCCTTATCACCATCCCAGCCTGTCCTTCCTAAAGCACCTTACCTATCCATTGCAGTTGTGTAAGCTATCCCCCTCTGTGATGCCAATAAAATCATAGCTCAGTCTTAACTCACTCTTGCATAATACCTGAAAACACTTTGCTGTTGACAGTACAGTGAAGACGGATTCAACTAGTCATGAGTTCAACAACACTAATCTTCAAGAACCTCAAAAATAGAATAAGAGAATAAGTTATCACTAAACAATTTTACCTGTTCACAAGGCAAAGTCAAGTCTCAGGGAATCTGGTAGTGGCCATAAGAGAACAATACAAAGCATCTGAGTTCATAATGTAAAGCTGAATCATGCTCAAACTAACCTTAGTGAACCAGTCTAGGACAATGTGGCATCTGAGCTAAATTAACTGCTGACTACCCCCTGAGTAATGGCTGATAATTGACTCTTAAATCCTCTAGGAAGCATGGATTACAAAGGGACCCACCCCTCTAGGAAAAGGTACCTCCCTAAAAGTCTACTTATTACATACATAATTGCTTCCTCTGTATTGTTGAAAAGGACTTCTTAAGGCTGCAGCACAGCTGCTCTTTCTTTAACAGCCTTCAGACCAAAGAGGGCAGATTCGCAAGACAGCATGAGTTTCAGTTCCACAAAAACAGATTTAGGAACAAAGCAAAGACCAACAGCTGGTATCAATAGCATCCTGCGGTGGCATCTTTTCCACATTACTCAAGAGTGGGAGAACCACAGCCTAGGTACCATTTGGAGTGACACACCAGTAGTCCCTGACCAAAAGAACTAGGGTGTTCTGCACTTCAAAAGGCAGGAACTTGGTCTCATCAATACTCATAATCACTTTCTAGGAAGTATCCCACCTTCATGGTCCACACAAAGGAAACGGTTTAGATTGCCAAGGCCTATACTTCCAAATGTAGGGGAGCAAACTAAGGACATAAAGATTTCTGTATATTATACCTCAGATAATCTAAAAAGTTACAGCATTAAAAAAAAAAAAAAAAAAAAAAAAAAAAAAAAAAAAAAAAAAAAGGGCCAGTTCCCACAAATACTTTGTTTTAGCAGTCACAGAAACATTTAGGTTGAAAGGGACCTCCAGAGGTCATCTAGCCCATCCTCCTGTCAAAGCAATGGTAACGTCAAAGCTACATCATGTCACCTTGGCTCTCTCCCAATCAAGTTTGGTTAAGTCCTGAAGAATGGAGATGGCACCCACAAATATCATTTTAAGGGCTTTGCTAAAAAGCCTTCAGGCTGTGCACACAATTTCAACAGCAGGAACCTGTACTTGCTAACAACACTGTTCTATTACAAGCCAAACAGATTTCCTGTGACTTATTTCAGAATATTTTTCTGCACTATAAGAGTCAGGAGATAGAAACAAATCCGTTTCTTAGAGACAGAAACACACCACGAGGGTCACCAAATACTGCAACACCTCACCCACTTACAAGTTTTAAGCTAAAGCTGCCACGCTCCTCACAACAAGAAAGGTGTCTTCTGAAGAGCTCTTTTCTTGAGTGAGACAATTAATTGGAGTTCCCAGGGCTGCAACAGTAACTAATTCCTAAAGAAGTTCCAGTCTCATGCAACCAGTGTCAGTAATAAGTAAAAGGGTATAGAACAAAAGCAGAGCAATGGGGTAGTTTCATTTAGTAGCAGGTAATCAGGAAAAAGTCCCCGTGGTAATCGTGTCAGGAGAGAACGAAGGAAGTTTCTAGTGCCTTAAGGTCCTTGAAGTCGCTACTTTTCACAAAGAGGCCAGGAAAATAACAGTGTAAGTACCAGATGATTGCTAAGATTTCTAGTGATACAGTTCCTTACTATTATTAGAGGTCAAGATATATCGTTCCAGTTGCTAAGCTTCAGCAAGACTCGCCTGAATCAAAGCAGTTTGCCTTCATCATTCCTTGAAGAAGGATACTGGAAAGCCTCACTGGACAGCTAGAGGCCTCCAGTTGTTTTATCTGTCAATTCATATGCTTGTCTGCTATGCTCATATGATCCTTACCAATCTGATCACACAGCAACGATACCAAGTTTGCAACAGAATCACATAGAAAAGTACTAGCAACTTGAGCCAAGTAACGTGAAGTCACATCTGATATTTGCAGTTATATTCACTGGCACAAGATATCCATAGAGCAGTAATCAGCCACTGGTTGGTTACTCTGTTTGAACTCCAGCATCGGGCCAGAAGTTGCACTTGAGCTGATGTGTGGACCTGGCCTCCAAGATATTCCAGCTGTGTTCCATTTCCCCTGGTGCCCTACTTCAGCAGTTTTTCCACCTTGGAGGAAGACAGAGAAGGTCTTCACCTGAGGAGGTACAGCAGCCAGCGACTTGTCCTAGAGCAAGCTAATACTGCTGATGAGCTGTCCCAAAGCTTTCTTACACTGACAGTCAGACGCAAAAGCTGAAGCCTTGCACAGGCTGTAAGAATTATCCATTTGCTTTAGATTAATTCCTGAGGAAGAAGTACACTAGATTTTGTTTCTCCTCCACTGTTAAGAGACTTTGTGTTTGAGATTGACAAGTTGTTAAGGAAGTTAAAGTTGGTTTACTTGAAGCCAAAAAGCTAATAACTGATTCTGACTATGTGAATTTCAGCACTGCAATCTTAGCTGTTCACTCTTTACCCACACTCCTGAGAGCCTGTACCTGCCACTTTTCAGACAGAAAAGACCAAGTCTTCAGTTATATATAGATATCCAAGGATTGTTTAGTACAACTATAAATACTGAAAAGTATTTTCATTAATATTATAGTCAAAGTAAACCCATTTTAATCTGGTTGAACAGGCAACAGTGTCAATGTGACTCTTTGTACTGGGATTCACACGAGACCATTTAAGCGGGCTTCAGGCACTACCAGGCATGAACTAAACGAACAAATATATATAAAACAAAAAAAACCACACCAACAAACCACACCGAACACCTGCTCTGATACAGAAATTTATTCACCTTTTCTGAAGGCCCAAGACATCTGCAATTGTCTGTACAAAGGTCCACAAGCTTCCAATTATGTTATTTGAACTTTGTTACAGTTCAAAAAATTCCAAAGCAGTTGACAACTCAGGTAACTGCCTTTTTGACAGAGAGATGAATTTACAGGCAGACTTCAGAAGCCAATCCATTTGTACTAAAGCCAACATCCAAATGCAAGCATAACAAACAGAAAAGGTACCTTAGAGAACATTCACATTGGTTTCAGACATACCTCTTTTGTTTAAACAGCATTAGGAAGAGTAATCGGAGTCTTAAGGCCCACATTTGCAGAGATGGTCACACTAGACCAAGGTTGGTTGCCTTCAGTTTACTTCACAGGCCTACTTGCTTGGATGGCTATTCCTTTGATACTGCTCAACAGCTTGTCCCCTTTTTTAAGAAGGAGTATCTATCTCCTTTTGTCCTTCATCACACATCATCAACTACCACGTACTTGATTCAGTGTTTAATATCACCACCCAAGTAATACCAGCCTTGCTGCCAAGCAATAACATAAGCCTAGGAGACTTATAGCATGTTATAAGTACATACTAAGCACATAGAAATAGCAGGTTATAGCCCCTATAGTCAAAGGGTTGCTGACTGAAGACAACAGGTTTTTATTTTGGCAGATCTCCAAGAGGTGTTACTGTTTAAAAGATTCAAATATCAGCATTGGAACAACAATAAACATGCATTTAGTCTCCCCCTACAGTGAAAGAGAAAAAAAAAAAACCTCATGTGCTTTACAACAGCTTTCAGCATAGTCTACACACAAGACAGACGGACAGACCTACAACTGTTTTTCTCTCCTAGATTCTTCAAATTCTTGCTAGGTTTACCTGGTTCCACACACAAAAGGAGGACAAAGGAATTTCAGTTGCTTATTTCTTTCAGAAATTCAGGGTGACTTAAGTTACTGCCAACATGCCTCACTATATCTTACAAATATTAGAAACAGTAGTATAAATACTTCCTGGTAGTATAACATTGGGAAGACATCTACTGCCCTCTGGATATGGCTGTTCAGATAGGGATGGAAGGAACAGCCAGCACAGACAAGCTCTGCTCTGTCTAATGTCATCCCAACCTCTTCACTCTTCCAAAAATCCCAGTGATTGCAAAGACAGTTCCAGAATCTTTGATTTTTAGGCTTCTTCCCCAGAGGCGTCATCTAGTCTTTCTGGCAGCTGTAAGACTTAGTTGGAAGGTGACATATGGCAGCTATGGCATGGCCATACAGCAAGTAGTTTTCAACATGTTTTACCAGTGACAGATTCATAGCAGCTATTTCAACAGTTAAAAGGCAAATACAGAATAAAATGCACTTGCAGAAACTGTTGCCAGAGTCAGCAATCCTAATTATTGCTTAATGCTTATGCTGGCAGATGTGTCCTCAGGTGTATTCGCCAACTTCCAAAAGACTCACAGAACAAAGCTGTTTAATGTATCTGCATACCTCGGACTTGAACAAGTAGGCCAGAAACCAAAGGAAGGCTTTGTTCTTGATACAAGACCACTATTAATGATAGCGAGACTATTTTAAAGATGACCAACAGGTAGCTTTTTAAATTCTTACATAGAGCAAGCCATGTGATAATTCAGGAAAGGTGCATTCTTGTAACTTCCTCACAAGCAATGCAGATAGTGGTCACATACCAAGAGCAAGGAGAGCTAATTCAGTAATTTAGGAGTGAATGAGCAGTAGGATAGTAGCACCTTCTGATGGTCTTTTTGATGTGAGAAGTAAAAGCCAGCAGAGAAGCCTTAATGATACAAAGGAAGAGTTTAACAGTGGCATTACAGTAGACACAATCAAATCAATGAGCTTTGCATGAATATGCAAATACAAATACACATGTTTTAGGGTCACAAGAATATTTATAAGATTTTAAATGATATCTAGCTACCTAAGAATTCCTAAATGCTCAAAGAATGACAGTTAAAACAGATACACAAGTACAGCCTGCAAGATTTCAACATCCCTTGCATGAGACTATCTGAACAGAAGCCTTGGATAAATATAATATCTAAGGCTTAAGAGAGACTGTAATGCCTATGGTGAGAGGAAGAAATTAGTGATGAAAGCCTCTCAGCTTTAGATAAGAACCCACACTGAATTGCCAGCTACCTGAAAGACCACACTGAAAAAAATGGTTTTAAGTATTGCAAGAAGACCCAAGATACAACCACAACTCAGTTAACAAAACCAGAGTTAATCACAAAGATAATGTTACCCAACAATTAGGTGAACAGGAAGAAAGCAAAACACAGAACTCAGGGGATCCTATTGAACAACAGAAAGGAGGATGACAAACAAAGGAGAAAAGCTCACACAAAAAAGGTAACAGAAGCTGAAGCAGACAGCATTTCAAAGAAAAAAAGAATCGATTACATTAACAAAAGGAAAAGCAAGCATTCTGAACTAAGACTGACACCAGAGAAGTCCTAAATATTTTCATAGAATAGTTTGGGCTTGAAGGTACCTTCAAAGGTCATCCAGTCCAACCCCCCTGCAATGAGCAGGGACATCTTCAACCAGATCAGGTTGCTCAGAGCCCCGTCCAGCCTGGCCTTGAATGTTTCCAGGGATGGGGCATCTACCACCTCTCTGGGCAACTTGTTCAGTGTTTTACCACCAGCATAAAAAATTTCTTCCTTATGTCTAGTTTGAATACCCCCTCCTTTAGTGTAAAACTGTTATTCCTTGTCCTATCCTAACAGGCCCTACTAAAAAGTCTGCCCCCATCTTTCTTATAGGCCCCTTTTAAGCATTGAAAGGCCGCAATACGGTCTCCCCAGAGCTTTTAATGGATCGTTTCAAGTTCACATCCACAGAACCCTGGATGAAGGGAATCTCTAGTCGAACTGGCAATAGGAGACTCCAGACTAATGCCAATGACCAGAGATGAAAGGGATGCTGTCAGCAATACAAGAGCTGGAGCCTGTCACAGGCTGGGGACAGCCACACAGACAGCTCACAGACACTGGTTAGCCAACAGAGCCCTGTTAAAAACTGCTGCCTCAGACAACCATTCCAGACACCAGCACGTCATTAGCACCCAACCACCATGGATTAAGTGGGAAACACATTAGGAAAAAATATCCAGGTGCATCTGAAAGAAGTATCCTTCACTCTTCCTCTTCTCTTGGTCAACAAGAAGTTTCATCAAAGACTAATATAACAAGGAAGAGTTCAACAGTGGCATTACATGCTCATGGCAAGCCTGATTTTCAACTAAATAACTGATCATGTTTTTTCTTCTGAGCCACATGTTTTCTTGAAGTATACAGAAGTCTAGACTTCAGGGTACAGCAGAGGCACATCAACATTGTTCACACAACTCTGCTTCCTAGAAGGAAACCTCCTAAACTTAAGGAAAGAAATCTACTGTTTCCATATACGACCATTTCTCAGTCAAGTACCTCCAGAACAGCTGAAACTAAAGTTTATCATTCCACATTCTCCTCTCCAACTGTAAGAAAACCATACACTTAACTACAGGAGTACAGGCAAAGGCAGATGGCACTACAAAGCTAATATCATGGGAGATTTAAAATAAGAATTGCCAGAAGAGGATGAGGCAAGTGCAAATTAAGCTTGAAGGGAAAAAGAGAATAAAAACCACACACAACACACAATTCCCTCAATATTGTACGCTCACATTGCATCACACAGTATTTTCATATCAGCTTTCCCGGGGGATTGGGTGAAAGCAAGCCGGCAAGGGAAAAGGGGGTTAAGCAAAAGAGAAAACAGAGAAGCCTTCAGAATTGCAGTCAGATTTCAGTAAGGTAGCTAAGTAAAATAATTTACTGGAAAGATGGAAACTGAATTACAGGCACTAGCAGAAGACACTTGGTCAGGAGATTAATAGGTCCTCCAAATCCAGAACACAAAAAACCCCAAACTCAAGATACATCAAAGCTTGGACTTACGAAAGAAAGCTCATGACAGAAGTGAGGTATGAAAGTATCAAAGAAAAGAACAGTGGATAAAGACACTCAATGACAAAAATATAAGGAGGAAGCTGAGAGTGTCAGCAGTGCCAAACTGAAGTGACAAAAGTTCCCAAGCACTAAGGACCACAGAGATTTACAAACAATACTGTGGTCAGGTGATGGTTAAAAAGAGGGAACTCAGAAGATAGGACCAATATTAGTTGGAGAATTCCAGACTGATTGTGAGCTACCCAGCTCCAAGGCCTACGCTGTGAAACATCAGCAAGCAACTCAGTGCAGCATTCAGCATGGAAATCTCAAGCACCAATAATGCACAAAACATACAAGCATGATTTTTCCAGAAAACCATCAGTTATGGTGACTCTTTTACACAGTAACCAGAAGCCTGGGAGCAAGAAGAGCTGTGCTGGCAAGTTACTGAGAAGAGTTACTTGTAAAATACAAAGATATATTATCTTTGGTGTAATCTATATTATATACTTCTTAGGGTTATTATACTAGGAAGTTAAAGTCTTACGTCTGATGTATCAGACACCAGCACAGTCCAAGGCACTGCACAGTTTACATCCATGATGAAAAAGCTGCTTGTACAGACTGGTAAGGTAAATTGCAAACACAGTGCCATTGCTGGTTGCTCAGGCTAGCTCACCATACTTAACCTCCAGCTGAGGTGGAGAAGGGTTCAACAAGGCAGTTCTGAAGCTAATCATACACCGTAAACACCTGGTTGTTATTCAGGAAGCATACTTTAAACAACTTACTGTGCAAACATCTTATTTAGGCTAACACCTTATTGAATTGACTCAATGAAAGAGGGATGTGCTGCATTTTTCTATTTGAAAGCCACAGAACCCAAGGTAAATACAAAGGCAAACATGTATCTACTTTTGCGTAGAATAAAATCATTAGACTAAAGACAAGTAAGATTTGACAGCACTATAATCTCTAACATTTCATTCACCACCAAAGCCAGATCTGTTGATAAGTTAAACTAGACACAGACACGTCGACTCCCAGAGCCTGGCGTTTACATGACTAGGTCAACACTGAAGGGCATTGTTTGGGACACTCAACATTCAGCTCATCCCACATCCAGCCCCAGGACCCCGAGGCCAGAGCCCCGGCGGCTCTGTGCGATGCAGCACAGGGAGCCGCGGCACTGGAACTTCAGGGCAGCGCTAGGCCGGCCGCGACATAAAGCCCTAGCTGGGGGCTCCTCGCTTCGGGATAACGGGCCTACAGCCGGATGGAGAAGCCGATAAGGGTTCACAACGAAATCAGCGGGTATCTGCCCTCCATCGCCGGATCCCCGCCGCCGCGCCCCGTGTCGGGAGGGGGCCGGTCACCGCCGCCCCTGCGGACGTGGAGCGGGGCGGGGCCCCTCCCCNGCCCGCCCGCCTCCCCGCGCCCCGCGGCCGCCCGCCCCGCCGTACCCTTGGCCTCGCAGTCCGCGCAGTACTTGTTGTCCTCCTCCCGCAGCAGCTTGGCCAGGATGGCCTGGTGCTGCTCGTTTTGCTTCTGCGCCTTCTCCCGGCAGGAGCGGGTGGCCATGGCGGGGCTGGCGCTGGGCCGGGCTCGGCACCGCTGGGGACGGGACGGGACGCGCCGCTCCGGCCCTGGCGCAGCCACGGGAACCGGCTGCCGCGAGCGCCGACTTCCTCAACCGGAACTACTTGCGGCCGCAGACGCATCCGCCTGCCCGCGCGTTCATTCCCCCTCTCGCGCGCGTGCACACGCCCACCCGCGGCAGCCCTGCGCCGGGGGTGAAAAATAGTCCACCGGGTCCTAACGCCGCGCTGACACGCCGCGATTCCCCGCGGGGCTTTCCGAACAGTGGCGGCGACACGGCTCTTCGCCATGACTTGACTCTAGAAGGGCACAGAGAGGCGCCTGGGCGTAAGGGTCACTTCGCGAGAGCAGGTGATATCCATCCGCCGGCGGCGTGACCCCGCCCTCCAGGTAGCGCCTAGGGGGGAGGGCGGGGCTGGGCGCGAGCCGCCGCACCTGTGCGCGCGGGGCGGGGCCGCCTGAGGGAGGGACGCCCCGCCCCGCCCCGCCGGCGGT